>JAOTQM010000483.1:0-124570 GCA_026939265.1 Oreonectes daqikongensis
TGTAAGTTGATGGACATCACACAACAACATTGACAATAAACATTTGAAACAAAGATATTAAATTCTCAACTAGTTTTACTCATATCTAGAAAAACAAGTTTTCTCTGTTTTTTTATAAGCTTTTTGTTTTGTATTTATTTGATTTGATTTACTTTTATTAGTGGTGCTTAACAAGACCTACATCTCTGCATCAGAACATCATAGAGACATGGGGGTTGGTTCGTTTCACTCATGGCATAGAGTACTCCACATCGTGACCATCTCAGAACGTTCTGGGAATGTATTCGACACCAACAGGGAATTTTGCTCACAAATTTAAAGGCTGCTATTGGGTTATTAAAGGTAAACGTCATATGCAACTATGCATTATTTTACAGAGAGCTTACGAACTATTAGCTATGTTCAGAATTGAGACTAGGAAAAACCTTCATTGCTTTGCTTCATTGAACATTATATTTAGTTTTTATCTGAAGTAAATGAACTGAAGTTTTTTTAATTCGAGTTTATGTAATTTGTATGATGTTGAACAAAAGTAAACAATAAAAATTGCAATTACCACCATTTTACCACACAACAGGAATTTCACTTTTCAGGTTGCTCTGACGTAATTATTACGTTGCCTAGATGTAAGTTTGGTCATCAGATTATGTTGTATTTACGTAACAATTAATCTGGGTTGTCAGAATCTGCAATTTAACCTAGTGTGCTCAAACTTAATACTACATTCACATCATTCATACAACATGCTTAGTCCCTGGTGAATGTGGGTTCACTTAATTCATTTTCAGGCCTTCATAAAAACTACTAACAGTTTGGCAGCTGGTTAGTCTGTGTTTCATGGCTTAAGGAAGCACCTTAACTAAAACCTTATAATCTATAACACCAATACAGATTTATTTTATGTTCTTAAGCCTTTATATCACTCTGTCCTGTAGTTATAGAAGTTACAACTTTTAAACCAATGCAGTTGAACCTGGCAGTAGAAAATGGCATCCAAACTTAAAACCAAGTAAACATTCAGTGACTTAAGCACTTTTTTATTGTGCACGTGTTGCAGACAGATACAGGTTGCCAAAAAGATGCTGTCAAAACGTGACAAGGTAGCTCAAAATATTTTGCAGTTACTAGGAGATGGAAAAACACTGAAACTACTTATAGCTGCGGCCAAAGTTTTTTTTACTGACATAAATGCTTCAGTGTGTTTTGTGTTCAAATGCAACAAATGGTTGTGAGGTCTTTTGTCCCAATATTCTTAACATATACAGTATGTGGCTCCTATCTCTGTTAACCACATACTTGTAGCTTATGTGGGGAGGCACCCATTGGTTTCTTGATTTCTCTGTAGTGCCAAACATTGAGGCCTATCTGCAAGCTGCAAGTTAACTCTTGGGACCTTTCTGCGGTCCTTTGTCAGAGGCTCCATTTGAACCTATCCACAAGTTTTCGGAGGGCGCTACTGTGAAAATGAATGTGGGTACAACTCGCGGTGAAGTGGCGGAAGTAGTGTATTGCAGCAACACCTGCTGTTCATGGCTGCATTTACAACCAGGCGAATCTTATTGAAGATGTAACACTCCCGTTGGTTCCCCCTGCCTTTTGTCCTGCTCACCTCCACCAGACCTTTAACTTTTGATTTGGAACTCCCATTTCCCAGAACCCATTGCACCTCCCTCCATCTTTGATTTCACCCGCACCTGTTCGTCATTATCTGGACACTATTTAAGTTTTCTGGGGGTGTATGATGACATCAATTCGACACATTGACGTGAGAAAAGAGTTGTCGAGAGCTGGCTGCTCCATGCGCTTCTGATCAGTCGCTCCATAGATTAGTTTAATTGACACATATTTGACCAATCATAGGATGCTCATTCTGTTCATTACATTATTAGCGAGTAGGATAAGCGAGTAGTCTGTAGTCATGGCAAGAGCACACGCGTAAGTGTTCGGTGTATATTATATGTTTCTGTTGTATGACGCTTAGGCTTAGGTGATATATTTGCTAAGTAGTGAGAATTATTTCGTTTTCTAATTTATTTTCCTTATAATTCTATGGTGCTTTGAGTGTTGTTTACAGCTAGTTGAATTTAGATTACAGGAAAGCTTTTCACCTTTGGATAAATTAGCACTTAAGTCTGGAAGAGTCCAGCATTAGTTTCGATTTGAGCCATTGCGTGTTCATTTAGGCTTTGTCTTGCTAATTTGAAACGCACGGGCAGCTGTTCCCACTCATGACGTGATACGCACGTGATTAGCAACCTATTTAACACAGATAGAGGCGCTGGCGCGGAAGCGTCAGCAGAAGTGTTCAGCCCTCCTCGCATGAAGACCGACGAGGTAAAGACTATTCGACTCGTCCTACGCGACTCAACCGAGCAACACCGGCAACGCACAGTAGTATCTTTTCTAATAATCCTTACTTTACTCTTTTTCTCTCCATTCTTTTCGCCTTTTCTATCCTTACTCGCACAGCATGTGTTTCCAATTCATTCCTGTGGTCTCTCGCCCATGACACTCTCTCACGAGAGGAAGGCGGAGCAATCCTGCCAACCTTCGCACTATCTGTACCACTTCTACTCTTCCACTCTCTCTTTCCATTGGTCTCTGGAATTGTCAATCTGCTGTTAATAAATCTGACTTCATCCCTGCATTTGCATCATACTCTGCTCTTAGTATTGTAGGATTAACTGAAACCTGGATTACTTCTGAGAACACAGCGACCCCTGCTGCTCTCTCTAGTAACTTCTCTTTCTCTCACACTCCCCGCCAGCATGGGAGAGGTGGTGGCACCGGTCTTCTCATCTCCAAAGACTGGAAGTTCTCCACCTACCCCTCCGTAGTCAACACCAATTCTTTTGAATTCATGCCGTAACTATTACTTCTCCATTAAAACTCCACATTGTAGTCATATATCGCCCTCCAGGTCAGCTGGGTGAATTTCTAGAAGAACTAGACATGCTGCTCTTGTCTTTCCCTGAGGATGACTCGCCACTTCTTGTCTTTGGAGACTTCAACATCCACCTGAAGAAGCCTTATGCCCCAAACTTCCACTCTCTGCTTACCTCCTTCAATTTCCAACTTGTCCCCACCACAAGTACCCATAAGTCATGTAACCAACTCGATCTCATCTACACGCAGCTGTGATACAGAGGAAAGGAAATGGCGCAGAACTAAAGACCTCGCTGACCTCTGTAAGTATCAGGCTTCGCTCTCTGTCTTTTCTGTAGACATTCACACTGCTAAATCTGCATTCTTCCATGACAAAATTAGCAGCGCCTCAGACTCGCACAAGCTTTTCAAAACTTCCAAAACTCTCCTCTGTCCCCCTCCACCACCTCCGTCCAACTCCCTAACGGCTGATGACTTTGCCAGCTACTTCACAGACAAAACTAGGTCCATCAGCAGCCAATTCTCAGCTCCACCCATCCATGATCTCACACCACACATACACACAGCAGACCATCTTCTCTCCTCTTTCGCTCCTCTTGAAGAGGATGATGTCTCTAAACTTCTACTCTCTACTCACCCAACCACCTGCCCGTTAGACCCCATCCCCTCACATCTACTACAAGCCATCTCACCCACACTCCTACCATCGCTCACTCATATCATCAACACATCTCTTAATACAGGAATTTTCCCCACTGCATTCAAGCAGGCCCGGGTAACCCGCTGCTTAAGAAACCCACACATGACACTTCCCTACTGGAGAACTATAGACCCAATTCTCTCCTTCTGTTCATAGCGAAAGCACTTGAACGGGTTGTTTTCAATCAGGTGTCTACCTTCCTTACTCAAAACAACAGGCTGGACACCAACCAGTCAGGCTTTAAGAGCGGTCACTCAACGAAACTGCCTTACTAACAGTTACAGAAGCCCTAAGGAGGGCAAGAGCTGAGTCCAAATCATCTGTTCTCATTCTCTTAGACCTTTCTGCAGCCTTCGACACGGTTAACCATCACATTCTTCTGTCCGCCCTCTCTTCACTGGGCATCACTGGAACTTCACTCTCCTGGTTTAAATCCTATCTCACAGATAGATCCGTCACGGTAGCTTGGGGAGGGGAAGTGTCCAAATCACACCAACTAGTCACCGGGGTCCCACAAGGATCGGTTTTTGGGCCTCTGCTCTTCTCCATATACACCACATCACTGGGTTCCATCATACAAGCACATGGTTTCTCCTACCATTGTTATGCTGATGACACTCAACTTCACCTCTCGTTTCATCCATATGATTCCACGGTAGCCACACGAGTCTCAGACTGCCTGGCTGACATCTCTTCTTGGATGAAAGATCATCACTTACAACTCAACCTGGCCAAGACTGAGCTTCTCGTCCTTCCTGCCACCCCGTCAGAACAGCACCAACTTACCATCCAACTTGGTCCATCTAAGATAACCCCATCGACTTCAGTCAGGAATCTTGGGGTAATCATGGATGATCAGCTGACTTTTAAGGATCACGTTACTAAAACAACTCGGTCATGCAGGTTTGCATTGTACAACATTAGAAAGATCATACCGTTCTTAACAGAACATGCAACACAGCTTCTCGTCCAGGCACTTGTCATTTCTAGACTGGATTATTGTAATGCTCTTCTGGCCGGTCTCCCAGCCTGTGCCTTCAAACCTCTGCAAATGATCCAGAATGCTGCTGCACGCCTGGTCTTCAATGAGCCCAAGAGAGCACATGTCACACCTCTGCTCATCTCTCTGCACTGGCTCCCAGTAGCGGCACGCATTAAGTTCAAGGCACTGGTGCTTGCTTACAGAACAGCCACTAACACAGCACCCATCTACCTCAACTCTCTCTTACAGACCTACATCCCCTCCAGAAGTCTGCGGTCTGAAAACGAGCGGCGCCTCGTACCTTTTCAGAGAGGCTTGAGTTCCATCTCAAGGACATTTTCTTTCTCCGTTCCCGGCTGGTGAAACGATCTTCCTGTTTCCATCAGGACTGCTGGATCAATTTCACAATTCAAAAAACAGCTGAAGACCCACCTCATCCGTGAGCACTTAACTGTCTTATAATAATAAAAAAAAATTAAAAAACCTTTCTACCTCTATGTTCTCTATATACTTGCTTATACTATCTTGACGTTGTATCTGAAACTTTGTATTACTAGCACTTCTCGTGAATATTGCTTACTTGGACGAATCGCTTCCCGCTTGGTGTCCCGCGGCATTACAGCTTCACACCCAGATCTAAAGTCCAGATGGACTGCTTTTGTGACGGACTGTACAGTTTTTAAAAGACAAACATTAAAGTGCTGATGATTGATACAGCAGCTTTATGTGCTCACGCAGCCTGTGTAACGCTTTGCAGTTCGCTTTAAAATACAAAAAATAATGATTTACCACATTTTAAATAGCACAGAATCGACATCATGTAAAGATATTGAAAACCCTCCATAATTTTCAAATTGCTCATTGGTTTACTGTCACAACAACTGATTCAATAAAGTTGCTAAATATCCCCGTCAAGAATTAAAATCCATCATCCCATTCCTCAGTACAGTAGTGTACAGTATGCTTATGTAGTTTATAAGTGCTGTCATTGTGTAAATTCACATTCTGCTATAAACCAATGACTTAAAATACTTAAAATAAAAAAATAGTCTTTAAATGTATATTGACTTAATCCGATAAAATAAATAATATTTACGCATAAAAAACTAAATCAAAATAAAATATTTTTAATACCACAGTTATATCTCTTAGACATAAGTGAGATTACACGTAGAGCAAATGGAAGTGTCCTGCATCTTAAATATTTTTTTCTTTAAAAACAACTTTTTTTTTAAAGTAAGCATTTTATTTATTAAAACATAACTTTAAAACATTATTAAATAAAAGACAGTCTAGACAGCCACATGTTTACTAGTAAAATGCGTTTAAAAAGATGAAGCACCATTGTGTAAATCATGCTTTAACCCTAAATGGTCTATATGACCTAATTTCCTACTTTAGCTGAAATCTCTGTATCACTAGTCAGTGGGAAAACCAAAGTTTGCACGTGTTTCAGTGCTAACTTACAACCATGCAATTGAAAATATGGTGTTTTATACTGTATGTATGTGTAGTTTTACACAATCATTCTTCACGAAGTAAAATGCTGCACTTAGTTTGAGTTGTGTGGTTACATCTATGCATTTGAGGAACAATTATAGCTAGACGGCTGAAAATGAGCAGGAAGATGCTACCAAACCACAGAGCTCACGCTGTGAGAAAATAAACATCACACTTAATCTTTTTTTTATATTTTCTTCAAGTAGATCATATCTTTACAAGTTTACTAAAAGTAGTGTCACATCAATATTGTGGTACAATAACACTCAATCATTTTTTGCACATGCCATTAAACTCAATACAGCATTTGTTATTTTATTTAACACTGTTAAAAGAAAAAAAGGATTGATGTTATAAAAGTCAAAGTCAGCTTTATTGTAAATTCTGCCACATGCCCAGATAGCAAAATTGTTGCGGCCCAGATTCGGCCCATAACTGACACGTTCATTTGGCCCACATACGGTATGAAATGATGGCACTTGGGCGGTCCGCTCCTGTTTGCCAGATCTGAGCCACAAGCAAACCATGGCAATGCCACATGTTAGCCAAATGTACACCAAATAAACTAAAGTTGACCCTAATCTGGCCCACAGTTTGCTTTTTTCTGGCTCATATCCGCTCCAAATCTGACACTTTCATTTGGCTCATATACCGCAAAGTGTCCTGTTTTTTAGACGTTCTAAGAACGTTTCCAGCTAACAAAAGTCACCATCATGGTGATCAGTGTTTCCTTGGCATGGAATGAACCAAGGAAATACACAGCAGTGCAGATGAAATACACACAAGTGCAGATGAAATACACAACAGTGCAGATGAAATACACAGCAGTGCAGATGAACTACACACAAGTGCAGATGAAATACACAACAGTGCAGATGAAATAAACAACAGTGCAGATGAAATAAACAACAGAGTAGATGAAATACACAACAGTGCAGATGAAATACACAGCAGTGCAGATGAAATACACAACAGTGCAGATGAAATACACAGCAGTGCAGATGAAATACACAACAGTGCAGATGAAATACACAACAGTGCAGATGAAATACACACAAGTGCAGATGAAATACACAACAGTGCAGATGAAATAAACAACAGAGTAGATGAAATACACAACAGTGCAGATGAAATACACACAAGTGCAGATAAAATACACAACAGTGCAGATGAAATACACACAAGTGCAGATGAAATACACAACAGTGCAGATGAAATACACAACAGTGCAGATGAAATAAACAACAGTGCAGATGAAATACACACAAGTGCAGATGAAATACACAACAGTGCAGATGAAATACACACAAGTGCAGATGAAATACACAACAGTGCAGATGAAATAAACAACAGAGTAGATGAAATACACAACAGTGCAGATGAAATACACAGCAGTGCAGATGAAATACACAACAGTGCAGATGAAATATACAACAGTGCAGATGAAATACACAACAGAGTAGATGAAATACACAACAGTGCAGATGAAATACACAACAGTGCAGATGAAATACACAACAGAGTAGATGAAATACACAACAGTGCAGATGAAATACACAACAGAGTAGATGAAATACACAACAGAGTAGATGAAATACACAACAGTGCAGATGAAATACACAACAGTGCAGATGAAATACACAACAGAGTAGATGAAATACACAACAGTGCAGATTAAATACACAACAGTGCAGATGAAATACACAACAGAGTAGATGAAATACACAACAGTGCAGATGAAATACACAAGAGTAGATGAAATACACAACAGTGCAGATGAAATACACAACAGAGTAGATGAAATACACAACAGTGCAGATGAAATACACAACAGTGCAGATGAAATACACAACAGAGTAGATGAAATACACAACAGTGCAGATGAAATACACCGCAGTGCAGATGAAATACACAACAGAGTAGATGAAATACACAACAGAGTAGATGAAATACACAACAGTGCAGATGAAATACACAGCAGTGCAGATGAAATACACAGCAGTGCAGATGAAATACACAACAGAGTAGATGAAATACACAACAGAGTAGATGATATACACAACAGTGCAGATGAAATACACAACAGTGCAGATGAAATACACAACAGTGCAGATTGAAATAACAGCAGTTATATCTTGTACATGCACGGAAATAATACTATTAAAACGAATCATAGTTTTATAATGATTGAATATATTGATTTATTTTGTTTTCAAAATGTAAGAGTTAAAAGCAGACAACTTTGCATTTACCAGAAATGCTGTGTGAATGTGTATATGAGATAAGAGAATTAGAGAGAGAAATTTAAAAAACACACCAAAACTTTGCATACAATGATCATTTTATTGATTCATAATAATAAGTGACAATTCTGATGTAGATTTGTTAGTATTATACAACATTTGATCAAATTGACTATAGGAGCAAATCTATTGGCTTTGTTTTGTTAATGGGTTTTGACATTTCTATCAAACCAAAGCATCAATAATGTTGCAATACTCATAAAATACAAATGGACATTATATAAACATTCTGGTTAAAAACAATAATCAAAATATGATAACTTTTAAAAGGAAAAAGTAATTTAGTAACACAACATATTGCACATTAATCTCTGTTAGTCAGTAAAGTAATGAGGTTTAAATGGTTAAAGAAGGGAAGGAAAACATGACAGCAGTTCTTTGCAAAGCAGCCGCAGTTTAGAGACCCACAGGAAGATGACTGGGTAACTGAAAAAAAAACCCAAGCTGAGAAACAAACAAGATCAAAAACATATGCGACAGACATCTACACCTCTGAAACCTACTGTTTAGTTCAACAGATCATCGTCATAATCTTTTAATACAGTTTATATTTCTGTTTGCACTTCTGGTTTAATAATGACTATATTACAATACAATTGGAACTGTGAAGCTAATGAAATGAATTTAAATCTTACCTAATATTTATTTTATATTTTATTATCTACACTAAATATGAACATAATTGATAAAAAGTTACTCCAGTGATTTGCATTTGTATTTTGTTTTCTTAACATTACATGTTTTCCAATTTGTCATTTAATGACTTTTAGCATTTTAAACAAACACATTCACATGTTTCATTCGAGGTGGAAATACATGTTTATGTTAAAGGAGAAACAGAAAACCAGAACGAGTTGTGACTTGTACAACATCTCATAAACAAACACTCAATCTCTTAAGGAAGTTTCATTGAGGTGCAGGTGTTTATGGGAATTCTTTGGTGGATTGGTACTCAGGGTTTATTAATGTGGATCCAGTATTCAGTCTGTTTCTGTTCATTTCTTCATAAATTGAAGAGTCTGTAGAATGTTTGAATGGTGTGTCAGACTCACAGCTTCTTCTCACCTGAAAATGAAAAACATGTGTGTGAAGAATTCTGCTCTTGATGCTTCCAGTATTTATTTTGCTTTTATACCAAAAACTAAAAATTTTTACAAATGTAAAAAAGCTAGAACACATTACTTTGTACTGCAGATAACCAATTAGATTTTGTTAAGGGACATGGGTACACAAATAAACTACAACCAAAGTTTGTTACTGTGTTATGAGCGGCTTCCAGTGTTTTGTTTTAATGTCGTTTTACGAGTCAAAAAGGTTGTGAAGTCATTGTGTGATTAACTTTTTGCTTTGTTGTTATAAAAAAATCCTGGTATGTTTTGATATTATTTGGAATTAAAAAAATTGATAGAGATAAATAAAGATATGTGATTCAAATATTCAAATAATCTCATAAAGTTTTTGTCAATTTGCAGTTTGCGCATGTAGAATTCTTTGGTTTTCTTTACTTTTAACGCTGTGGTATCAGTTAATCTCTTTTAGAGTCTTTAAAGTTGCTTTAACTACTTTTACTTGAAAGCTTAACTTGTTAAACTACAAAACTACAAGGATTTGGAATTTCACACAGAAATTTGGCCCAATATTATAAGCCATAAATGTAGTGCGGTGTGCTTTCACATGTACAACACTACTGTACTTCACATGTGTGTGTTTTGTTTTATGCTAGTTTTACATTTGATATTTACTTTGTGTGTATGAGTTGTACTGACCTTCACACAGATGAAACCGAGAAGGCACAGTAATATTATGATAAACAGAGCTATCATCACATAGAGAATCATATCAAGTTGACAAGTTTCTCTTTTCTCAGAGCGAAGAGGAACACTATTGTCATGGATTTTTGTGTTTCTGCAACAGAATAAAACCATCAATGTCACAAACATTCTGCATTAATAATAATAATAATAAATGTCCTATTCTTTGACTCTGAATAAAAGTTTCCCTTTTACATTAGTTATTATTTTATGCAAATGGTTTCAAGACTTCAGTTTAGGTTTAATCCTATCAACGTGTGTGTGTGTGTGTGTGTGTGTGTGTGTGTGTATATACAGCCATGGAAAAACTAAGAGACCACTCCATTTATTTCAAACCAGCATTTCTAGATGTTTTGTGGTCATTCCAGTCCAGTGTCTATTGAATTTCAACAAAATCAAACCTCAAGAGTGACAAAGTCATCCAACAGCAATGTGAAAGACTGACAGAATGACACGATTCATGAAAATTATTTTTGAACTTTCCCTAAATGCATGTAGAAATATTACTGTTATATTGCTTATAAGTGAATATGAACTTGTTTTAATAGTAGTATTTGAGGTCTAAAAAAAAACACAGCATCTTTTCTGTTATTTTGACCAGTTTCCACAGGTCTCATTTTCGGCAAAAAAAGTCAATAGAAACAAGAATTTTATTTGAAATTTGGTAAGAAATATTGTAAGTATTTCACAGAATGTGAAACAAGAAAGATAACTTGACCTAATAATTAGTAAATTCAGAAAAACTGAAATGATGCTGTGAAACAGTCTCTGAATTATTTCCGTGGCTATATATATACACACATATATTAACATGCACTTACCTGTCACCCATAACAATGTGGCTTTGGTATTGGTGACTTTTTCTTCCATATTGAACTGACACCAGTAAAGGCCAATGTCTGCAACAGTTAGATTGTAGAAGGTGACGGTGAGTCTGGGGAATTTTCCACTTGTAGTTACTCTGACATTTTGAGTTTTAAGAGTAAAAGTGCCATCCTTGTAAACGTAGAAGATTTTCTCTAGTTTTGATTCATTTAGTTTTTTCCTCATCATGTAAACCCCATCCTGGATATTGTTATCTGTAGCACATGAGATGTTGATGTTCTTCCCATCATCTTCCTTTAACACCGTAACTGCATGGAGAAAGAAAAATACTACAATATAGTCTTCAGAGCTCTACAATACATTTAGAGGCAACAGTGACAGTTTTTACCTATATGACTGAAGTATATGTATGAAAAAATATACTGTATAAACTTGTAGTTTGTTTTAAACCAACAAAACTCCACATTAGGTTTTATGGTAAAATGTTAAACTAATATTTAACATCAACAAATTATAAATGGTGTCTTCATTTACATTATTGTGCTTTTACCTTTACTCTTAGTGTTAGTTACAGTAGTTACAATATGTGTCAGAATGGCAAATGAAATGTATAAATGTATTCATACCTGTGTCAAATGATGCTAGTGATGAGTGGCTACTTAAACAGATCCCCATCAATAGTACACACATCTCAACCCCTGCCATGTTCTTAGCTGACTTACACACAAACTGAAACTGTGCTCACATCAAATGTCAAATCAGACTGCTGTGTGAGAGGCTTTAGATGCAGAAAGCATGGGCGGCACAAGGGTTGAATTTCTGTGGCTTAACTGTTCCACCACGCCCTCTGCATCAGACACCTTCACTACGTATTCCCGTTCACAATCACCGACTTCTAACCCCACAGACTACATCCCCATAATCCTTTGCACCACCATGCCTGATTGTGAGAGAGAGAGAGAGAGAGAGAGAGAGAGAGAGAGAGAGAGAGAGAGAGAGAGAGAGAGAGAGAGAGAGAGAGAGAGAGAGAGAGAGAGACATGAGAGAGAGAGAGAGAGAGAGAGAGAGAGAGAACACCATTAAAGGCCATGCACGGATATAAGGCATCCCTGATGACGTCACTCCTCACATAATTGGGGAATCCCCTCTCCACACCATGAAAAAAACAATACATTACACATGTTTAGAAAACTATTGGTTAAGTAGTTTTTTACTGCAAGTGGACTATTCAAACATGATGTCGGTCCTACGCTCACAAATGCAGAAATGGTTTTATATTTACGAGGCTGGATCCAGCTCCTGATGGATGTGTTATATTTACACAACACCTGGTCATGAGTGCATTTAGTGATTTCCGCAAAAATAACAAAAGAAAATTACTATAGGTTACAAACACATTCACGTCCATGCGTTGTGTTTTGGGTAAATACAAATGTTCTGTGTTGCTAGCACGTTATGTGCTAATTTCTAACAATCAGCTGCTACCCCCCGAGTCTATTTAGACGTATCTGGGTCCGCCGCGGGTCCATCAGCTTTGTAAACAGACTCACGTGTATTGAGCTGCCAGTGGAAAATTCCGCTTATCAACCACGTGGGGCAACAGTGAGCAGAGGTTAAAAATGCAGTTAATTTGAAAACAATGTTACATCTTGCAATTGATTTTCATTATCAGTGTGATTTTTTTTCTTTCTCATGGTGTATTTTGTTCGGTTTTTAAAAGTTTGCATTCATTTTTATTGGCACATAAATAATCCCATAGACACTGTTAGGTTTCAAATGATAATTGAAACTGCCTTCTATGTTTGGATCACACTATTATTCTTAAACCAAATTATAATAACAATAAGTTGAATGTTGAGCGGATGCCTTCTTTCAGATCTGGGGACCTGGGGACCGGTGAGATGAACAGACAGAAAACATAGCAGATTCTCTGGACTTAAACAAGTCATGCTGTTCATTTGGGGTTTTTTTATGGCAGCAGTCAAATATTAACCGAACAATTATTTGAACTCTACATTGAACTAAACATTGGAACATTTATTTTTATGTCAATTATCCACAAAGTGTGCAGCTTTTGTCACTGCAGTGTATCTTTCTGGGCTTCTGGAAGAACATATTTCCAGAACCTTTCGATATGGGAAGTCAGAAACCGCATGCAGATCCGCATGCAGGCTGCAAGATGGTCTCCTTGCAGCATAGTTGGGTACAGGACACCAAACTCCTCATATTTCGAGGACAGTTCAGACAGTATGGCCAGCTGTGTCTGGTTCAAAATGATATCAGTAACATGGTGTAGTGTTCACGATGATGTCGTGTGAAAAGTAGACCAGAGATCACTTGCTCCTTGAAAGAGGCCCATTCTTTAAGGACTGTGCCAAAATCGACCCAGGAACAAAACTTCTCTACCAGTATCCTCAGTATTGTGTGTGCTTCAACCTCCAACCTCACAGAAACGTCTCTCGAGATATGGATCCACCACCTAATCAAACACATGAAAAATTTCAGCAAACTATTAGTATAAATAAAACTGTGCAACAACCAAATTTAAGTTATAAAGTCTATAAAGTCAGACAAAAGCCACATAATCATACCTGTGAATAAATTATTTGCCAGTACTGCTGTCTGTCTCCTGCATTATCCTCTCGTCTGCCCTCTCTTGTTCAGTAGAGATGCAGAATGCACCCAGTCCTGAAGGGTCATCCAAATTTTGGGTCAACTTACTCAAGTGTGAGCAGTTTTTTTGCTATGATGGATTTATTTTCGTTTGTTAGACCTATTTGGTGAATGTGTGAGAGTTGGCAACCCTGCTATCTAATATATTTATTTATTTATGCATGTATGTATGTATGTATTTACTTACTTGTCTGTATCAATACCTATCAGTGTGACTATCTATGACAGTGTTAGCCTTTAGCACTATTCTACCACCTCAGAAAGGGAAAGAACTTTACAAATAAAACGTCAGGATATTGAAGCACAAATACCCAAGCCAGACACTCTTAAGACAAAGAGTAAGCCTTCTATGAAACTGCTAGAGGCGGCAGTACATACTTCACATGTATGTGAAGAATTCTGCTCTTGATGCTTCCAGTTTCTCTTTAATTTTTAAACCGAAAAAAAAAAAAAATTCCACCCTGTACATGTGAAAGTCACTTAGGAAAAACAAAAACTCTAAAACACTTTATTTTGTACTGCAGACTACCAGCTAGATTTTGTGAGCGGTTTCCAGTGTTTTGTTTTAAATATGTAATTTTTCGAGCCAAAAAAGGTTGTGAGGTCATTTTGTGATTAACTATTTGTGAATTGTATTGAGAATTAAAAATAAAGAATTTGTAACTTTTAAGCTATATGTATCCAAATAATCAAATGTTAAGATTCATTTGTAGTTTGCACATGTAGAAACTAAAACAACTTTAGTTTGGTTCAACGGTGTGGTATCAGTTGTCTGTTATGGTTTCACATGTACAACACTACTGTGTTTAGTTTTACATTTGATATTTAACTTTGTGTGTATGAGTTGTACGTTACCTTCACACAAATGAAACCAAGGAGGCACAGTAATATTATAACAAAGAGAGCGATCAACACATTGGTTGACAAGTTCCTCTTGGATCAGAGCTAAGATGATCCTCATGGATTTCTGTGTTTTATGTAACAGAATAAAAAGGAAAAACAAATCTCACATACATTCTGTATTAATAATAATAATAATAATAATTCAATCCCATTCTCTGCCTCTGAATAAAAGTGTCACTTTTGAGTTATTCTTTTTAATACAATTAGTTTAGTTCAAAACTTCAGTTTAGGTCTAATCCTTGTCACACATCAATTATATGATTTATAATAATAATAATAAACATGTGCATGCCCTTACCTGTCACCCATAACAATGTGGCTTTGGTATTGATATTCTTCCATATTGAACTGACACCAGTAAAGGCCAATGTCTGCAACAGTTAGATTGTAGAAGGTGACGGTGAGTTGGGAATTTTCCGCTTGTAGTTACTCTGACATTTTGAGTTTTAAGAGTAAAAGTGCCATCCTTGTAAACGTAGAAGATTTTCTCTAGTTTTGATTCATTTCGTTTTTTCCTCATCATGTAAACTCCATCCTGGATATTGTTATCTGTAGCACATGAGATGTTGATGTTCTTCCCATCATCTTCCTTTAACACCGTAACTGCATGGAGAATGAAAAATACTACGATTTGGTCTTCAGAGATCTACAATACACTTAGTGACAGTTAACCTACATGACCGAAGTCTGAAAAAATATACTGTTTTACCATCAACATCAATAAAATATAAATGGTGTCTTCATTTACATTATTGTTCTTTGACTTCACAACAAAACCATTACTATTACTGTTAGTTAACAGTAACATCTATATGTGTCAGAATGGCAAATGAAATGTATGAAATGCTAGTGATGAGTGGCTACTTAAACAGATCCCCATCAATAGTACACAACATCTCACAACCCCTGCCATCTTCTTATCTGACTTACACACAAACTGAAACTTCACACTGAAATGTCAAATCAGACTGCTGTGTGAGAGGCTTTAGATGCAGAAAGCATGGGCGGCACAAGGGTTGAATTTCTGTGGCTTAGCCCTTGAATATTCTTTTTAAAATCTCAATCTAATTTAGAATTTACTTTTACACATCATCTTTATTGCATTTATTGATTTAGTTTTGATATCTCCATGTGTGGGTTTCTTTGTATAAATACATTTCAGATATTTTGAAAAACTTTGAGAGGTATATCGTTCATGTATCTAATATGCTAAAACGAACATGTAATACAATAACAACTGTGAACAAAAATGAGGCATACATTAGCCAAAATAAATATTTTTGATATCATATGAAACATTTCTACCATGTGACCCTAATTATTGGGTTGTGAGTGCAGTTACAGTAATTTGAATGTGATACAAGTACTTGGGGTAGAACATACCTGGTAGTTGGTTCTAACAACATATTCAAATGTAAAATAAAACAAAAACTTCAAGGAAACTCAACTCAAATTTGACATTTGATGTAGACTTTTTTTTAATTATATTTTATTAGTGGCATGAGTGTGCATTAGAAATCCAAAACACTTGATGTAGATGAATAATAGGAGCCTTTAAAAAACAAGACAATACTGAAATCATATATATTATAATTTACATAAATATAAATGTGTACACACGTAACCTAGAAGTGAATGAGACATGCTGTTGACATTTGGGAGCGCTTTTGATGCATGTGTGCAGTCACACCTATTTATAAAATAGTCAGGAGATGAAGCGAGGCACACCACTAAAACCAAACTTGATGTGCAGGCAGGGTTGAAGTATAACACAGAGAAGCAGCATTTTGTTTTCTTAACAGGGAACCAGTTTACATATATAACTGAGACATCCCCTTTTGAGGAAACACAATGCTGTTGACAGAAAAGGAATGTTAACACCTATGTAATACTGAAACAATGGCAGCATAACAAGACACACTTACAAAAATCAGTGTTATCCAAATAGCAAACCATGGATGACATAAGACATTAAGCTCCTACTGAGACTCGGCTTTTAGATCTGGCAATGTTGAACTGTGTAGCACAGCCAGGTCCAACCTGAAGAGAAGCATTAAGGAGGCAAAAATACATTTACATGTACGCATTTGGCAGACGCTTTTATCCAAAGTGACTTACATTGCATTATACATTATATATTTGTTTCTAAGTATGTGCAATCCCTGGGATCGAACCCATGACTTTGGTGTTGCTAACGTCATGCTCTAACCACTGAGCTACAGGAAAGCTGTATAGTAAAGGAGCCAGCTGAAAATTATTTGCAAGACATCCAACTGCTCACAAACTTTAAAGGAAGTATTCCTTTCTTGATTTGAAGTCAAGATGGATGACACTAGGTGAGGACATCTGTTGACAACCTGGCACCTTCTGTCAGCCAGGCTGATGTCAGGAAAGTACTCAGTGGTGTCATATAGAGCCAACATTACATAAGCTTGTGGATTATGGGCTTTTTAACAGACCATACATGAAATATCAAGCTAAGGTCCACTGCTTTGACACTCAGCGCTTGAGTGCCGCAAGGCTATGTGCTGAGTCCTCTGCTTTATCCATTTTACACCCACGATTGCACACCAACCCACAACACGAACACAACGATTAAATTAGCAGACAATACCACTATGAATTCTTTGCACTTACATCTCCCAGGACCTCTCATGGACTACAAACACTATATACCTGGTGAGAAAGCATACTCACCCATGGCATTCTGTGTGGTATACTGGGTATACTGCAGCTGAGAAAAAAGCTTTGCAGAGATTCATCAACTCAGCTTAGAAAATCACAGGTGCACAGCTGAGGACTTTTACAAAGCCATATGTTTACGGTGGGCCAGAAACATAAAAGACAGTTCTTAACCACCTCTTCACTCTGCTGCCCTCTGGAAGATGCTGACGGGTCTCTTAAGGCATTCACCAACTCCTGAACAGTTTTTACCCACGTGCCAATTTAAAGACCGTACACAATTCATCAGACAACCCTAGGTTGTTAGACAATCCTAGGACATCTGTTCATCTTTGGAAAACAAATTAAAGTAATTTTGATGAGGTATGGGAGCTTTCTGACTCAACTTAACTGATTTTCAAAGCGCAGGAAGTTAGTAAGTACATCATTAAAACAGTCCATGTCACTTCAGTGGTTCAGCTTTAACTGTATAAAGTGACACGGATACATTTTGTACGTAAAAAAAAAGACTTTATTCAACAATTGCCTGACTTCCGCATCAGTCTCCAATGAGCTTACATCGCATGCGTGTTAAGCAGGCGCTGAAGCTGCATTCTCGGCGCATGCGCTGTGGAGCTGACGGAGGAGTCAGCGTTCACGGCGCATCCGTATTGTGCAGCACCACACGCATAATGCAGTGGAGCGTCACTAAACGCCTACTCGCGGGGAGTTGTGGGTAGTATCAGTCGTTAGAGTGTGCATCATTCTACACTTTCTACCGGAAGTAGTAGACCATCCAGGAATCTTTGGAATACTGGTTTCAACATACTATGATTTGGGACATACTAATACTATTGCTATTTAGGATGGATAGTATGCGAATTAGGACGCAGCAAGAGAAGCCACATAGTCTGATATTAGGCAGACATTTTCTAAATTGTAATTTAAAATATCATTTTTAATGAAATAAACATTTACAATTTCCGCTCTGGGCCATGATACATTTACCAATTATCGCAAGGTAGATTGGCAAGTCTATTCTTATTTGGTAGTGTAGGTAACCTGGAGGGTTAGGTGTTCTTTATCTTCATGTCATTAAACATGGATGACCTGTTCCAGTCCATCATGGTGCGAAACGACTGACTATGATGGCGAGGGATATCAGTAGGGATCGGCTGGGAGTATATTCAGGGTAACTTTATTAACTAAACGTTTATACTTAACTTTGCTAGCTTAATCTTGTAAAGACATTTACATTTACATTTACATTTATTCATTTGGCAGACGCTTTTATCCAAAGCGACTTACAATTGAGGAAAACAGCAAGCAATTCGAACATGAAAATGTGTCTAAAAGGAAAAGGTGGGTATAATTAATTGTTGATGTTTTTAAAAATATAATTGTTCATATAAAGAGTAATTCACCCAAAAAATGACAGGATTCTCTAATTTACTTTCCCTTGTGTTACCCCATATACAGTCCTTAGAGAGTTGGACTCATGATCAATTGCTGGTTCGATTCTCACTCGTACTGAGGTGCCTTGAGCAAGGCACCTAACCCCCACTTGCTTACTATACAAAATGTACAAATGTATAGTACAATGTAATGTAAGTCGCTTTGGATAAAAGCGTCTGCCAAATGCGTAAATGTAAATGTACTGGAGTTGAGGCTGAATATGTATTTGAAGTTCAGTCCCACATGTCTTACGTTGCAAAATTTCATAACAATAAATCGTTTCCAGCCAACCATCATGATTTAGTCATTTCGCAGACGCTTTTATCGAAAGCGACTTACAAATCCTACACATACCCATTACATTGAATGAAATTGCTTTACTGAATTATAATAGCTTTGACAACTTTTTTAAAGTCAGGTCAACATCAGGCATATGTACATATATTTTTTTTTGTGCAAGTTGTTTTGGAATGTATGTATGTGTTATTAGCTCATGTTTTCTATAGTAAACAAGAAGATTCTACAAGGGGTATATATATATATATATATATATATATATAGACAACCATTCGATCATAAGTGTATAAAATATCTCAGACAGTGTTTATTAAAGTTCGTATCGCTTTATAATGTTTCATTAACGTGATAGCTCAAATGCTTAATGAGGAAAACGAATAATGTAGCTTAACAATGACCTGGGAAAGCCAAACTTCTGTCATACTTTCCTTGCAATAAACATAGTTAATAGTATACTATATATATAGGGTGTGTAGTGGTTTTTGTCTTGATACATTAAGCTACGTTATGTGTTTTAGAATCCTGATATCAATCTTTAATGAAAAAATGACCAATTTTTTGTCATAGGCACAGTTGCATATACCAGATGTTACGGTTTAATAAATGTGATAATTAATCTTGCTTCTGCACAGCTCTAGACAAGAAGAGGGCCATATAGAGAAACAATATGAGGAAGATGAAAGGTGAGGAGAATGAATATGTATGTAAATGTCTTCCTTTGATCAGATTACTGTGTGTCAGTAAATGTAAGTTGTGTATGTCGTACACATAAAACAATTGAATAGAAAACTACTATAAATTTGGAAAAAACACACAAATGCCAACTCTGAGGCAAGGAGATTTGACTTGTTCTGGGTGGTACAGACTTGTGCCCCATTTTAAGGTAGTGAGCCGGTGTGTATAGCAGTCTCAGTAAATGACTGCAGTGCCCTAGTCCTGCTTCACAAGTGCAGTGGGTGTCTTGTATATACGGGCTATCTGGAGACAGCTCCACTTACAACAAAGTAACAGAGCTGGCATAAGAACATTTAACCGCACGATTCACCAAATACCAGGGGTTTTCACAATGCTTATAGTACTATACTGCCCTACAAAGGCTAAGTGCTGTAACTACGCAAACACTGAAACTGAAAAAAGCCTTTCACACCAGGCAGACATTACAGTAGGTTACTGTAACTTTGGCACTCTTGTTTCTCTGAAACAGGACGAAATTGAACCAGGTGATTGATTACAAGACAGAACAGATGTCACAGACCCCACTTCAAGCCAAACGTCTAGTTTTTATTGCTTAAATCCATGGAAATGGTTTATAATAATATTACAATAATAACTAAAACATAACTAAAAATATTTTTAAAAGTTTTAATTACAAATTTAATTTAAACTGGCTAATTTTGTAAGCACATACAAGCGACACATTATTAGCATTATTAGCACTGTTATTATGCTTTCTATGCACTGAAAAAAATGACTTTCTTACTTAGTAATTTTGTCTTGTTTTCCAGTACAAATGTCTAAAAATTCTTGAATCAAGATGCATGTTCTTCATGAGCAAAATGACCAAGAAAATAAGACTTGTTTTTAGACCAAATATATTAAATTTAAGTGAATTTGTGCTAAAAACGAGCAACAAAATGTGTCCATGGGGTAAGAAAAAAGAAATTGAAATAAGTTTTGCTTTTTTCTTAGTCACTAAAGTCAAGATTATTTTTCTTACCCAATGGACAGATTTTTTTGCTTGTTTTAGGCACAGATTCATTTAAATTTAATATTTTTTGCCTAAAAACTTATTTTCTTGGTCATTTTGCTCATCAAGAAAATGCATCTGGATTCAAGAATTTTTAGACATTTTTACTGTAAAACAAGATAAAAATACTAAGTAAGAAAGTCATTTTTTTCAGTGCATAGAAAGCATAATAACAGTGCTAATACTGCTAATAATGCTAATAATGTGTCGCTTGTATGCAGCAATTTTTGCAGGGATGTAGATCGCTAAGCATCACAAGAAAACCGAAAAGTATCTTCTTACCTTCAACATCATGGATATACCCTTCAATCCAATTGCTGTAACCCTTTAGAAGAGTGGACCTGGGTATTTTCGAGTCTCTGTCAGCCCATGTCTCCACTAAAGTCAAAGTAAGAAGAAGCACAAATGCAGGAGTCCTGCTGTTGTGCCTTGTTTGAATTCAAGATGGCGGCAGGCTGAATGAGGTCTATACCCTGATTGTTGTATAGTGAGGTCTTTGGAAAATAAGGATAATTATCTTTAAAAGTAAAGAACATGTGATGTTTGTGTAGTTCACTATGGCATATTTCTTTTACTGGCTTGTTGATGGTTTATTTAGGACATTGTTTTAATTGTTTTATGTGAATTAAGGTCCTGTACATTTGAGAGTCATACAATTGTTACTGTACTAAACATTTTGGGCATCGTGCACTTTCTTTAAATTGTTCATTGCACATGTGACCATAACAAATTGTATTTTGAGAGAACCCTTACTTTTTGTATTTCTTGGGCCTAGTTTACAGGAGGGGAATTATTTATATATTCTTGATACTTGAAGAATGTGGCCCCTATCCGGTGTTTATGTTTATTGGAAATAAACAAGTTCTGGTTTAAACTTTTTTTCACACAAGGTTTAAGTTTGTATATAGACAGTAAAGTTTCTGTGTTCTGATATGATTTAATACTTCAGAGGCTGCAGTACAGTTAACATGATACACTGCTTTATGCAGTATGTTTTAAATCAGTTCATTATTATGAAAGTGGCTTTAAGGGAATCACATCCTTTATAGCTTTAGTTAGAAATACAATGCATTTGTAGTAGCAATGAACTATTTATGCATTCAGTGGTCACATATGTATTTCATGAAATGTCTTTACATTCAGCTGGACTAGCTTCAAATGTTGACACATTTGTAGTGGTGTCCTCATTCTGCTTTATTCAGTTCCTATACCTCATCCATTGTTTATTATTAAGTGTCTTTAACCGCAACTAAGCAAGCCAGAGGCGACAAGAGTGAAAAGGAAGCCATATTACTCAATTGACATGATACATGATTCAAACTCTATCTCACATCCTTAATTCACCCAAAATATCTCATGCCAAACAATGTGTCATCTTCATTTCTCCCTCTTTCACCCCAGATCAAGGAGGAGAACCTACCGCCATTTGATCCCCTGAAAATCCAGTAAGTGATGGGTGGACGGTGGGCAAGCTTACGCCTCAGACAGCAGCTTCGAGAGGAGATACCTTGAGTAGCAATAATGTTTAAAGTCTGTATTAAAGTCTTTATGAAATTACTAATATGTTATCACAAATTGTTAAACATATGACCTTTTGTTGAACAAATGCTTTGAAATTGTAATATTTGACGTTAAATGTCAGTTGTGGCCTATGACCGCTTGGAGCCTCCCAAACAGCACGTCTGCCCATCATCCTGTGTTCAGTGGTTAGGTTTTATTTAACTTAAATTATGCTTTAACAAATGAAACATGAACTAACTAAATGTTATAACTATTGATTGTGATGTTTTTCATGAAAAGTAAAAGTAAAAAAAAAAAAGGGTTGGATATTCAACCATATTTATTAGGATTTCATACATAATAAAAAAACACACAAAGATTTCATACATTATTATAAAGAATAACTTACATACATACAATTATTAAAAGTACCCTTCAGCGCCTGGACATTGCCATCTTCAACCCACTGAAGAGTGCTTTCTCCACCATGGCTTCCAGGATGGGTCTGGTGCGAGGGGACATTGTTGTGGGGAAGAAGCAGTTTTACCTTCTACTGAAACGCAGCCCAAAACATCAAGGCTGGCATATTTCCTCTATCCAGGGCTGCTGTGGACACAATCCAGGTCATATTAACATTAATACAATCAGAATTCATCGTCTAAGCTACTTTTTAAGAGTGCTTATAAATTCTACATTCATTTTATTTTGTTATGTGGTGAGAGTGTTCCCATCTACAAATGGAAGTGATGCCATTCCATCCATCACTCCCACCTCTTCTTCAGCCACTTCACTATCCATCATTCCCGCCACACCATCCAGCACAATCCAATATCAACAACTCCTCGGCTCTGCGGTAACAGTGTCTCCAAAAAATTTAGGTGCTAGAAATTTACATTTACGCATTTGGTAGACGCTTTTATCCAAAGCGACTTACATTGCATTTTTTACTACACATTGGTTTCTGAGTATTTGCAATCCCTGGAATAGAACCCATAACCTTGGCGTTGCTATCGCCATGCTCTAACCACTGAGCTACAGGAAAGCTGAATAAATCATTACATAAATATTCAAGCATACAGATTGTGGTGCAATAACAAAAACAAGATGAGCTGTAAGAAAACTGACATGTTTCAAGTCTCATTTGAAACCCACTCGAAACACAATAACGCGAACAAAATTAGTAAACCCCGATTAAGACCGCGGAAAATTCTTTCTCGAAACTGTGTGTGGCTCTTAAAAGAGCCTTTAGGGTGAATGACCGCTGAAGGTGGCGCTTTACTTGGAGCTGGTGTACTTGGTGACGGCCTTGGTGCCCTCGGACACGGCGTGTTTGGCGAGCTCACCGGGCAGCAGCAGACGCACGGCGGTCTGGATGTGATGGTGGTGGAGCGCTTGTTGTAGTGCGCGAGACGAGAGGACTCGCCGGCGATGCGCTCGAATATGTCGTTGACGAAAGAGTTCATGATGCCCATCGCTTTGGAAGAGATGCCGGTGTCCGGGTGAACCTGTTTGAGCACCTTGTACACGTAGATGGCGTAACTCTCCTTTCTGGTCCTCCTGCGCTTCTTTCCTCCCTTTACGACGGTCTTGATGGCGGCCTTCTTCGAGCCCTTCTTGGGCGCGGACTTAGTTGGTTCAGGCATTAGGTTTTTGTTGAAAAATTCGACTGTGAATAACTGAAGAGCACTACGCACGAGATATTTATTCACTCACACATGCAAATTTGTATAGTAACGGGAAGCGTGCTGCGATTCGTAGTCCAACCCCCTGAAATGTTTCTATTGGCCAGCTTAGAGTTTGACGTGTGGAACGAGCCAATGAAAGCGTTTTCCGGCCACGTGTTTTGAACTTGACCCTCACCCACCATTCGGCGTTGCTCGTTTTCATTTCCCGCTTTGCTTAGATTTATTTCGCTATAATACTGGAAATACGCCTCCGCACATAACGTGTCGCCACTGTATAATATAAATGGCAGTTTCCCCATTTTAGCATCGTCGTGAAAATAAACCCGATATATAACGTTCGCTTTAAGCGCTAAAACATAAATAATGGCGAATGTAAGAGATCTCGTTTTGAAATTGAGCTCTTTGTGTGAACACGTGGGTGGCTCTTAAAAGAGCCGTTGGGTTTTCAATGTCGTCCGGGAAAGTCGCGTTTAACCTCCGAAGCCGTACAGAGTGCGTCCCTGTCTCTTCAGCGCGTACACGACATCCATGGCGGTGACGGTCTTTCTCTTGGCGTGTTCGGTGTAGGTGACGGCGTCACGGATGACGTTCTCCAGAAACACCTTCAACACACCGCGAGTCTCCTCGTAGATGAGACCGGAGATACGCTTCACTCCACCGCGGCGAGCGAGACGACGGATGGCGGGTTTAGTGATGCCCTGGATGTTATCGCGCAAAACCTTACGATGACGCTTAGCGCCTCCTTTACCGAGTCCTTTACCACCTTTACCTCTTCCAGACATGATGATGAAACTGTTCAAAGTACAACAAAATTGTGTGAATTGAAAATACAACGGAGAATATTTACATGCGCCTACAGGACCTAGTAGAAACACACGCACAAGGGCGGTGCCTGCGGCAGCACGTCATGCATATTTTTTTTTCTCGCTCGCAGTTCTGCCAATGAAACCAATAGCATCTGTCTGCGGACTGCAAGAGAGGGGCGTAACATGAAGTTGTCCAAATCTCACAGAACCACGCGAGATTTTAAAACGAGATGTTGTCGGCAAGATGGCCGCTCGCATAGAGACAACAGTGTTAATAATAATTATTAACTATATATAATTATAATATATAGTATATGTAAATATAATAATTATTCCTGATACAAGTTTTAATATAAGTGTATAACCTTCCTCGGCATTCTGGCTTTCATGTATTGTTTGTGTTTAAGATATTCTACATAATCCCCAAGGAAATGTCAGTCTGGTTAATGAAGCAATAAACAAAACTAAAACTTTGCGTATACTTATTGACACTTTTTACAGATAAATGTCCGCAGTCTCCATAAACCTGGATTAATATCTCTATTAATGTTCCGCCATTTATTTGCCTGTTGCCATGGTGAATCGTAGTACAAGCAGCGGTCAACATACATTGCCTATGATAACAACGGTGCCATTTGATCACTGAACCATATCCATCCCTTCCCACATCAAACTCTGTCCCGCACTTGTCACTTGTCACTTTATGGAACATTCAACTGCTCAACCCCTTTTCAGTAGTGGTCTGAGCCTCCTCAACTAACTACCTCTAAGTCAGTTAAACAAGCCTGCTCTACTGACACTTTAATACAGACCGATAAGCTTTGCACTACATTACATTTGCACTGTTGATATTTTCATCTACACTGTTGTGTTTCTCATCTACACTGTTGTTTATTTCATCTGCACTGTTGTTTATTTCATCTGCACTGCTGTTTATTTCATCTGCACTGTTGTTTATTTCATCTGCACCATTTGATTTGATTATTTCATCTGCACTGCTGTTTATTTCATCTGCACTGCTGTTTATTTCATCTACGCTGCTGTTTATTTAATCTGCACTGCTGTTTATCTCATCTGCACTGTTGATTATTTCTTTGGTTTGCACAATTATTTCGGTTACATATCCCTTGCTTGTAAAGTTGTTTTGTGTACATATATAGATTTTGTATTTATCTGTAATTTGATATATTTTTTTTGATTTATGTTATTCTATGTTATCTGTATGCACCTATAGGGTCTGAGAGTAACGCAATTTCAATCCTCCACTTGTATGTACTGTACATGTGGCAGAATTGACAATAAAGCTGACTTTGATTTTACAGCCCATTTTGCATTTAGATTTATTGAAAGAGACACCCATAATCCATCATCTGTAAAATAAATAAAACACAAATATTTGTAAACTGAATTTATTAACTTGCATATAAAGAAAATCACATCCAATAGAAAATGGTTATTACAAAGTGCCTCCAGCCTCATAAAAACAGTCAACGCTGCAGTATCCTGCAAATTCATTGTCGAATCCAAGTAGAATCCTTGAAGTTTTCCCCTCTGCCCACATCCCCTGTAGCCTTCACAGTCTTTAGAGAGAATTGCACTGAATGCAACAGGAGATTCTATATGGAGTTCTGTAGGTCCTTCTATGCTCCTCTGAAAATGCTTTCCAGTTCCCCACACCTGATGACAAAAGAAGAGGTGGGTTCATGTGTAAAACGTGCAGAATTATATACAGGTGCAGCTTAAAAAAAATAGAATATTGTGAAAAGTTCACATTTTTATTGTAATTTATTTTTAAAAATGAAACTTTCATATATTCTAGATTCCCTACATGTAAAGTAAAAAAAAATTTTTTTTTTTAAATTTTGATGATTAGAGCGTACAGCTCATTAAAGTCAAAAATCAGTATCTCAAAATATTAGAATATTTACATTTGAGTTTCATTAAATGACCATCCCTACAGTATACATTCCGGGTATCTCTTGTTCTTTGAAACCACACTAATGGGAAAGACTGTTGACTTGACAATGGTCAACAGAAGGTCATTACTGAATAGGGTGGCTGTTTACAGAATTTTTATGCAAAAAGCAGTCTGGTACAAATGTAGAATCATTCCTTAAAAGCATCACAGTTATAGTCCAGGAGCCATCTACTGTGTTGTGTTGCTGGCATCTGCAGGACATTCAGTGACACACAGATTGACAAACTCTGACCCTTCTCAAGTTCTAAACTTTTGCTCTGCCCTTGCTGCAATATAAAAATCTGCAATCTGACATGTCCAAGTTGAGTGCATCCATAGCTCACAGTGATTCTACGAGTGAGTGACTTTCACCTATAGCTCAAAGGTGCTTTGCCTCTAAAAAATATGGGAGGGCAGAAGGAAAAACACAAAACTTACTGTCAAGCCAACAGAAGTGTGCTTCCTTCAGAAAGGATTTCTCTCTCACTATCCTCCAGAAATGTGTGCACGTGAGAGCCAGAGTATGAATTGCAGGGTCACCATCTTGTAGCACCACAAGGATTAAGATCATGTGCAAAATTTCCTCAGGTAGCTGTGAACATAAAACACGAGTCACTACAAAATCAGTAGGCTCAATATCAGGTCATCATGAATTTGGACCATGAAAAAGGACCACTCTTAATTTGCATGCTCTGTACCCCTCATATTTGTGTCCTGCAAATAGCATATATGTAGTTAGTGTTGCATCTTGGATTAAGATACAGTACGTAAGCAGTGGGAAGCTGGCATGTGTACATGGAAAGCACATAACTAACTGTGATCCTGCAAAGGAGGTTAACCTATGGCTCATAGAGGTAGGGTGACCAGATGTGCCACTTCCCTGGGACATATTCAGCACAGGATTTCTAAGGATCCCTAGGATTTGGCTAAAATAACCAGGTGCTAGTTGTTTGTGGTGCATCAATTGATCGTTGTACGACATCAAGGTACCGCGAGAGCTATAGAGAGCAGAGCAGACGGTCCATGCTTTCGAATTGCTTTCGCGGTACTTTGATGTCATACAATGATTGATCTCGCAGTGCAAACAGCCAACACCTGGTTATTTTAGGCAATTTAGAAATCCTGTGCTGAACGTGTCCCGGGGAAGTGGCACATCTGGTCACCCTACACAGAGGTGCTTCACATCTAAAAATGGAAGGAAATCAAATCTAGATACATGCCTGCAAAATGCCTATTCCCTCCAGAGAGGACTCGACTCCGCGTGGCTTCTTCACCTCGCATGGGTGAGATGCGTATTACATAACATAATGGCTTAGTACACATAAAGCACAAGAATAACAATTATATCTTTAGACCAAGTTTTTGGGCCTGTAAAAATTTAGCCATAATTCTTACCATGGTGACTTCATATTTCCTCTTCCTAGGGATGCGGAAAACTGGGTCCAGACTTTCCCTGGCCATCTCTTTTCCCTGCTTGGTGAAGTGGGCAAACCTCCGGCCATGGCTGTAGTATTCATTTTGAAAATTCAAAGTTTACCTTGCTGCCCTGATTACTGCTAATAATATCTTACATTTTTAAAGACACTGGTACCCTTCAATCTCAAGATTCTCCACCAACACTGTGCACCACCACCTCCTTAAGCAAGGCATGTCATGCTGAAGAAGACACCAGAGTACAATAAATTTAGTGTTCAAGTTGCATAGTTGCAAGTTAATATGGAGACCAAACTTACTGTTTCCAGTCTAAAAAAACAGGCCCATGCATTTATATAACGCAAAACAGGACGACACAGCCTGACAACCCTCATAGTAGGAAGAAGAAAAAACTCCCCCCAAAACACCAAAGGTAAAAAGGGAAGAAATCATAATAAAGACCACAGAGTGTGTTTATCTCTGGACCAAATCCCCATATCTATGAGTATTGAATTTATACTTACAATTGTGAAACCAAAGGGAGCCTCCATGACAACATACCAGGAGTACTGCAAATATAGCAAAGTTTGTACAATTAATTTTTGTGTGCATGTTGTTAAGTCAGCAAGCTAAATGAAACAAAAAAGAGTGAATCCTCTATTGCAACAGTATGACTCCCATTGTATTAACAAAAACTGCTTTAGGTGGAACTAAGGAGAAGGGAAACAACTAAAGCTGCATCACCAAGCACTGATGTTGTGCTGCCATCATTTAGTCCTTATTCCATTTACACATAAGCCCAATACCAGTAAAATAAAGGAAAATCTGCATGTATGACAAGGTCTATAGGCACTGTTAATGGACATTCTGTGAGATAGCATGAATTAAAAATGTTTTTTTTTTTTATTCGACTAGAAAACTGTTCACTAACCATTATCATGAAGATTCCACAGTCAATGCCGTAATGTTGTCGAGGGAGCCCCTTTATAAAATAAATAAAAAAACAATCAAGTTTAATGAACACCAAACTACAATGTTAAAAAGCTTAAAGGTTTAGAGATGTGTGTTATGTGATATAGTTTTGCTTGGGGCATTGTAGGGTGTAAAAGTTGTGAAACAAGAAATAGTCAAAGTTTCTACAACCAGTCTAAACAAGGCTCAGGAACACGCCTTCCAGCAAACATCTTCCTTTAGAAACCTTAAGATGTTTCGATAAGGTCCATGTGTAAAGCGTTGTCCTCTGTCTGAATATAGGGAATCCAGGAACAGAATCTCTCTTTTAAGTGGCTTAATAACCTACAGGGAAAGTAGTCTTGGAAATGAGTCAACAAGTCTTTATTACACAAAGTCAATGGTAGGATTACAAAAGGCTAAAAAGAAACAGGACCTACAACTTGAATGTGTTTGTTTTCTTCAGTAAAATCCTTCCTCTTGCCATAAGTTTGATTTTGGAATAAATACAAAAAATTCACTTACACACAGCAGATAGTGCCCTGGGGTCCATAGGGGGAAAATCAAGGCATCTTTCTTTTGGGAGTCCAACTTAAACAGGAAAGAAAGTATTGCATATTTGCATTAACTTTGATTAAGGCTTTTTTCAACTCCAACACTACCAACACTCTTTTACCATTGAAGTCACTTCTTAACACCTACTTTTAAAAGTGATGCAACTTTGTTTTGAAAAGTGTTTTATAAGATATAAGGTTTATCACTACAAGTTGAATGTATTGTGGTTACTTACTGGAAGACAGAGGAGTGGGTCACAGGATGAGGGAAAAATCCAAGTTGGTGGAATATGGAGATCTACAATGTAAACATCTTTCCCCTGTAGTAGATATCATTATCACTAATTGCAGACAGTTTTTCAAATGAATTTGTCACATATATCTGTATACACAGACACACAAACCTGATACTGTATTATTTCTTCGAGAAGCCTGAAACAAGCATTTCCCACCTGTAAATACAACACTTTTAATCCCAATTCCATAAAACGTGCAATTACTTCAAAATTAAAAATGTTCCCCACCATTGAATCCATTTCCCTTCTTAGTCCCAGGGTTAGAAAGTTATCTCTCGTGAGGCACGTCTGACCATCTTTTACAATTATTTCATTAATTGGTCTGTCCTCATCCAGTACATAATTCACCTACACATTACACATATTACAAAGAAATGCAAGCAGTGTCAAACAAAAAGCACTTCAGAAATACTTCTGAGCCAGAAAAGTTTTCCCTCTGAGGAAATGTATAATGTATTGAACTAAGTATTACATGAATTTAAAACTGCTCTATGTCTAAAATCAGGCATGGTGTCTGATAACTTTAAGCTCTGACACTTAACAATACAAAAGAAATATCATGAATATTTAAAAAACATCTTGGTACATGGAACATCCACCAACATACCAATTTCTCTTGAAGGGGATGATGCAGTCCTGGTGTCCATGAGGCCCGACAGGGCCTGAGGTTTGATTTCATAGTGAGAGCCTCACATTGATCCCACAGTGGGCTGCCATGTCCACATTTGTAGGGACATCCACATTAACTCTGAGACAGTAACAGTACTAAGCATTTGACAGTTATAAGTTACATAGGCAAACATTTAAACAATGTTATCCTTCTGTGATGTTTTGTTGAATGGTAGTTCCTTAGAGAGTTCCCCTCTCTTGGCAGATGCAATATTCTTTGGGGTAGCTGCAGCCACTCTTCCTTCACATGGACTGAAGGGCAGTCTCTCTGGTTTCCGTAGGTTAGTATTAGTTACTAATCCACGTGCAAAATCATAGATTACAATGTTTGAATGACAGCAACATATCTGCGTAATCACGTGGGCTTTCAGCTCTTATGTTGAATTTGACTGAGTTCACAATGCCACAAGGACACATGATTTACATTTACATTTACGCATTTGGCAGACGCTTTTATCCAAAGCGACTTACATTGTATTGTACTATACATTTGTATAGTAAGCAAGTGGGGGTTAGGGGCCTTGCTCAAGGGCATCTCAGCCGTTACCCACCAGCCCTGAGAATCGAACCAGCAACCTTCTGGTCACGAGTCCAACTCTCTAACCACGACTGCCCTCTGATAATTAATGAATGATAATTAATGAATGACCAATTAATGAATGATGATAACTGCCCAGCCACCTTGAAATGGAAATACACATGATTAGCATGGCTACTAGATCATCCAGGTAACCACACACACAGTATTAAGAACCAGGGGTTCCCAAACTTTTGAATGGGGTTATTTTAATAATTTCAGCTATTATTTTGTCTTGTGGACTATATGTAAACATCTTTTATGTAAAATATCTTACTCATGACAAAACTAAATAAAAAATAACATGCATTTTGTATGATCACTTATTTTAAAATTATTCACATTTTCACAGATTCTGCAAAGGGTTCCCAAACATGCCACTGTATATGTAGGACACTTACCAGATGCTCCCCAAACTTTTTGAAACACTTTGTCATAAGTGCTCCTTGTTTTCATTTCCTCTCTCAAACGGAGAAGAAGATCCATTTTGGAGCCCTTTGGATCCACACCACATTCTTTAACAAGTTTTCTCAAGGCATCAACCTGTGTAAACACAGATGCAACAACAGCCATTAATTACAAATATTGATTAATAACAAGATAGATTACTATAATCTTCCTTGCTTTTGTCATTTAGTTAATAGCCAAATTTGGAAGCTGTTTCAAAAACATCCAGCAGAGTAGACATCCAGTACGTTTATTGAAAACCCACCATTTTAAAATTGATCAGCTGCTGATCTAGGTGTTAATTTGTTTCACATTGTTGTTGTATGTTGTATTATTTATTGTATTACTGTATTTTACTTGTTTTAACTCTGCTGTAGTGCTTTTGGTGTAAGAAAAGCACATTATGAATAAAATGTATTAATACTATTAACACCATACCATCTATAAACAGAAGTTCAAACGTTGAAGTGCATTGCTATCACATGTACATAAAATATTAAAATTCACCTTTAAGTTCATTAGTTCACTTGACAGTCGTTCTTCTGTAATGTCAATGTCCACCTGTTCTGCAACAGACTTCTTTGCAGTGAGTTTGGCATACTCAGTGTTGAGTACTTTTTTGCTGGCTCTGGTGAGGGGCCCAATCCACGGTGCCCATTTTGAATAGGAAGGTGCAACTTTAAATGGATTCCCACTGTTACCTTTGTAGTTAAAAAACAAAAGCTTTCTAAATGTTATTGCACAGTACAGTTTATGGCAGTTAAAATTATATACACAATCATCCATGGCACTAGAAAAGCATGCACATACATAATTACAGGAAATTGTAGAGAGAGAAATAGATCTTTTGGAAAACTTTTGTTTTGGCTGCAGAATACTTTTTCATATCTAACTCACTTTGTAAAAAGCCTCTGCAAATAATTTCTTGGTCAACAGATTGCCAGAATTCTTCAATATCAACATGACCTTCAAACTGTGGCGGGGGATCCTTGATATCACTCACTGTAAGACATTTTGGTCAAAATCAGTGTTATTTGGTAGTTCTATTCATGTTAAGAGAAGAAAGACCACTACTTACCTGGCATGCTAAAAACTCCCTTCTTGTGCAGGTCCATTATTACGACAGGTGGATGGACCCCACAGTGCACACATGAAAAATTGTAATCATGTGCTGTTAATGCTTCAAAGTGAAGATAACCATGAAGAAGGGAGTCATGGTTTGGATACTTAATTTGGTTTGTCTGTTCCAAGATGTCCAAGGCCCTGCCAACTGCAGTGTGATTCTGTAATAGCATTTGAAATTAGATTACAACAGATAATAAGTCATGTCTGCTTTTCTGTTGACAAATGTTAGTGTTTACCAAAAAGGATTTTCAGGGAAAATCTTTTAGGACAAAAAAGCGATAAAATAGTTTAATTTCTGAAATAATTCACTGATGGATAAACATATGCTTACTTATAAAGACTTTCAGAACTATCAAAATCCTACAAGTCTTTAAAATAATAATTAAAATTGAACATAAAAAACACGCAAGCCACGTGTTTATTAAAATAGGATAGGTGCATTAAAGAATGCAAAAGTGAAGATTACCTGTACAGACTGTCTCATTTTGTATTGTGTGGTCATCAAAATTGTGCAGCCCCTCTGTCCATTCCTGGTATCGGTAAAAATGTCCACACACCCCACACCTTTTACAGTATGTGGTCACATCTATAAGGAAAAAAAATAATACTGTATTAGTCATGGGAATCACTGTACGTTGTAATATGAATTAACGATTAAATTACACACCTCCAAGTATGCCAGTGAACGTGACAATCTTTGCTTTCTGCGTTATCAAGATTGGATCCGAAAGAGGGATCTTTCCTGGGCATACAGCGCAAATGGTCTCCAGTGGAATGAGGTGCTTGGGCAGTGTCTCCATGTTCTGTGGTAAACAAACATCTTTCGGCAAAACAGCTGGCAATTTCTTGCTGTTCAGCAAGTAAAGGACAACTGCAGTCAAAGTGTTTCCATCAGGTGGATATTGAAAACTTTCCTCAGTACTGTGCACATCTTGCGGACTAGTTTCTGCAAAGGTGTCAAACACATCACTGTCTGTACATCTGACTTTTAAGAAAAGTTCAGGTCGAGTCTGGTTCCAGTGCCATTTTGCAATGGACTTATGAGGACATGAATTTCTTGGCTTAGAGCATGGGCAGTGCCAAGTGTTTCTTTTTTTGTCAAAACAAACAATTACTCTTCCTAACCAAGAATAATATGAGATGAATGTTTCCAGGACTGACACACATATTTTTGATGTTCCATTGCCTACTGAGACCTCTTTACTCAGTGGGCAGCTCTCAGACTCTGCTTTTTGCTTTCTAGTAAGACACATTTTCTTTGTGTAGTCTTACCATATCTGACAGAACTTCTTCCTTAAGTTCCTTAAGTGTTTCCCCATGTGCATTTCTGTACATGTATGGGGTTTCCAAATCCAGAAAAAATTCTTCCGACAGCAAAAATGCCCTTAATACGGTCTATACATTGGGATGGAAGGTGGTGATTTGCTGTTACATCTGTATTTGCTGATGAGTGACGTCTTTGAATGTGTATCTTGATGTTCTTCTTGTTTACAATCAAATTACAGAATGTGCATGTTGTTCTTTTGGGCCTTGACTTGTGTATTTTTGGGTTTCTCATGCAGGCAGTTTGGGCTGGAGTTGATAAGGCAGGTGTGTCATCACTGTTAGACAGTGAAATGACTGTTGGATAGGAAGTTGTTGTCCTGCGGGCTGTCAAACATTTGACACTTGAGCATGCAGAAATGCTAGAGGGAGCAGAAGAGGCTGAGGGTGCGCACACGCTGGAGGGAGCACAGAGGTTTGAGGGAGCGGAAACACTGGAGGGGGCAGAGACACTGGAGGGTGCAGAGACACTGGAGGGTGCACAAGCACTGGAGAATGCTGAAATGCTGGAGGGGGCAGAGATGCTGGACCTGTTGACGTGTCAGCTAACCCACATTTCTGCACATGGTTCAAAAATAAATTCTGACGAGTTATAATCCTCGCACAATAGCAGCAGTGATAATGATATCTTTTGGAACATCCACCATGGCATCTGTACATTTTATACCCTACAAACAAAGATAAATACAGGTTTATGAAATATTCATACATACTTTATTATTATGGCAATGTTCAAAATTTAAACTGTACACAAGTTAACATTGTAATAAAAAGCTTAATATTACTAGTGGACAATTTGTAAATTTTAAAAGATCTGCAATGTTTATTTACAATGACAAATACCTCCATGTTTAACAGCTGTCTTCTCGTGGGTTTGCATATGTGCCACAATGTAGGCATACTCTCCAATTTTGCTGCAGAATTGGCATTTGTAGTTCAGGTCTTCAGAAATTGGATTTCTTAATGTACCTTCCCTACAAACCGTTGGATGAAGCTGGAAGCAAACACAAAATTAAGAATTTTATTTTTACACACATTTTAATTTCATCAATAATTCTTTCCAAAAGAGTCATGTTGTCTAAAGGTGTAATACACCCACATCATTTCAGTAAGCTCATTAAGTACTCAATTCAAGCTGAAGTCCGTTACAAAAATTAACCATGTTTTTATTATAGTAAAGTGTAGTAACCATGGTGTTTTTGGCGCATTGATTAGTATAAGTATAACTATAGTTTTGCTACAAATACCATGATTAAACTATGGTTAGTGTAGCAAGACCATGGCTAATTTGTGGTTACCATGGTTTAACTATAGTAACCACGTTTTTTTTTGTTTTATTTGTAGTAAAACCATGGTTAATTTTCGTAAGGGATGCACCTGTTAAGAGTGGCACAACCTGCACTTTATTTTATTCACTATGCAGTTTTCATTCCAGAAAAGCAGGTTTGGTAACGCTTTAGATTACGGCCCACAATGTACCGCATAATTAAACAGAATTTACAGCGTAACTAATTGTAACAGTAATGTATGTAAACAGTACATATCTGTAGGTAAACCGGAACAAGATGCACAATTTGGGGAATAGAGGTAAGAGTCAGGAAAATGTTTGAACTTGTACAATTTAACAACAATTTAATAAAAGTTTACACACAACTTAATGTTTACACTGTAAAAAATGTTCCGTAGTTTTTACGGAAAAATACCGGCAGCTGTGGTTGCCAGTAAAATTCCGTAAAAAATACGGGAAAAGCACGTAAACAGTGATGAAGTTCAAGAACTTCAGGGCAAAAACTTCAAGCTGTGATTGAATTTATTACATTCGAGTCTTTTATCTGGAGAGCATTTCTTTACATACAATTAAAACATTCACCTAATGCATAAAAGTGAAAATATTACATTTCCTTCACATATTTACGTTTATTTCGTTATAATAATCGACAGTCACTTTAAAACAAAACAACATGCAGCATGACATCAGAAACTTCTTGCCTGACTTTGACTTAAACACAGACTCCACTCTTCAGCATAGCAGTGACTAAAAAAATATTTAACGGTCAGAAAATAAAAATTCCGTAGTTTTTACTGAAAAATACCGGCAGCTGTGGTTGCCAGTAAACTACCGTAAAAATACGGAAACATCCTGTTTTTATTCATCCAATCAATTCACAGAGGAAAACATGAGCCACACCCACTATTCTTCCTCATCAAATATTCAATTTAACTTTGAAATACATCAGAATAATGAAGACGATCATAACTTCTGCTTCACAGAGACTTGAGCATAACATCAATGAATGTTGTTTAAAGTCACCGTTATTGTGATCAGTGTTTACTTTAGTTGGGCTTTTCACCCGCGACTTGATAAACAAGTTTTCAATTGGTTGCTGCGCTATGATGTGTTTTATAAAACATAATTGTCATAGTAAGTAAAAACTAAAGGGAATGTAAACAGGAGCTTTAGTCTGGTTTTCATTATTGTGAATACTCAATTAAAAGCATTTTTTTATGTTTTGAAGTTTTTTTTAATAACATTGTGAATGAGCTTAAATTTGAGAAACAGCAAAAATCATTTGAGAAAAGTTTTTGAGCAGTTTGGAAAAATCTGCATTTGATTTTAAACACAGACATCAAGAATCAGTGTATGAATCTCAGCAGTGGTGACCATCAAATGAAAAGCTTCATGCAGCAATGCATCCTGGGAGACATAAATGAGTTTTTCTACTTTGATGGTACCCAGAATGCCTTGCGTTTATCTTATGTGGTTACCATTGATGAGATGAATAGGTTTATTATTGATATTTGCTAGTCCAGTTAGTTCTGTAAATCATGTTGTAAAGTCCCTCAGAATATCATTCTGTCAGTCTCATTCATAACATCAGTGAGCATAATAAAATAATTTAAAACAGTGAATAAAACAGTAGATGACAACTCTCATGAAAAACAACATGATGACAATTTCTCTTAGTTCTTTCCACCATAACAGATGTGTTTTCATCACGCAGTTACAGCAGCTAAAGAAAATCTAACCTAACAAAACAAAGCAAAGAGTCAAGAGTCCTACTAAAGCAAACACTGAACACCATAATAGTGACTCAACAAAACCATCAACATCTACACTTGTGTTAATTCTCAATAAGAACTTTTGTAGATGAACCACAGAAATAAAGTCACAGTGATGTAATAAGTGAATGTGTTAATAGTGTTTGTGGAGTTGTTTAATGGTGAGTTTTTAGAGAAAAAACTGATTGTTAAAAACTAATTTCATTTGCGTTTTTACAATATGTTTTTTTCAACCAAAAAAAAACGACAGAATTTCACTGACAGGTTTTACAAAGTGTGACAGGTTTTTTTTGTAAAAACGACAGAATTTTACTGACAGGTTTTGCAACTTTGTGACGTGTTTTTCCGTAAAAACAACAGAATTTCACTGACAGGTTTTACAGTGTTTTTCCGTATTTTATACGTAAGTCTTTTTACAACAGTTTTTCTCTGTGAAAACAACAGAATTCCCCTGTTACTTTCACTGACAGGTTTTACAGTGTTTTTCTGTATTTTATACTTTGACTTAAACACAGACTCCACTCTTCAGCATAGCAGTGACTAAAAAAAACATTTAACGGTCAGAAAAGCACAATTCCGTAGTTTTTACAGAAAAATACCGGCAGCTGTGGTTGCCAATAAACTACCGTAAAAATACGGGAACATCCTGTTTTTATTCATCCAATCAATTCACAGAGGAAAACATGAGCCACACCCACTATTCTTCCTCATTAAATATTCAATTTAACTTTGAAATACATCAGAATAATGAAGACGATCATAACTTCTGCTTCACAGGGACTTAAGCATAACATCAATGAATGTTGTTTAAAGTCACCGTTATTGTGATCAGTGTTTACTTTAGTTGGGCTTTTCACCCGCGATTTGTTAAACAAGTTTTCTTTTGGTTGCTATGCTGTGTTTTATAAAACATATTTGTCATAGCAAGTAAAAACTAAAGGCAATGTAAACAGGAGCTTTAGTCTGGTTTTCATTATTGTAAATACTCAATTAAAAGCATTTTTTTATGTTTTGAGGTTTTTTAATAACAGTGTGAATGAGCTTAAATGTTAGAAACAGCAAAAATCATCTGAGAAAAGTTTTTGAGCAGTTTGGAAAATCTGCTTTTGATTTTAAACACAGACATCAAGAATCAGTGTATGAATCTCAACAGTGGTGACTATCAAATGAAAAGCTTCATGCCGCAATGCATCCTGGGAGACATGAATGAGTTTTTCTACTTTGATGGTACCCAGAATGCCTTGCGTTTATCTTATGTGATCGTTTTTGTGGTCACCATTGTTGAGATGAATAGGTTTATTATTGATATCTGCTAGTCCAGTTAGTTCTGAAAATCAAGAGTTGTAAAGTCTCTTAGCACTTCATTCTGTCAGTCTCATTCATAACACCAGTGAGTTATAATATAAAATTATAAAAATAATTTTTAAAAAGTGTATAAACCATTAGATGACAACTCTTGTGACAAATAACATGATGACATTTTCTCTTAGCTCTTTCCACTATAACAGATGTGTTTTCATCACACAGTTACAGCAGTTAAAGAAAATCTAACAAAACATAGCAAAGAGTCAAGAGTCCTACTAAAGCAAACACTGAACACCATAATGGTGACTCAACAAAACCATCAACATCTACACGTGTTTATTCTCAATAAGAACTTTTGTAGGTGAACCACAGAAATAAAGTCACAGTGATGTAATAAGTGAATGTGTTAATAGTGTTTGTGGAGTTGTTTAATGGTGAGTTTTTAGAGAAAAAAACTGATTGTTAAAAACTAATTTCATTTGAGCTTTTAAAAAAAACGACAGAATTTCACTGACAAGTTTTAAAACGTGTGACAGGTTTTTTTTCATAAAAACGACAGAATTTTACTGACAGGATTTACAACTTGTGACGTGTTCTTTTCCGTAAAAACGACAGAATTTCACTGTTAATTTCACTGACAGGTTTTACAGTGTTTTTCCGTATTTTATACGGAAGTCTTCTGACAACAGTTTTTCTCCGTGAAAACTACAGAATTTCCCTGTTAATTTCACAGACATTTTTTACAGTGTAGCTTTTCCTTTAATCATGAGGCTGTGCCCGACGTGTTTTACCTCATGCAGAATGGGAAAACGTTCTAATAAAGCTGACAGCTCATATAGGAACTTAAAGAACACTTGAGTTGGTATATGGTTGTCCTGTTTATATTGTTTAAATTGAGGTATAACATATACATGATAAGGTGAAAGTCGGTCCCAGTCTGTTTACAAGAACACCTGCTGTGAAACGCGCTTCATCCTTCCTCTTAGAATTTTGCGCATTTCTTTATTTATAATTAATAAAACCATGACAAAGATCTGGCGATTGAAGATGAGTGTTTAAAAGATAATTTAACTCTTACCACTTTATTTCCTGAACTTTGTATATTGTTCCCCTTTACCTACAGATATGTAGGCTACTGTATAGGTACATTATTGTTACAAATAGGTACGTTGTAAATTCTGTGGTACATTGCGGGCTGTAATCTAAAGCGTTACCGCAGGCTTTTTCACTTTATATTGTTTCATCAGTGAACTTATTAAACATTTCAACAAAAACACTTGACAACACTCAAGAAATCCCGTTTTGAAAAGCGCCGTTTTAGCAATATTCTTCGAGCCACCTAGCTTTTGTTCTTTTTACCTGCTAATTGTTAAAATATTTCTCACTTAACAACGCTAGCCGAGGAAGGTTACGTTTTAATAAATTATCAACTACAGAAACAAAACTGCACAGCATGAAAATGATTTATTCACTTAAATTAAAACTCTTATATCAGGAAAAAGTATTCTCACCATTGTCTCGGCCATCTTGCCAACATCTCGTTTTGATATCTCGCGTGGTTCTGTGATATTTGGACAACTTCATGTTACGCCCCCTGCTACAAGTTACGCCCCCTTCATGTTACGCCCTCTCTTGCAGTCCGCAGACAGACCCTTCTCAATGAAACCGAGAAGGGGAAGCTGCAGACCCTTATTTGTCCAGTAGGGGGACGAGGTACATTATGAACGTCTCAGGTTACGACTGTAACCATTGTTCCCTGAGATAGGGAACGAGACACTGCGTCAAGGATTTGACTCTATGGGGAACGCCAGCAGCGTGACACGCGTGAAATAATGAATGAAACTAACTCGCGATTTATAGTCGCGAGGCGATGACGTCACTGATGACGCCGGTGACGTCACGAGTGACGCGAATACCGGAAGGTATAAATAGATCGCGGAAACAGCGCAAATCAGCTTCTGCAACAAAAATGAAGCAAAAGCTACAGGCACAAGGAGTATGGCAAAGAGACGCAGTGTCTCGTTCCCTATCTCAGGGAACAATGGTTACAGTCGTAACCTGAGACGTTCCCTTTCGAGGGAACTCTACACTGCGTCAAGGATTTGACTCTATGGGGAACGAAATGCCCACTACGCCATAGTAAGTTGTGACTGTCCTGTTGTGAAGGTGTCTACGCACATCTTAGGACATCAGGACTTGGGATCCAGGTAAGAATGAAAGGCCTAGATTGTAGTACCTTATAAATGTGTGCGGGGAAGACCAGCCCGCAGCATCACAAATATCCTGCATAGATGCCCCCAACATAAGGGCCTGCGAAGAGGCCATACTCCTAGTAGAATGTGCCTTGACTCTTAGAGGTGAAGGCATACTGCGCACCTCATAAGCTAAGGAAATTGCCTCCACGATCCATCTACTGATGGTCTGCTTAGAGGCCGGCTGACCTCTCCCTCGAGGTCCAAAACAGACCAACAATTGGTCAGACTTCCTCCACAGAGAAGACCTTCTGATATACTCCTGCAATGCCCTGACCGGGCATAATAGATGCAATCTTTGGTGATCCGCCAGCTCATGAGGTGGAGGGTAAAAAGCCTGCAGAACTAGAGTCCTGGCAACCGCAGTAGGCACCTTAGGGATATAACCCGGCCTAGGGTGCAAAACGGCCTTGATCTTCCCTGGGGCGAACTCCAAACATGGAGGAGAAGCTGAAAAAGCCTGTAGATCACCTACTCTCCTCAGAGAAGTAATGGCAAGCAAGAAGGCTAACTTGTAAGACAAAAGTTTGTCAGAGCTGGCCTCAATAGGCTCAAAGGGTGCCTGAGAAATTCCTTCTAAAACTATAGCTAGATCCCACGTGGGAACTCTAGCCTGAGAAGGGGGTCTCATTCTCAAGGTTCCACGCAGGAATCGAACGACCAAGGGGTGCCTCCCCACTGACCCTTGGGGCAGAGGGGAGTGAAACGCAGAGATAGCTGCCGTATATACCTTGATAGTTGAAGGTGCAAGACCTGTAGAAAAACGGTCTTGAAGAAATTCCAGTACTGAAGCCAATGGGCAGTACACTGGGTCCAAACCCCTTTCGTTACACCATAAGGTGAACAATCTCCACTTCAAGGCATAAAGTTTCCTGGTGGAAGGAGCTCTAGAATTCAGGATGGTTCCAACAACCTCAGTTGACAGACCTTGATTTAACAAATCACCCCCCTCAGTGGAAAAACCCACAGTTTCCAAAGTTCTGGGCAGGGGTGATATATCGTGCCCCCGGCTTGAGTCAGCAGGCCCCTCCTGAGGGGAATCTCCCATGGCTGACCCGCCAGGAGGATTAGCAGATCCGAAAACCATATTCGGGCTGGCCAATAAGGGGCTATTAGTAAGAGACTGATCCCTTCTTGTCGAACCCTCTCTAGAACTCCCGGGAGCAGAGCAACTGGGGGAAAAGCATACAGACGTTGCCTCGGCCACGTCTGTACCATAGCGTCCAGTCCCAATGGGGCTGGATGAGTTAGAGAAAACCACAGAGGGCAATGAGACGTCTCTTGGGACGCAAAGAGATCGATTTCGGCACGGCCAAATCTTTCCCAAATCTGCTCCACCACCTCGGGGTGGAGTCTCCATTCCCCGGGCCTCAGCCCCTGTCTTGACAGCATGTCTGCTCCCACATTCTGGACTCCAGGAATGTACATCGCCCTCAGCGATAAAAACTTCTCCTGGGCCCAGAGGAGAACCTGGTGTGCCAGTCTGCAAAGAGGGCGCGACCTCAGGCCCCCCTGATGATTTATGTAAGAGACCACGGTCGTGTTGTCTGTTCTCACCAGAACATGATTGTCTCTGAGGACTGGGAGGAAGGTCTTTAGTGCTCGTACTACAGCTAACATCTCCAGGCAATTTATGTGCCAATGGAGATGCTGCTCTCTCCACAGCCCACTGGCTGAGCGACCTTCTACTATTGCCCCCCAGCCTGTGAGGGACGCATCCGTCGTCACTATCTTCCTGTGACATTGCGCCCCCAATTTCAATCCCTGGTTCAGGAACCAAGGTTTCTTCCATATGCTTAGGGAACGAAGGCATCACGAAATGGGCTGCCCCTCGGGGAAAACCCTTTGCTTTTTAGCCACCACTGTAAGGGTCTCATATGTAGGAGGCCAAAAGGAATCACGTTGGACGCTGCTGCCATTAGACCCAGTATTCTCTGAAAATACTTGACAGTGTAGGCATGACCTAATTTGATCCCGGACAACGCTGTCAGGATCGACTCGACACGTGCAGGAGACAGCTGTGCCTGCATCGTGACCGAATTCCATACTACCCCAAGAAATATAATCCTCTGCTGGGGAGTTAGATTGCTCTTCTTGGCATTGAGCCGTAACCCCAGGCGCTTCATATAGCTGAGGACGACATCTCGATGTCGAACCGCCATTTCTCGAGACTGAGCTAACACTAACCAGTCGTCTATGTAATTTAGTATGCGAATCCCCTGAAGTCTCAGTGGAGCAAGGGCTGAATCCATACATTTTGTGAAGGTGCGTGGGGAGAGAGCTAGGCCGAATGGAAGAACTCGATATTGGTAAGCTTTGCCCCCGAAAGCGAACCTGAGAAACTTCCGATGCTGAGGGAGGATGGATATGTGAAAGTACGCGTCTTTCAAATCTATCGTAGTGAACCAATCTCCTGATCTGATTCCAGCCACAATAATAGGAACAGTGAGCATCTTGAATTTGTAACTCCTCAGAGATTTGTTGAGATGTCTCAGGTCCAAAATGGGCCTCAGCCCTCCATCCTTCTTCGGCACTATGAAGTACCGGCTGTAAAAACCCGTCTGACTCTCTTGGGGGGAAACACACTCTATGGCCCCTTTTTCCAAAAGAGACAACAGTTCCTTTTCTAACACCCGAGCTTGTTTGGGATCCACCTCGGTGTAAAAAATCCCTCTGAATTTTGGGGGACGGACAGCGAACTGAATCCTGTAACCCTTCTCTATTGTGCCGAGGAGCCATTGCGTGAGATTTGGAATCTTTCTCCACTCGTGGAGGAAGTTCACTAAGGGAGTCAGCCTCTCGACACTGACCTCGGGTGTATGAAGTTCGATGCCCTGAAGCATTTGGACGGCAGGGGATAGTCGACTTGCTACATTCTCGCTCACGTGCACTAGATCTACAGCGTTTTCGGGTAGACTCTGTGCTATGGAAACTCGTATGTCCCGAAGCGTCATAGACGGCGGGGCTAACGTATTGGTTTTCAGTGGGCTTCTTGAGAGGGTAAGACTCATCAGACCTCCAAGAGGGGGCACCCTCTGATGCCCTGCCACCCTGTCAGGGCTTCTTGGCAGCAGCTTTCCGATTTGAGACTATAACTGATCTCAAATCAGGTTTAGTCTGGTTGTAAGGGATTCGAGGTTGCTGCCTGGACCCCCAAGCTCTCTGAGGGGGGGCACGGGTAGCAACACTCTGCTTCTGCTGCTGCCTGTATGAGGAGCTTGTGGATGGCTGGGGCTGCCCTCGGGCTACAGGCCCCTGGGGGTAAGAGCGGCGAGGAATATACTTATGAAAAGCGTCTGCTTGGCGCTTCGCCTCTTGGTACCGGTCCACCACAACGTTGACCGTGTCACCAAAGAGGCCTTTAGATATCAGCGGTGCATCAAGAAGCACAGACTTATCTTTATCTTTGATGCCCGAGAGGTTCAACCATAAGTGCCTCTCCGTGGCAACCAGTGCTGACATAGAGCGCCCAATTGATTGGGCTGTCTCTTTGGTACCTCTAAGAGTCAGATCTGCCACCGTCCTGAGCTCAGACAGTAGCCCAGGATCTAGGACCTCGCCCTCCTTGATATCCCCCAACAAGTCGGCCTGGTATGCCTGCAAAAGACCCATGGTGTGCAGACATGAGCCAGCCCGACCTGCAGCCATATATGCCTTGCCCACCAAACTGGATGTGACACGACATGGTTTGGAGGGCAATGTCGGGGGTTTCAGGGATGATGCGGCCTCTGGTGAAAGATAAGTAGCCAGAGTCTCCTCCACCTTAGGCATCATCCCATAGCCTTTGTCTCTAGCCCCTAAAACTGTAGAGAAGCTAGCAGATGTGGTGGCTATCCTTGAGGAGTATGGTCTATTCCATGATTAGACACCTCCTCATGTAAATCAGGAAAGAATGGTAACCCCCGACGCTGAGGCTCTACCCGTTTCTTAAGAAACCTTTCATCCAGCTTACTAGTGGGCTTAATCTCTGGCAGGTCTAATGGCCAGTCAACATTAAGTTTGGCTACCGCCCGGGTAACAACCTCCAAAAGCTCCTCGTATGCAGGGGAAAGAGGAGTTTCTCGAAAATCTTCCATTTCCCCTATATGAATACTAACACCCTCTAGGTCCTCGAAACTAGAGCAGTGCATTGGGCTCTCGGAGGGAGCGGGAGAAGCCGCCATGCGGGCTCCCGAATCCCTTCCAAGAGCATTAAGACCAGGGGGCTGAGAAGAGGCCGAAGCCGTCTCAGCACCCTCCGCAAGCTCCATCTGTGAGCCCCATGATCTGAGACGCCGGGCCGCCTCGACGGAAGCGGGTCCCGAACCATGAGGCTTTATAATTTTGCCTGACTCATCAAACAAAGCTGCCCGGGAGTGGAGTGTTCTGAGCGGTAGCCACAAACAATGTTCGCAGGCACCTCCCTCAAGAGCCAAGAGCACCACTCCCAAACATTCTACACATAGCTCATGTGTATCCCCACTCGTGATGTAGCGAGGGCAGGGAGTAACACATGGCTTATAAAACTTGTTAGAACTCATAGCTAAACTTATCCACAGACAACTTTAGACAAGAGACACACATTCAGTACACAGAGCGCTTTGCTGAAATGGCAGAAGCTGATTTGCGCTGTTTCCGCGATCTATTTATACCTTCCGGTATTCGCGTCACTCGTGACGTCACCGGCGTCATCAGTGACGTCATCGCCTCGCGACTATAAATCGCGAGTTAGTTTCATTCATTATTTCACGCGTGTCACGCTGCTGGCGTTCCCCATAGAGTCAAATCCTTGACGCAGTGTAGAGTTCCCTCGAAAGGGAACCACCAGAGCAGCAGCCCTAATAACAGATAACAATCGTCCATCGTGAGTCAGAGGTATGATAATTAATCGTTTTTGTTATTAAGCAATCGTCCAACATGTACAGTTTTTAAACGATTAATTGATATCGAGATTAATTAATTTTAACATCTTAACAGATATTTATGTGTAATTTACTCAAAGACAATAAAATTGAAACTTATTGATGGCCAGGTCGATGTTCTGTCTGGATCAACCTCAGCTACCACGTGTAGGCGGAACAAGAATAATATCCCCCCATTAGGCTTGTGCCGGTAGTACATTTTTATGTTGCGGTAATTGATGAAGCTTTTATTACGGTGGACGGTATTATCACGGTGATGAAATGCATTACAAAAACAGGTCGAAAACATAAGCAAAGTTCAGTGTTATAGTGTAAATAACAAGTTTAATAACTTTTTCAAATATTAACCAATAATAAAAAATGAAAAGTAGCCTGCAGCTTATTGATCATTTGTCAGGTGTTTAATTAAATATAAAATATATTTTATTCCATACTATCTTAATAAGTGAACACAGTGATGATTAAGCTAAACTTTACTTGCTGTACAATAGTGTATTCAACATACATAGTCAAATACATATGTAACATAATATTCATGAATTGATATTTAAATGGTCATTTTTACTGACACATCACTTCATTATAAATAATTACCTGTCAGTGTCAGTGCAACAATAGTGCTAATTCATGTTTTTATCCGTATAGCAAGCAGTAGGATAACTTATATAGCTTAATAGACATTTAAAGGCAGCACTCTGTGGCAAGATACGACTGTTGCGTTCCATCTTCAACTTGAAGTCAAAATAATTGTTCTGCCACACTGCCATTATTAACTACATAACTTATATTAGCGGATTTCTGTACTTTATTTGCTAAATTACGAGACGCAAACTTTAGCGTAGCTAGCGGACCAAGCTAACTCTTCAACTGTTAGGAATGCAAATGGAAATAATCCATGCAATTTGGGCATTTTAGTTTAGCTATTTGTTTTTATGTAGTATTTAGAAACACATAAATATGAGAAGTGGCGTGACATAACTCATATTTCGTCTTAGTTCGGCAGAGCTCCGCCTTCCGCCATTCTAATCCACGTGAGGCTGTTTACATCAGAGGGCGGGTGCGTATGACGTGCGCATACGTTTATGACTGGTGCTATTTTAACCAGTCAAAAGGAAAAGAGAAGGCACATTCTTCTTCACGGTGAATTGACGTGCCCGCAATAACACTACCGTGCATTTTCACTACCGTGATTAACCGTATTACCGAACACCGGCACAAGCCTACCCCCCATAGTGATGTTTTGCATTCTGCAAAAGCACCACTAATTATATTTAGTGGTTACCCAAAGTGAGTTACCAAGGAAAGTCTTAAGGAGGACAGGATTTCAATAAGTAATGTGACACAAAATTGTGACACGCAGATAAATGCAGAATTTTTCAGGATTACAACAGTTTTGGCACTAACGCATTGTTGGAAAGAATATGCAGAACATTTTAGCGATGTTAGATGAGGTATGAACCACACAGAACCTTTATCATGGAGTGCATGTAAGATAAATTAACATTTTGTTTCTCTTTGGACATGGTTGGTTGTATAGCATTTAGTGTTATGTTAAAACTTCATGCTGCAATGCATGCTGGGTAACATCCTAGTACAAAACTCATTCATGACTCCCAGCATGCATTGCAGTTGATATGTTTATCTGAATTAGATTGATGATTGTCACCATGATCATTTTTGTAGATACACTGTCACTTTATTTCTGTTGTATTGTATGTTTTAATAAGTGGTGGTGTTTGTGGAGTTTTTACAGTTCTAAGATTTCAAACCTTATTAGCAAAACAGTGACAAAAAAATTGTCCCGCTCTCTGGTGCGTGCTTGCTCTTACTTGTTTGCTTAGTTCACATACATGCCAGACCTGCGGCCCACAAAACATTTGACATGCTGTCAGTTTGCCAAGAAAATTCCCCCCGGAGTCAGTTTCTAAGTAAAATATTTTTTCATTTCTCACACAACAAGTTTTTTTTCATGCAGTCCCAGTGGTCACCTTGATGTTGAAAAGACGTCAAATTGACACCAAACAAAACCAAAAATTCATCCACTGATTTGTGTGTGTGTGTAAATTCTTATGTAGATTACGGTTTTTTTTGCATCCAGATTTCTTTTTAGGCTTCAAAATGCATTCTCTCTGAACTTATGATTTTACCTGGAGAGCAACCGCACTCCAACCAGATGAGATCAATAAATCTTCCTACAACCAACAACATATCACTAAAGTCTTATTGATATTGTTTTAATAAATGGACTTTAAGAGCAAAAATGTAAAGTGTGCCAAAATAACTAACATGTGAAAGTCAAGGGTGAAGAGCCCAACTCAAGGAACCACTGATCACAATGATGGTGACTTTTGTTAGCTGGGAATGTGTGTTAACAAGCAATGTGTGTCAACCATTTAACACACTCATGTGTCATTTTAACACACCCTTCCTTCAGGAAATAACACATGTACTGTGTCAATATTTTCCAGTGGCAATATAAAAAAGCACATTGTGTGTGTAGAAATCTACACAACATGTCATTCTCAATGTGTGTGTTGTTTATTGACACTTCTGTTTTTCAGTGATACTGTCAATAAAATAAAATTTTGTCTTTTGTTTGGATGTTATAAATGTGTTTCATACTAACATAATATTATAGCTAACCATAACACATTAAAACAAGAGTCAAGAGGTGAACTAAAGGAAACACTATTCTGGTTTGTGTTTTCTTCAGTGATTGTGTTTGTTAACAGCAGGTGTTCATCATTAATAACTCAATCATCACTTTATTATCTCATTAACTTGTTCATGTGTTCATTAGAGAGACATCTAAAATATTCTGTTAAGATGGCCTGAGGACTGGAGTTGAAAACCCCTGATAGAAACTTCCAAGCAGGTTTGGGTTGAAGCTAAACTGTGCAGAGCTGCGGCCCTCCAGGGTTAGATTTGAGGAACCCTGCTGTATATGATAACTCATAAGCAATTATTACAGTCTCCAATCACATGATCCCAATGGATCATAGTTTTCATTCCCTGAACAAATGCATTTTAAAGGTGGAGTTTAAGAACCTTTTCATCTAAGAGTGTGGCCCTCAAGTGAGCCAGAAGAACTTTGCTACTTGGGTTGTCACCTTTAATAAAGAGGTCCATGAACTGAAGTAAGTGTGCCAGTTAAGGGAGACATAAAATATGTGCAGAGCAGTGGTTCCCCAGAAACAGGTTTGGGAATCTGTTTGTGTGCACAAATGATCTAACAGTTCCTAAAACAGGTTCTCCCGGTGCCGTAAAGAGATTGCTGCAGATCGACTTGGTTGTAGAAGACAAATCAACACATTTTAACATTGATTCAATGGTTTCTTACTATCAGGATTTCTAGTGATCTTAAAGACATTGATGACCTTGTTCAGGTGTGTTTGATTTGGGTTGGAGCGAAACTCGGCAGGACTCCGGCCCTCCAGGAACAAATTTGGGGACCCCTGCCACAAAGCCTCCATCAGATCAAGAACAGATAAGACCGGTTTTGTAGATGTTGTTGGGTGTGGTGGGATGTCCCCACCCCTTTTTAAAAGCTTTAAAAGTTATGCCAGTGCAACCCTGAAAGACTTCATATGTAAACCACATCCTGGTTTAAACAAGATTTGCTTTGGGATTTGACATTTTTCAGAATCTCCTTCTCCGGGTTACTTAAACTTCCTAGAAAAGCCATGGATTCTGAGAAAAGCAAAAAACAAAACAAAAAGCATGACAAAAACAAAAGCAAACATCCAATAACTAAAGCTCCAAAAAAGTCCAAGCCAGTTACTGTAGAGGTGGAGATGTCAGTGTATCAAGAAGATTCCAACTCCAGTGTTTCTGACTCAGATGATTACGACGGAGGTGTCTGCAACGGCTGTGACTGCAACGGCTGTGACTGCAACGGCTGTGACTGCGACGACTGTGACTGCAACCCCTGTGATATTCTGTGATGATGCTCTGACAGGTGAGAAACATTTATGTCTCTTTAATCACTGCTTTCAAAAATATGAGCGTTTTATCATTTTTTTTCTAGATAAAGTGAGGTTTTATTAAATTGTAATAAAAAATGTATAATAATAATAAATAATGTTTCATTTATATGTGGCAGTCGTGGCCCAGTGGTTAGAGAGTGGGACTCATGACCAGAAGGGCCGGCGGGTAACGGCTGAAGTGCCCCCTCTTGCATACTTAGAAATAAATGTATAGTATAATGCAATGTGAGTCGCTTTGGATAAAAGTGTCTGCCAAAATGCGTAAATGCGCTTTAAAAGGGAAAAACAATTCAACAAATAATCATTTCAAAGTAAAAAAATAAATGGACATTTGCCCAATCAAGTAGTTACATCCCAGTCAACACGTGATGTCATGCAATGATCACAGTGATGTCACATCATTCTCATATTGTAACAGTGAGTAATATGTGAACTTAATGTGAATTTATTTGATTTAGTCACCATTATAGTGATCAGTGTTTGCTTTAACTGGACTCTTCACCCTTAACATTTATATACTAGTTTTTCTTTGCTTGCTGTCATTGTTGGTTTATAAATTACACTTGTTATAGCAAAGAACTTGAAATAAGCCACAATGTATTTGATAGTATTCAATACTTTCGAATGTCATCAGGGTTAGAAGTACAGTCTAAGGAAAAATGCACATTATAGCTACGTTCACACTGTCATCTTTTAGGATTGACAACTTACATGTCCCAGCCAGTACAGTCATGTGAGGCCCAGGGCTGTCTAAGTGGGTCTCAGCTAGTTCTGTCCGCGGGTTCTATGTTGGCCCCACATGGGTTAGCCCAGATGAAGTGAACACTGCTTAGTGTGCATACTACAAGGAGGTAAATGTGACACTGAATGTTAGTGAGATAATGAAGTGATGACAAACAGAATCACTGGTGGACACAGAAACAACAAGAACAGAAAGAAATGAAACATAAGAACTTGTTTAGGTAAAAGAAATCATTAAACAACTTCACAAACACCATTACCATCTGCATGTTGTTAGGAATAAACTGTTTGTTCTGTTCATGTTTTACTGAAAATAATTGTTTGGTTTGATGTTACCATTATGGTGATCTGCCTTCAAAGCATGAAGTACGCCTCGATGGTCTCTGTGAACATGAGTAAATCAAGTAAACCCAACAATATACCTTTCTGCACCAGTCCTCAAACAGATGTCACAAAACCCTTAAAAATGCCAATACAACTAAACTTTGAAAATGTTAACCGTTATTGATTTGTCAATCTATTACAACACTGATCCATGTATTTACTTAATCATTGATTTATGGTTATTTTTATCCAAAAATGATCACGAATTGCCGCTTTAAACAAATAGCCATTTTTTGTGAGTGTGGTTCATTTATGGATATTTAGAGGGGTTCTATAAAACCACCTAATACATGTGACATTTAATCATGGTAACAATGAAACATGCAAAATGTAAGGGCGTTGTGAATCATAACGCTATATCTGTATCATTCCTAGGGTTATCATTGCTATAATCTTATTTTTATGAGGCTAGATATAATCCTTGTTGTTGTTGCTATTCATCTACTATCATTATTTTTGCAGGCGATCATCTGTTAGGATCAAGTGTCAGCATAACAGGAAAGACACAGATGGGGTGAATAAAGAAGTGCATTTCCCCATTAACTTCAGCACCTAAAATGGACTGACAAGCATTGTTTTAAGCAGTTGCTGGATGTCCTTCTGCGAGATCACTGACTTTTTTCTTATTAATCTGTTTTGTTCACTGCTATGGAATTCATTTGAATTATTTCAAAATGCAGATGTCCTTTCTGAGGAATACATTTGGAGTACAAATATACAGTCATTTCTGTTGTTCTTGTTGTAAAACTGTGTTTTGTTGTTCCATTTTTTCTGATCCAATAAACGTTTTAATCCCTCTTGTAATAGACTCTATTCATGAAACGCTGCCTATGTATTTCCGGTTAAATCTCAGGGCGCTTAAACATTTCCGGTCTGTATTTACCCATAGCATGGGTCATTTTTTTGGGAACTAGCAAGTAATATAGATTAGTGAAATACATTATATTGTTGTAATATTATATATTAAACATGTCACAGTGCTATAATACAAAACTAGTAATGACATGCAGCGTTTAAATACATACGTTCCTCCAGGCATGGCTGTGTCTATTTTATGAAGCTTCACAGAGATTTAATCATGTTCTAAGCATAGATTTACGTTATAACACGTAAGGATTTTAACATTAACTGGCACTACACAGCAAAATCCCCAGAGTTAAATCAACACTGCTTAGAGTTTATATGGGTCCAATCTACAGAGAGTTAAAGTAACACTGAAGCAGAGTTAAAGTTAATGAGATGATGAAGGTGATTAATTATGTGATGATTGAATCATTAATGATAAACACCTGCTGTTAACAAATCAGCTCAGAAAAATCAAGTGTCAGCATAACAGGAAAGACACAGATGGGGTGAATAAAGAAGTGCATTTCCCCATTAACTTCAGCACTTAAAATGGACTGACAAGCATTGTTTTAAGCAGTTGCTGGATGTCATTCTGCGAGATCACTGACTTTTTTCTTATTAATCATTTTAATCATTTCATAACACTCTTCAATGTGCAAAGTGAAGGCAACAATAAAGTGTATAGAATTTACTTGTTGAATGCTTATTGCGATATCATTGTTGTGCGCTGGGTGATGTATGGGTGTTCAGGTCCAACTTGACTTTGTGCTTAGCTAAATGCAACTAAATACAGATCTGTGCGCATTTTTTCGTGCAGGATCCTGAAGGCGATCATACAGTTTGCCGCAGGACTGGTCTGACCTGATTTTTAGAATAAAAAAAACTGCTACACTTCCCAGAAGATCCACAGGTGGCACATCGACTTGTTTTAGGCCTGTAGCATGATGACGTACTGGATCAATCCAATACGTCATGGATGTTGTTGAAGACGCATGCGTAATAATAGCGCGGCTGAACAGATATTTGTTATTGGACGTATAGTAATGCTTACGTTGTCTTAGTTTGTTTAAGGTGAATAGTTTCTCTGAACAAACGTGCAAAACGTTCAGCATATTGTTCACAGCTTTTATCACAAGATCTTAGCTTTAGAAGCTAAATGTATTGGATGAATAGTATATAAACTATTATAAACATTATATATCAGTGTAAAGTAATATGTAATTATATAGCCTAACGTATATAATTATAACGTGTTTACATTTGCATTGCACAGTGCATATTGTCAATTATATATATTAAAAATATTTATTTTCACATTTTCGATTAAGAGTTCCAAGCTAAATATGTATAGACATAATTTAAGTTTGTTGTGGATAACTTCTGAAGTTTTTTTGTTTTGTTTTACATTTTACAACATATGCGTTTAAATGTCTCATTAACAGCTAGTTAGAAAACAATTCTGCCCACATATTCACATGATAAAGATACAGATTTAACTTGGTGTCAATGGTCATGAAGTGATTCACACCTGGGAAGATAACAGGCCCAACACCCAACTGGCCTATCAGTGTGGAATGATGTAAGAGTGGGTTGCAAACCTTGGGTCTTAAATCTACTTTAAATAAAGGTTTACTAAATCAATAAAATGTAATTAAGCACTGTTTATTGTATTGCATGGTCAAACACGTCAAGAAAATTGTCCCAGGGTGTCTACAGATATAAGCTAGTTAAATTTAAGACTTTTTAAGACCATTTTAATGCCACTTTATATGAAATTTAAGACCAAACCTGGGATGGACATACACATTCTAATGCGTATATATATATTTCATATACACAGCCACTGGAAAATTTAGAGACCACTGAAATTACTTTCAGTTTTTCTACATTTACCATTTCTAGGTACGTGTTAAAATAAAATGTTTGTTTTATTCTGTTAACTACTAACAGAATTTCTTCCAAATTCAAAATAAAAATATTGTTTTATATTTGCAGTAATTTGCACAAAATTAAAAGGGAGAAAAAATTAAATAAAAAGATGCAATGTTTTCAGAATACTTAGATATTGTTAGGCCTAGATGTGTTTGTAAAAATAAATATATGTGATCCTGTCTGAGAAAACCAGGCTAAAGTCTCTGAATCGAAATATGAGCAAACTAGCATCAACTTAATTTCAAGCATTCATTTCATTTTGATTTCAATATTTGACATGGCCTAACTCAGTCAATACTAACAATATCAAGGTTATATTTTTACAGAATGTTCTTATACATTACATAATTACATTTTATGTAGAAAACAGCAAATCACAAAATAAATTGATTGTCACAGACTGGGTCACATATGATGGAATAAGCCTGATTTTTAATCACAGCTTTCATTCTTTCACATCACTGTTGGGTGACTACAGTATGTCACTCCTGAGGTTTGTTTCTGTTGAAATTCAATATACACTGGACTAGAATGCTTGCAATACATGTAAAAATGCTAATTAAAGGCAAAACTGGAGTGATCTCTTTACTTTTTCCGTGGCTATACACACATATGTGTAAGTGCTCTTTATAAACTATACACAGGATCATCCGGGTGCTGCAATCCATCTTGATGTCTTTAGTTTAATATTCACCAATAAAAACAAATACATGCCTAGTTAATAACAGAGATTATATTTACAAATGATTTAACCAAATTGCATGTTTGTCTTGTTTGAACGTCGCGCTGGATTAAAGTCGTCAGAAAAAAAGCATTTTCCTTGGATAAGGTTTGTATTTGTAACAAATAATATATTTGAAATCAATATTTCGCGTCCAATAATTTGCTCATGCGGTAACTAACGTTAGACGTTTAATATGCGGGATATGTACATCCAGCTGGATGTATTCCCCCCGCTTCGCGTCAGGCTCCTGACAGGTTTTACTCTGCGATATCAAGCGGCTATAGCTACATTAACCATTAGGCTACTTATGATATAAAAACAATGGAAAAGAAACCTTCAACTGTAATCTGCTGGCGGCCTTTCGCGTGCTCATTTGCTTCCCTCAGTGCCTGTGCCTGTATGATTCCACCACCTCCATGCTCGTTTAAAACATCTCTGACAAAACGACGCAGTTAGCCTCGTAAACATTTCAGGCACCGGCTTTAACCACCACGAGAACTCATCGTTTTTAAACTTGCACTTACACAATTTAAACCAGCTAGGAGGCTGTGAACTAGCTGTATTTCAACCAGCATTCTGCGACCTGTCTGATGACGCAAGGCACGCAGCTAACGTTACTATATCGCGGGGGAAAGATATTGTTCAATATACATTAGTTCCGTCAGACAAGGATTTTTTGCGAAAATGTGACCAAGATATTTAAGACCCATCGAATCTGAATTTAATACTTTTTAAGACTTTTCCAGGCCTTATATTAGGTAAACTTCATTTAAGGACCCGCGGCCACCCTGTGACCTATGAAACAAAACCACAACGGCGAACGTTTACATGGGCCTACAGGACCTAGTAGAAACACACGCACGAGGGCGGCGCCTGCGGCAGCATGTCATGCATATTTTTTCTCGCTCGCAGTGCTGCCAATGAAACCGAGTCAGTCCTCGCTGCAGCCTGTAGCGCGATGACGTACTGGATCAGATCCAATACGTACTGGACGTTGTTACGCGCATGCGTGGTGGTTTGTCTTGGTGACGTCAGGGACACATGCGCAGTAGCTATCTCTGATTATAAAGATCAACTGGTCTTAAGTGACACGCATATGCTCAATATTGTATTGTGATGACATTTTAACCTGTGTAGTAGTAGTATTAATGAATAGTCATAAGTAATTATTGAGTAATAAATAATTATTGATAAATATATGTTATATTTGCACAAATGTGATGTTTAAGTTGTCCTAGTTTGACTAACAACTAACAATGTGTTTCTCTCTACACATGCAAAATAGTTAAAATTTCACAACATTTTAATTCACATGATTTTTAAGGATTTAAACCTAAATTTGATGGATTAATAGCATAATGTCATTGCTAAGTATTTTTTTTAAATGCGTGTATATAGAACATTTTAAAATAAAGCCATTTTAGTCTATTCAGGTCTTATTTACTGTCGAGTAGAAGCAAAACTTAGTCACGTAATTGTCTCTATGTACTTTTAATCCTAAAGGTACAATACAATAAGGTCTGTAAACAACTTAAAATACCAGTACACGTTAAAAAAAATGCAAAAATAACAACAGCACCAAGAAAATAAATCTTGTTGGATGTCAAAATAAAAAAGTTACACATGACACATGAATTTAAGTTCAATATACAAACTGATCACAGCAGTCAGATCAAGCAGTTGTCATCCAAGTGACCATTTATATTTAAATAGCAGCACAACAAATTAGTTGTCCTTAGGGCTATAGCGATTGCCGTCAGAGATGATGCAGTCTGCTGAGCAGTAACCTTCAAACTCTTTGATTGAGTAAAATCCACAAAGGATTCCTTTCCTGCAATTTCCAATGTAGCCTGGCAGGAAGTCTTTAAATAAGTCCCCACACCAAAGGCAATTGGTCAGTGTATATGGCACTCGATACATCTCCTTGTAGTCACTGGAGTATGCACTCCAGTTGACAGCACCTATTGTAAGAAAGAGATTTAAAGTATTAAAAAGTTCTGCGCAAAGCTTAATGCATTTGCAGTTTAAACGTAGTGTGTAGTACAAAATGAACTGTCTACTTGTAAAAATATAAAAATGATTAATGAAAAAACTTACTGTCAAGCCAGGCAAAATGAGCCTCTTTTCTGAATAATGTCTTACAAACAACATCATGGAAAAGCCAGCACGTCAAAGACACTCTGAAGAAAGCTACATCTCCATCTTCTTTGACCACATTCATGAGGATATGCCTCAGGATCTCAGGTGGCATCTGTTGAAAAAAAATAGTAATATTTGTCAATATAAAATACTAGGAAAAAAAGTATACATTTAACATGTAAAAAAAGGTAAATATAGGGAACAGGAAAAACTCCCACCTTACTTATGTAATCAGGTTCCATTTCCAATTTTCCTTAGAAAGAAAGAAAAATTATATTCACACCAATACATCAATCATGGAATAATTATGGAAAAGGAACTTGAACAGTTCAAGACAATTTAAGTTAAAGTTATACCTGTGTTCTTTGTTTTGCGCCTTTTTCTGAGTAGCTGTCTTTCAGCACCTGATCTTAAATTATAAAAAAGAAAACTACACAGTTTGCCTAGCAAGTATTTAGTCCACACAGGAAAAGCACCATAAAATACCAAATACTGTGCAAATTAATTTTATTGAAGAGACTTCTACTCCTCCTTCACCTACAACTACTAATAAATGTTCTATTAATAGGAAGTACTTGCAAATACACTTACTTCACAGGATAATTTGTGCACCTTGAGACTACTGGGCAACTGCCCTTTTTAAAGACATTTATCTAGAACAAAACAATAGCAAATAAGTATTCATTAGCCAAGCAAAATCAGGTTAATTTCACATTAGCCCTGCAGTTTGTCCACATTATGTACTGAAGTATAACATTAAAATGAGAATCCATGTGTGCATCATAAAAGTAATGTCAGCTAAACACTAAGCGGCATACCGCTTTCGATACATAACACTACAACAGACTATAAATCTTAAAACAACAAAACAGTAAATAAAAATTCAAAAGATAAATTATCTACCGACATACAATCACTGTTAATTATTAATCGTTTTATTAATTAATCGTTAATCAATCCATCGTTTTTCTGCAGATTCTTCTCGGAAGACCAAAGCACGTGCCATTGTTCACCAACTCTCTACTGCGCATGCGTCTATGATGTCATCAAAACAAACCGCGGCGCATGCGCGTAACAACGTCCAGTACGTATAGGATCTGATCCAGGACGTCATCGCGCTACATGCTGCAGCGAGGACCTCTTGATGAAACCGGCAAATCGCTTTATAAAGTAACTTCGACAAAAACATTAACGTTTAAGATTATCGAAGAAACTAAACTTTAAATTTGATATCAGTGACAGCGACATCTCACAGCAGAAAACCCACACGCTGTGTCAATTGCAGTCTATCATATGAGTAAGCCGTCACATTACTTGAAAGATTTAGTGGTTATGGAATTGGTTGAAACTGTTGGTTGTGATGTTCAACATGATATAACCTTACATGGTGCAATTGTTTATTTTTCCTTTCTTACTTTATACACTAAACAGTTTTTGTATTTCTACATAAATTTTACACACATGGATCAAACAATTACAGATATTGGAACCTCTGATATTTTCGTCTCACATTTTACAGCTTTTGAATAATGATGCATATTTTTAACCACCAGAAATATCTGATATTTTCTGAAAGATAACCAGAAATGTTTGAATGTTAGGCTTAAAGTCATTGACCTTGAAATCTATTACATTTCAAAAGAAAAATGATAGATGATATAAAATAGAATATAATACATTTTAATACAAGTATATATTGTTGTACCTCATATCTACATATTTCTTCATTTTTGTCATAAACCAATGCTGTTGGTTACCCCCTTATGTCTGTCAGTGTTTCTGAAAAGAACCACAACAGCTTTGAATATAAAAGGATTCTGTCCAACAGTAACAATACTTGAACAACTGTTTGATGTGCATTGAAAAAGTTTTTCTTGTTCTTGGTTTTATGTTAGTATAACTTGTTCTAGATTGAATGCTGAAATGGTTAATGATGTCATTCTTTGTCCTGATTCAGGAGCACAAATGTGATTTTGTCATTTGTGATGCATGTAAACACTTAGGCAATGTGAGATGAATGTTTCATTTGCGTACAGATTAGTGTTAACGGTTTTGTTACGTATGACAAATATATTAAATGTGTTGGTCTATATAACTAAAATGAATATTAACAAAATGTTGTCTTTATTCTTTTGTTTTATCATGATCGTATTGATAAGATCATTTGTATGTAAACTTCATACAGAAACAAAAAATCCTAGGAAATAAAAACAATTGTTCATAATATTCATGAATTATGGAATAAATGCTGAAATAATTTAGTTTTTTTTTTTTTTAAACGTAGAAAATTAATACGGATTATTGTGTACCAGTGTTGCACATTAGCAAAGGTTTCAGTAGCAAAGTTTAAATAATTCACAATATGGATTATTTTGGCTGTCGCGGGGACCGATGGAAATCGTGTCGTTCAGGTGATGTGGTGGCTCTTAAAAGAGCCCTTGGGGGTTCGTGTTAACAACGCGGTAATTAAGCGCGCTCTCCGCGGATGCGACGGGCCAGCTGGATGTCTTTGGGCATGATGGTGACCCTCTTGGCGTGGATGGCGCACAGGTTCGTGTCCTCGAACAGACCGACCAGATAAGCCTCGCTGGCCTCCTGCAGGGCCATGACGGCGGAGCTCTGGAAGCGCAGATCCGTCTTGAAGTCCTGAGCGATCTCTCTCACGAGACGCTGGAAAGGCAGCTTGCGGATGAGCAGCTCGGTGGACTTCTGATAGCGGCGGATCTCTCTCAGAGCCACGGTGCCGGGCCTGTAACGATGAGGCTTCTTCACGCCGCCGGTGGCCGGAGCGCTTTTACGGGCGGCTTTGGTGGCGAGTTGCTTCCTCGGCGCTTTGCCACCGGTGGACTTACGAGCGGTCTGCTTGGTTCTTGCCATCGCTGCAATCTGTTCTGCGTTCTGTTCGGGATATGCAGGCAGTGTCAGTGCGTCTGTATTTAAAGGCTAGAACGCGCAGCGCGTCTAGGGCACGGAGACACACGATAGGTTGATTTGTGACGTATGACTGTGACAGAGGGCCAATGGACGCGCGATATGCGTTCAAATGAAAGTGGCGGGTGATTACGTTTCCTTTGTTTAGCTCACACGTATGTAACGCATACATATAACGAAAACACAAAGCAGCGCATCTTATTTTATACTCGTGTAATTTCATCGCGTCATAAAATGTGCACCTTTTGCCGACCAACGGAGTAACAAAATAAAGACTTCAAAACAACATAATTTTTTACGTTACATCATGAATCCAGTCGTGGCCCAGTGGTTAGAGAGTTGGACTCATGATCAGAAGGTTGCTGGTTTGATTCTCAGGGCTGGTGGGTAACGGCTGAGGTGCCCTTGAGCAAGACACCTAAACCCCACTTGCTTACTATACAAAATGTACAAATGTATAGTACAATACAATGTAAGTCGCTTTGGATAAAAGCGTCTGCCAAATGCGTAAATGTAAATGAATCCAGCATAGAAGTATTTACAAACAAAAGCGTTTAGCTTTCTTTCGCTTTTTATTTTTACAAGATCTGCTTAAAACGGGACTCGACAAACTAAAATTATTGATCAACAAATGCCCTGTTCGTCACTTTGGATAGAATCATCTGCAAAGTAAACACTGTATTGGCAGTCGTGGCCCAGTGGTTAGAGAGTCGGACTTGTAACTAGAAGGTTGCCGGTTCGAATCCCAGTACCGGCAGGTAACAACTGACGTGCCCTTGAGCAAGTCACCTTACCCCCGTTTGCTGCAGTGTTAGCTGCCCACTGCTCCCGGTGTATGTGTTAACGACTTGAAGTGTGTGCGTTCACTATTCACTGGTTGGGTTAAATGCAGAGGTCACATTTCAGGTATGGGTCACTTTGACGTGTAAATGTTAATGCCTCACGTAAATATTTCAAAGCGGAAATCTCTTCTTATTTTAGAACAAGTGTGTGCGTGTTTCCAACACGTCCGAATTATCAGAAACGGACAAAAATCAGATCGGTTTAGACAGAAGTCACATCGCTCTCTTATTGATTAAGTGGGTGGCTCTTAAAAGAGCCGTTGGGTGTAAAGCCGATGAATCGCCCGTTTACTTGGTCTTAGCGGGCTTCTCGGTCTTCTTGGGCAGAAGCACCGCCTGGATGTTGGGCAGCACGCCGCCCTGAGCGATGGTCACTTTGCCAAGAAGCTTGTTCAGCTCCTCGTCGTTGCGCACCGCCAGCTGGAGGTGACGGGGGATGATGCGAGTCTTCTTGTTGTCCCGAGCGGCGTTACCGGCCAACTCTAGGATCTCAGCGGTCAAGTACTCGAGCACGGCGGCCAGATACACGGGAGCGCCGGCACCGACACGTTCAGCGTAGTTGCCTTTACGGAGGAGCCTGTGGACACGGCCCACGGGAAACTGGAGTCCAGCCCTGGAAGAACGAGTCTTAGCCTTGGCTCTCGCCTTGCCGCCGGTTTTGCCTCTTCCGCTCATTTTCTTCAAATCTGGATAGTTTAAGAAGGTGTAACAGTATGAACTTCTCAGCTGCCGTCCCCAGTATTTTATCCTGTCTGTTTGTCGCCTATTGGTTGCAGTCTGGTAAAGTTTCAAACCAATCAGATAATTCTCCTCCCCCATAGAGAAACTACTGAGAACCACGCCCACCGGGGAAACCAATCCAACCGTCTCCATTGAAGCTGCCTTCTCGTCATTTCTGACTTATAACAGAAAAAAAAAATATATATATATACATATATAATACATATAATAGTACATATCCATCTGTAAATCTCTGTTTTTTAGTAATAGCCATCTGTATATTATGTTCATAGTACATATCCATCTGTAAATTACTTCTATAATATTGATTTATTTATGTAATTTATGCAACCACTGTATATCCTGCATTTGCTGCTATTGCACTTCTGGTTAGACCTAAACTGCATTTCGTTGCCTTGTACTTGTACATGTGTAATGACAATAAAGTTGAATCTAATCTAAAAAATGTTTGTGACAACAATACACAAGTGCAATAAAACTGGTCTCAGCAACCCAACCACAATATACGAAGCTAAGGGTAGTATTACACAAACTATTTTTATGTCAAAAAGTAAAAATGAAATTAAGGATTTTTGATGATCAAAAATATCTGGAATACTAAATGATGAAAATTATTTATTGTAAAGATATAAAAAATAAAATACTCTGTCAATCACTTTAGATGTTGTGCACCAATGGGTTAAGGACATAAACGTGTATTTCACGAGATTTGTACGTGCTGATAAACGGCCTTTAATGGTTACAGACACCGTTCATTAACCTTCAGCTGCGTACAGTTACGTGACTTAATGCCTCGATCCACAATTATGTCTTTTTTTCCCCGCTTATTTGCCAGATACATCCCAACCAACAGTTTTATGTGACGGCGTATTCATATGACAAACTACACGTAAGCGTGCACGTGAGATGCCGCTGTCACCGATATCAAGTTTAATTTCTTCGAAAATCTTAAATATAATTTTTTGTCGAAGTTACTTTATAAAGCGATTTACCGGTTTCATTGTCAGCACTGCGAGCGAGGAAAAATATGCATGACGTGCTACCGCAGGCGCCGCCCTCGTGCGTGTGTTTCTACTAGGTCCTGTAGGCGCATGTAAATGTTCTACGTTATGGTTTCGTTTCACATAACCTTGTTGTACTTTGAATATTTTCATCATCATGTCTGGAAGAGGTAAAGGCGGTAAAGGACTCGGTAAAGGAGGCGCTAAGCGTCATCGTAAGGTTTTGCGTGATAACATCCAGGGCATCACTAAGCCCGCCATCCGTCGTCTCGCTCGCCGCGGTGGAGTGAAGCGTATCTCCGGTCTCATCTACGAGGAGACTCGCGGTGTGTTGAAGGTGTTTCTGGAGAACGTCATCCGTGACGCCGTCACCTACACCGAACACGCCAAGAGAAAGACCGTCACCGCCATGGATGTCGTGTACGCGCTGAAGAGACAGGGACGCACTCTGTACGGTTTCGGAGGTTAAACGAGACTTTCCCGGACGACATTGAAAACCCAAAGGCTCTTTTAAGAGCCACCCACGTGTTCACACAAAGAGCTCAATTTCAAAACGAGATCTCTTACATTCGCCATTATTTATGTTTTAGCGCTTAAAGCGAACGTTATATATCGGGTTTATTTTCACGACGATGCTAAAATGGGGAAACTGCCATTTATATTATACAGTGGCGACACGTTATGTGCGGAGGCGTATTTCCAGTATTATAGCGAAATAAATATAAGCAAAGCGGGAAATGAAAACGAGCAACGCCGATTGGTGGATGAGGGTCAAGTTCAAAACACGAGGCCGTCGCTGGAAACGCTTTCATTGGCTCGTTCTACACGTCAAACTCTAAGCTGGCCAATAGAAACATTTCAGGGGGTTGGACTACGAATCGCAGCACGCTTCCCGTTACTGTACAAATTTGCATGTGCGAGTGAATAAATATCTCGTGCGTAGTGCTCTTCAGTTGTTTACAGTCGAATTATTCAATAGAAACCTAATGCCTGAACCAGCTAAGTCCGCGCCCAAGAAGGGCTCGAAGAAGGCCGTCATCAAGACCGCCGTAAAGGGAGGAAAGAAGCGCAGGAGGACCAGAAAGGAGAGTTACGCCATCTACGTGTACAAGGTGCTCAAACAGGTTCACCCGGACACCGGCATCTCTTCCAAAGCGATGGGCATCATGAACTCTTTCGTCAACGACATATTTGAGCGCATCGCCGGCGAGTCCTCTCGTCTCGCGCACTACAACAAGCGCTCCACCATCACATCCAGAGAGATCCAGACCGCCGTGCGTCTGCTGCTGCCCGGTGAGCTCGCCAAACACGCCGTGTCCGAGGGCACCAAGGCCGTCACTAAGTACACCAGCTCCAAGTAAAGCGCCGTCTTCAGCGGTCATTCACCCTAAAGGCTCTTTTAAGAGCCACACACAGTTTCGAGAAAGAGTCTTCTAATCATAAGTATGATCTTTAGGACCACTTCTATTCAGGCATATTCAATATGATATTGGATCAAATCTAAAGATGCACTCTCCTACTGTATATACATACACTGCTTTAGCATTGCAAAGATCATGCATTTGATCCTCAAGATTAGATTAGATTCAACTTTATTGTCATTACACATGTACAAGTACAAGGCAACGAAATGCAGTTTAGGTTTAACCAGAAGTGCAATAGCAGCAAGTGCAGGATATACAGCGGTTGCATAAATTACATAAATAAATATTACGGAAGTAATTTACAGATGGATATGTATTATGAACGTAATATACAGACGTCTATTACTATAACCAGAGATTTACAGATGGATATGTACTATGAACATAATATACAGACGTCTATTACTATAGACAGAGATTTACAGATGGATATGTACTATGAACATAATATACAGATGTCTATTACTATAACCAGAGATTTACAGATGGATATGTACTATGAACATAATATACAGACGTCTATTACTATAGACAGAGATTTACAGATGGATGTGTACTATGAACATAATATACAGATGTCTATTACTATAGACAGAGATTTACAGATGGATATGTACTATGAACATAATATACAGACGTCTATTACTATAAACAGAGATTTACAGATGGATATGTACTATGAACATAATATACAGACGTCTATTACTATAGACAGAGATTTACAGATGGATATGTACTATGAACATAATATACAGACGTCTATTACTATAGACAGAGATTTACAGATGGATATGTACTATGAACATAATATACAGATGTCTATTACTATAACCAGAGATTTACAGATGGATATGTACTATGAACATAATATACAGACGTCTATTACTATAGACAGAGATTTACAGATCGATATGTACTATGAACATAATATACAGATGTCTATTACTATAACCAGAGATTTACAGATGGATATGTACTATGAACATAATATACAGACGTCTATTACTATAGACAGAGATTTACAGATGGATATGTACTATGAACATAATATACAGACGTCTATTACTATAGACAGAGATTTACAGATGGATATGTACTATGAACATAATATACAGACGTCTATTACTATAGACAGAGATTTACAGATGGATATGTACTATGAACATAATATACAGACGTCTATTACTATAACCAGAGATTTACAGATGGATATGTACTATGAACATAATATACAGACGTCTATTACTATAGACAGAGATTTACAGATGGATATGTACTATGAACATAATATACAGACGTCTATTACTATAGACAGAGATTTACAGATGGATATGTACTATGAACATAATATACAGACGTCTATTACTATAGACAGAGATTTACAGATGGATATGTACTATGAACATAATATACAGACGTCTATTACTATAACCAGAGATTTACAGATGGATATGTACTATGAACATAATATACAGACGTCTATTACTATAGACAGAGATTTACAGATGGATATGTACTATGAACATAATATACAGACGTCTATTACTATAACCAGAGATTTACAGATGGATATGTACTATGAACATAATATACAATCGTCTATTACTATAGACAGAGATTTACAGATGGATATGTACTATGAACATAATATACAGACGTCTATTACTATAAACAGAGATTTACAGATGGATATGTACTATGAACATAATATACAGACGTCTATTACTATAACCAGAGATTTACAGATGGATATGTACTATGAACATAATATACAATCGTCTATTACTATAGACAGAGATTTACAGATGGATATGTACTATGAACATAATATACAATCGTCTATTACTATAGACAGAGATTTACAGATGGATATGTACTATGAACATAATATACAATCGTCTATTACTATAGACAGAGATTTACAGATGGATATGTACTATGAACATAATATACAGACGTCTATTACTATAGACAGAGATTTACAGATGGATGTGTACTATGAACATAATATACAGACGTCTATTACTATAGACAGAGATTTACAGATGGATGTGTACTATGAACATAATATACAGACGTCTATTACTATAGACAGAGATTTACAGATGGATATGTACTATGAACACATAGGGCACATATACTGAAAATCTGAGACCAAAATAAGAACCTGCAAAACCTACCTTTGTTTGAGACGGCATATTACCAAACTACTGTACATTTCAGACATAACTTTAACATCCATTGATAAAACAAAAGCTGACAAATCTGTATTACATACATTTTTAATGACTTTATTTAGATATATTTAAAAGAGACATTTAACAAGAATACATCACTGTGTGGCAGTGCGGAAAACTTCATACACAGTTGCATCTTTTGGATAACTTGCATTCATCTGTGCATTTCTCGGAGATGGCTTTCTTAATTATGCTCACATCCACGTTGAATTTTCTTTTGATGTAGCCTGTAAGGGAAAAAAACTAAGAGAACATAAGTTTACAAACCATAATGATTAATAAATAATGGTAGTGGACATTATATCAGGTTACAATCAAACACCTCTAAAGCAAAGCTGTGCTTTTAACAGTAACTTACCACTTCAACCACTACCACACCGTCAAACGTCATTATACGTCACTGCCAGCTGTATATGTCAAAGGAGATGCGGCGATGTTTATTACAAACTTCCAAGATGCCACCGTCAGCTTTAGTCATATCAGTTTTATGGGTTATAGCCTAAAAAGTGACCCTGAACTTTTTGCCTAAAGCAGCCCACACCCCTCCCTCCATTCACGTTCTGTTTCCCCTGGTCTGTTCACGATTACAACGTTTCAAGTATTCAAGACTGATTTAATGTTGTATCAACAACCATTTAACAACCATTTAATTTAATAATTCTTTATGTAATCAATAGGGTGTGAAACCAGGCAGAGTGAGTGACATGCTGTTCATTTCCACAAAGCCAAAGCGATAAATGTGGATATCTCACTAGTTGACTCAGCATTTGGGAAAGTCCAGGAAGGTAGTCCTACATCCTACATCCTTTACCAGTGAGCCGGGTTGTAGTATGCCACCCAGATGCCCCTCCACCACCACCACCTCTACTTGTAGATGGCTGGAGCCTCCCAGCTGTCAGTTTGTGTGCGGTCACCAGCAACACCTCCATCTTCAGTCACTTGTCACTACATTTGATGTGGCAAGGAAAATAGAGGTTGCCACCAGGGAGCAGAGCAACACTGTGGAGTGGCACTGTGTCAGGATGCCAAGAATAACTTCTTCCCGATTCAGGGAAATATCAGAGGTCAGAGCTGAAAACATGGCACAAAGAATTATAAAGTGAGTGGCTCAAACGGCTGCAATGAAGAGGGGACTGGCACTGGAACCGAGTAAAAACCACAAATTACTTTCCTTGTGGGTTCATCATACACTCGGTTAGGGTCATCTCCTGATGGTCTGGTGTTTGACCCGACTAAGAGCCCACCCTTCGGACTGCTGGAAATTAAATGTCCCAACGCAAAGAGCTATGTGGACTGTAGCTACTTAAAAATGCAGAGCGGAACGTTGAAATTTAACTAGATTAGGGCTAGCTGCTTCTTACAGGGATGGAGTGGTGTGATTTTTGTGTGTTTTGCAGAGGAGGATATTCTCATTCAACACATCTAGCTGATGTATAATACAATGTAATAGTATTTTAAAATCTAGAAAGACTTGTGAAAACATGATGCATTTAAACTACAGCTAAGTTTAGACACACACAGACATAAAGAATCAGTGTATGAATCTCAACAATGGTGACAATCAACAACAGAAAACTTCATGCTGCAATGCATGCTGGGATTCATAAATGAGTTTTGTACTATGATGTTACCCAGCATGCATTGGAGCATAAAGTTTTCTTTTGTTGATTGTCACCATTGTTGAGATTCCTACACTGATTCTTGATAGAATGGCACAGAAATCTTGATTCTAAACTCTACTGTAGTTTAAATTTGCTGCTTGTTTTCTAAGTTGTTGAACATCAAAATACAATTAAACTTCCTGATATTTTGTTTCTTTTAGGATCAATCCAGATGAGATCAGTTAGTCAAAATAACAGCCAACACCAGTTGACAAAAACCTAATGCGTAAGAGTCAAGAGCCCAACTCAAGGAAACACTGATCACTATGATGGTGAGTTTCAACTAAATTACTTTCAACAAAACAAATATTAGGTGTTAACCCACCCACAGGCCCTGTGCATGTTAAGGGTTAGGTATTATGTATTTGAAATTCATGCCTATCTCTTTTCCTATATCAACCATGATTAGTTAGGTGATTCAATGATAGACATGAAATGGCTCTTTAAATTCATTCGAATAATTTATATAAAACTACATAAAGTATTCTTATAAGCTGACCAAAATATAACAAAAGTGAGCATTACACATTGAAGCATTTTAAAGTTAGACTTTGAATTTTGATGTCAATTCCACTATTGCACGCATGCTAGTTACTTAGTAACTAGTTACACCCAACACTGGTGGAGAATGATGTGATGAGTCATTTCCCCCTTGATGCTGTTATTGACATGAAATCTTTTCCACATTATCTGAATTGTAATGAAGTGAAGCATTTACATTTAGACTTTATTCAATGGCCATAACAGAGCAGGTAATTCATGATGTCAGTTTATAGTTCATAAGAATATCGTGCATGATTACTTTAGATAACATAACAATGCATTTTACATTTTGTTGACACTTTTATCCTAATCAGCTGATTTAAGATTAATCGGTATGTGTTCCCTGGAAATGAGTTATACAACATAAAGTACACATATTTACACCTCAAATATCAATTTTAACATCATTTGTATTAAAAAAACATAAAGCAAACACCTTTAATTTGTGAATATAAAAATCCATTTGGTCGTCAGTGTTAAAACTTTGATGTCATTGATAATAAAGTTAAACAAGTCTGAATAGTTTTATTTAAATAAATGCTGATAATTAAAACAACATGAAGACTTGCTTTGACCTTGATAAAGACTTTAGTCTATTTAAAATAAAGTATGGGGAATTTAAAGTATACTCAATGTTCCTATAGAAAGCTGATTTAAACATGCTACAGTAAAGCAAATTTAACCTAAATTGACTTTATTGTTTATTATAAAACAATAATGATCAGATTTGTTGAAATCAAGTTTATTAAAGAACAAATACATTATGCAACATGAAAATGCAAATTCCACATGTTAATACAACAGATTTATTCATTGCAAACTGTATTAGAGTAAACAAATGACAAGGTTTGTTAATGGTAATAAAACGTTTGGACCAAAACATATAAATACTTTTGAGAAAAACTAACATTGGGCAAATTCAAGCTGGTCTAAAGTAACATTTTTTAGTGTACAACACCAACACAGTTCAGATATAATCTAATTGTCAAACAGATGGATGTTTGTATAAGCAGATCACAGATTTCCATTGAAGTCGTTTGTGATTTTATTGAAAGTCTTCTGCAGAAGTGCAGCACGTAGTGTACTAAAGGTTATTGTGAACACACAAGATGATTCATCACTCAAAAAAAAGATTCCTGCCACTATTTAAAAAAGAAAGTGAAACTTCATAGTTCATAGTTGTGTTTCAATAGGAACACTTGTGCATTGATTAAGAAATGAAGGTTTTGAAAAGGTTTAGTAGGAGTAGTTTGCTTTATGACGAATAGTAAGCAGTAGTAAGTTTAAGAAGCTTTATAAAATAATATTGAGATTTGATCCATTCATGACTAGTGTCAACATCCTAGTTCACAAGTATAAAAATACAGAAATAAAAACATAACACTAAACAAGAGTCAAGGGCCCAACTAAAGCAAACACTGATCACAAAAATGGTGATTTAAACATTTTTTCAACATTAATAGCGAGTGCAAAAGTGATATTGATTCAATGAAATTAACATTGACAAATCAATCAGTTTCCAACATTGAGTCAAAGGTTGCTTGCTATCTGGGTGGTGCTTCTACTACCAGTCCTATAGAGCAAATAACAAGTCAGTGTTTATATATCTATTGATAATGCATTTATGTGTGTACATACATGTATGTGTCTTTGTATGTGTATGCATTATACACTACACTGTTATCCCTTGCCTGCTATTTGTACAGTAATATAGTGGCAACCCTGTTGCCAGCTACTGCAGGTCACACATCTACAAAAGTTTTTTTGAGGTTGAAATGTTGAATTTAGTAAATCACCATTAGTGTGATCAGGGTTTCTTTTAGTTGAGCTGTTGACTCTCATTTTTAACAGTAATATTTTCTAAATGTGTGCCCAAAGCATATTTGTTTGAGAAAAAATTATATGATCAAAAGTGACTGCAAGGTGTGAACCAATAATAAAAAGTGTATCACCAGCACTGTTCTCAAAATATATACACAAAATATTAAACTACAGCATCAGACAGAGGCATCAACATCCAATCCACATATAAATCTCAACAATGGTGAAAATCAACTGAAGTGCGTCATGCTGCAATGCATGCTGGGTGTTTAGTACAAAACGCATTCATGATTGTTTGTCACCATTGATGAGGTTGGTATTACAAGTGTTTAAGTGTGTCGCAATTACAAATGCATTTTAATTTTCAAAATCAAACACTGATCATCATAATAGTGACTTAAAACATAATGAAATCACTGTAAACTACACTGTTATCCCTTGCCTGCTATTTCTACAGTAATATACTGCATTTTACAGTAATATACTGGCAACGGTTTGCTTTAGTTGGATTCTTGATTTTAGTTTGGTTTGTTATTATTATTTTCTTCTCTTTTAGTAGTTACGTTAGTACTTTGTAATGTACATGTATGCAATATCACTGAAAGTGAGAAATAGGAATGAAGCTTCATGTTTCCTTAACAGCTGAAAATTCATCAGAAAGAAGTTGATTATTATATAATATTAAAACATTTATTATGTATTAACCGATAACTGGTTTAATATGGAATGATCTCTGTCAAAGATCTGTCAAAATCTTTCTTTGCACTGGAGATACACTTAGACACTTGACATATAAACCTCATCAATGGTGACAAATAATCATAAATGAGTTTTGTTCTGTACACCCAGCAGTTCAATTGAATGTCACCATTGTTGAGATTCATATGTGGATTGTTCATGTGTCTGACTGATGCAGAAGTTAAATTTTTTTGTGAATATACTTTGACAAATCTGTTGGAAAATGAAATGCTATACTTTTTTAAATCTGGTTCACATCTCTTCATGATCATTTTCATACCATATGGTGACTTTTGAGCATCACTTCCTTTCCCAAAACAAACATGTTTAGAGCCCCTTAAAAATGAGAGTCAACAGCCCAACTAAAAGAAACACAAAATTTAACATTTCAACCTCAATAAAAAACTTTTGTAGATGTGTGACCTACAGTAACTAGCTGGCAACACTGTTGCCAATATATTACTGTAGAAATAGCAGGCAAGGGTTAACAGTGAACTTAAAGAAATGTTTCCAACACAGTCATTTAATTAAAAAAGTGCTGTTACTGTACTTGTCCTCACCATTATAATAATCATGACATTTATGTTGTGTTAAATAATGGTTATTGTATGTTTCTTTTTTAAATAGTGGCAGGAATCTTTTTTTTGAGTGATGAATCATCTTCAGATGGTCTGAGAGTAACGCAATTTCAATCCTCCACTTGTATGTACTGTACATGTGGCAGAATTGACAATAAAGCTGACTTTGACTTGTGTGTTTACAATAACCTTTAGTACACTACGTGCTGCACTTCTGCAGAAGACTTTCAATAAAATCACAAACGACTTCAATGGAAATCTGTGATCTGCTTATACAAACATCCATCTGTTTGACAATTAGATTATATCTGAACTGTGTTGGTGCTTAAAACATGTGCAGAGCTGTGGGTTCCCAGGAACAAGTTTGGGAACCACCCCAATGTTAGTTTTTCTCAAAAGTATTTTTATGTTTTGGTCCAAATGTTTTATTACCATTGACAAACCTTGTCATTTGTTTACTCTAATACAGTTTGCACTGAATTTTCATGTTGCATAATGTATTTGTTCTTTAACAAACTTGATTTCAACAAATCTGATCATTATTGTTTTATAATAAACAATAAAGTCAATTTAGGTTAAATTTGCTTTACTGTAGCATGTTTAAATCAGCTATCTATAGGAACATTGAGTATACTTTAAATTCCCCATACTTTATTTTAAATAGACTAAAGTCTTTATCAAGGTCAAAGCAAGTCTTCATGTTGTTTTAATTATCAGCATTTATTTAAATAAAACTATTCAGACTTGTTTAGCTTTATTATCAATGACATCAAAGTTTTAACACTGACGACCAGATGGGTTTTTATATTCACAAATTAAAGGTGTTTGCTTTATGTTTTTTAATACAAATGATGTTAAAATTGATATTTGAGGTGTAAATATGTGTACTTTATGTTGTATAACTCATTTCCAGGGAACACATACCGATTAATCTTAAATCAGCTGATTAGGATAAAAGTGTCAACAAAATGTAAAATGCATTGTTATGTTATCTAAAGTAATCATGCACGATATTCTTATGAACTATAAACTGTGTGTGTGCGTGTGTCTTTTTATGTGTATGCATTTATATTTAACTAAATGTTTTTCTTTATGTTTTTCTTAACAATGCGATGCAAACTGTAAAAGTGCTAAAATAGATTTTAATTGAATGCATCATACAAAATGTCATAAGCTGTTAAAAACATAGGTTGATATGGTGTACGTGTTAAACACCTAGTTTAATGTTTGTGTGAGTAAAATACAGGTTTCTGTGGAAGGGTAAGTACTAAAGGTTGCAATGATTTATAGAGTAAATAGCTTGTGATTTTTCTGACCTTGGTCAGATGGTCTAGTCTGCTGTGATCGGTCAGATGGTCTAGTCTGATGTGATCGGTCAGATGGTCTAGTCTGCTGTGATTGGTCAAATGGTCTAGTCTGATGTGATCGGTCAGATGGTCTAGTCTGCTGTGATCGGTCAGATGGTCTAGTCTGATGTGATCGGTCAGATGGTCTAGTCTGATGTGATCGGTCAGATGGTCTAGTCTGATGTGATCGGTCAGATGGTCTAGTCTGATGTGATTGGTCAAATGGTCTAGTCTGCTGTGATCGGTCAGATGGTCTAGTCTGATGTGATCGGTCAGATGGTCTAGTCTGCTGTGATCGGTCAGATGGTCTAGTCTGCTGTGATCGGTCAGATGGTCTAGTCTGCTGTGATCGGTCAGATGGTCTAGTCTGATGTGATCGGTCAGATGGTCTAGTCTGATGTGATCGGTCAGGTGGTCTAGTCTGCTGTGATTGGTCAAATGGTCTAGTCTGATGTGATCGGTCAGATGGTCTAGTCTGCTGTGATTGGTCAAATGGTCTAGATGGTCTAGTCTGATGTGATTGGTCAGATGGTCTAGTCTGCTGTGATCGGTCAGATGGTCTAGTCTGATGTGATCGGTCAGATGGTCTAGTCTGCTGTGATCGGTCAGATGGTCTAGTCTGCTGTGATCGCTCAGATGGTCTAGTCTGCTGTGATCGCTCAGATGGTCTAGTCTGATGTGATCGGTCAGATGGTCTAGTTTGATGTGATTAGTCGGACCCGTGACCAGAAGGCCGCCGGTTCAATCCTCAGGACCGGCGGGTAACGGCTGAGCTGCCCTTGAGCAAGGTACCTTGCTCCCCGGGTGCTGCAGTGATAGCTGCCCACTGCTCCGGGTGTACGTGTGTTCACGACTTGCAGTACGTGTGTTCACTATTCACTGGATGGGTTAAATGCAGAGGTCACATTTCGGACAAATAAAATGTAATTTTGATGATCTCGTGGAATGTACTTTTAGTTTAAGATAATGCATACCCAGGTAGCAAAATTTGTCTTGCCCATGTATGGGCCACATAAGTGCTTTTATTCTGGCCCAGTATACACCTGGGTCCTTGGCCCAAATCTGGCCCACACATTGTAAGCCGATTCGAAAGACTGGGTGTGCAGAGTATTTTGCTCCAAATTACATATTGACCAAATCACTTAAATAGCTAAGCCTAAATAGCTGTCTGAACAAAGTTCAGAAAAAGGAAAGAGACATAAATGCACACACTTCTTATTCCATACACATTAATTCAGGCTTTTGTGTTATTTTGGATCCTTATTGTTAGATAATTACTTGTTACTCAGGAATGGGAGTGTCTCTTTTGAGGAGCCAACCCCCTTTGCAACGCTATTTAAGCTGAATCTTTACAAACCATTATCACTTCTGACTTCCGCACAAGTTGATCTTGAAGAAACTGCAGTTGATTATGTAAGTATTTTCCTGGGCACTTAATTTTAATGTAATTTAATTTAGTGTAGGTCACTTGATTTAAATGGTTTTCATAAACATTTTAATATAAAGGAGTATGCTCAATTTATTTATTTATTTATTGGCAAAAATATCAATATTGTGCCAACCAGTTACTAATAAAAAGGTTTTTGAAATGCATGTCTTGAATGTTGAATGAAAAAAATTAGAAATACTAGGTAAACTATAGCTACTGTTAAGTTATTAAAAATAATACAGTATGAATGAGAGTGTTGTACTATCCTAAAATGTGGACACATTTGAACACTATTATCCCTAACCTGCTATTTCTACAGTAATATATTGGCAACACTGTTTAGCTAGTTACTGTAGGTCACACATCTACAAAGGTTTTTTGAGGTTGAAATGTTGAATTTTTGTAAATCACCATTAGTGTGATCAGTGTTTCTTTTAGTTGGGCTGTTGCCTCTCTTTTTTCCCTCCTTTTTCTCAATGTGTGTTCAAAAATTTGTTTGTATTGAATAAGAATGCTTTGCTTGAACATGACCATGTTGTGGGAAAACTGTCATGTAGTGATGTGAACCAGTCAAAAAAAAAAAAAAAAACAACCTCTGAGTCATTATAATTTCCAACCGAGTGCTCACAACATACTCTCAAAATAAGAAAGTACAGTATGAGTTGGACACACAGAAATGTTAACAATTCACATATGAATCTCAACAAGGGTGACAATCAAGTGATTGATGCTGCAATGCATGCTGGGTGTATAGTACAAAACACATTCATAACTGTTTGTCACCATTGATGAGGTTTGTATTTCAAGTGTCTAAGTGTTTGTCAATTGCAAAAAATTTAAAAATACATCTTAATTCGTAAATGTGATTTTGTTATATAATAATCAAACTATTTCTGATGCATTTTCAGTTATTAAGCAAACATAAAGCTGCATCTCTGTAAAGTCCCTTTCAGTGTCACTGCATAAGTGTACATTGCAAAATACTAATGCAACTATCAAAGGATTATATGGCAACATAAAAGTCAAAAGTCCAACAAAATCAAACACAGATCACCATAATGGTGACTTAAAACATAATGAAACCACTATAATGAACTCTAGTTAAACTTCTGTTAATTCTCAATAAGATCTTAGACAGATGATAGAAATAAAGTGAAAGTTGTGTCTGTAATAAGTGAAGATGTTAATGATGTTTGTGTTTAATTCTCCTCTGGTGAGATGTTGACAGATTAAATGTGTTCATCTGTTTTTTACACTTGTTGATTATCTAAGACTGTGTGACTTTAGTAAGTTAGAAGATTATTTTAATGATGTATCTTCAAACAGTCATTGCAGTAGTTTACTGTAAAAGATCTACAGTAACTAGCTGGCAACAGTGTTGCCAATATATTACTGTAGAAATAGGGATAACAGTGTAGTAGAAAATGTGGAATAAAAAATGAATGTATTCTACATTTATTGTATTATAGACACACAAATAGGTCACTTTCACACACGGAGACATGGGCGATGTGCTTGATTTATGCTGTAATATTAATCTGTGATTCAATTTTCAGATCTTATAACTTCAACAATGTCCTTCCCAACAACTGTGTGTTTAATTGGTGGCCAAGGAGGTAATTCCTTTTCATATACTGGTGAGAAAAATGGTGCCAGTTTAGAAAAGATCAAGGTTTGGGTGGGGGAATGGCAGGTAAAAGCTATTCAGGTCTGGCTTTCTGATGGGAAAAACCAAACCTTTGGAGAACCAGCTGGATCTTATCAAGAGTACAAATTCCAGCTAGGTGAAAATTTCACCTCACTGTCCCTGTGGGGAAATGGAGCTGGAAAGCGTCTTGGGGCCATTAAATTCAAGACCACCCTGAATAAAGAATTTTTTGTGAAAATGACAAGCTGGGGATTAAAAACAGAATACCCTATGGATGTTGGCTCTGGATATTGTCTGGGTGTTCAAGGAAGAGCTGGTGCAGACATCGACTGTTTGGGATTTATGTTTCTCAATGCAGTTGAATCAGTAGTGCTTACTGATGTCAACTATCCCAATATTAACCAGATGATACCACAGGTGTCAGTGGAAGAAATCAAATCTGTTACTTACACAAATGAGTCATCCATCAGTCAAAAGCAAAAAATCGAAAGCTCAAAGAAAATAATCAAAACATCCTCATGGTCTCAAAGCAAAAGCTTTTCAGCAACATTTTCGATGGAAGTAAAGGCTGGTATTCCGGGAATTGCTGAAGTTTCAACAGGATTCAGCTTTACCATTGGGGGAGAAAGCAGTTACAGACAGGAGCAAACGGATGAGAGAACAGAAACTGTGTCATCTGAAATAGAAATTCCACCAGGGAAGAAAGTGGTTGTTGATATCAGCATTGGCAGATGCAGTTTTGACCTGCCATACACTGGCACAGTGAAAATAAAGTGCACGAATGAAAGTGTGTTACAGTATAAAACCAAGGGTGAATACAAAGGCCTTACTTACACTGATATAAACGTTCATACTAAAGAGTTAAAAATTGAATAGGGAAAAAAGAATGTGAATTCAGATATGATGTTATTTGACTGATTATGTGATTTTCAGTGATCACACATGTTTTGTTTAATTGTAATTTGGTGTTGAAAATGGGGAAGTTTTCTTCTGTTCAATTATAGATTCAAGTTTCAGGCTCTTTTGAAAAACAAGGAAAATCTCTCTCTCTCTCTCTCTCTCTCTCTCTCTCTCTCTCTCTCTCTCTCTCTCTCTCTCTCTCTCTCTCTCTCTCTCTCTCTCTCTCTCAATAAATACAAACAACATCTGTAAATGTAAATATAAATGTTGTATTCCAATAAATAACTTTTAAACTTTCTAGTTATTGTAAAATGTTGTCCAGCAACATAATATTTGGTGTTATTTGGCATTTTAAATAAAGGTTTGGTATTAATTAAAATCATTTTGCTTGTAAAATGAATCTGGTTTTACCATTCTGCACAACACACTGCAAAATGAGAGAGTTCTACTAGTGTTGGCGGTATGACCAAATATTAGTATTAGAACAGTATTTTCCAGATTTATACCAGTTTTGCAGTACATGACGGTATTTTTTTAAACCACATTTTTTACTGATTGAGAAGGAAATACTGCATTAGATTGACTTAAAATGCCCTATTGTACTGTCATGGTGACTGAATATAAATTCCACACAGTACACACAGAAAAATCCTAAAAAGGTACAAATGTTTTGTTGCTCCAGCTGTATCTTAAAGCACGGGTCCCCAAACTTGTTCCACACAGACTTTATCAAAGAATTTGGGGACTCTTTATCAGAATTAGTACTGGCTGCAGACAGAGTCCTTGTCCTTAGAGATTTAATAATGTCATATGGTATAAATGTGAAAACATCTCAGATCATTATCTTGTAATATGTACACAGCAAAATCTACAGAGTTAAATCAACTCTACTCAGAGTCTATATCAGGGGTGTCAAACTCAATTCCTGGAGGGCCACAGCTCTGCACAGTTTAGCTCCAACCCTAATCCAACACACCTGATTCAACATCTTCAGGATTACTAGAAACCAGTGGAACTCCTCTGCCCCCTGACAGAATATTTTAGATGGTTCTCTATTGAACACATGAACAAGTTAATGAGATGAAATGGTGATGATTGAGTTATTAATGATGATGAACACCTGCTGTTAACAAATACAATCACTAAAGAAAACATCAAAAATAAGAAAAAAAAAACAGAATAGTGTTTAGTGTTTCCTTTAGTTGACCTCTTGACTCAACTATGTAAAGTTTTCTGTCAACTATAATAGTGTGTTTCTGAAGCACATCTATAACAATAAAATCAAAATTATTTTGTTCTGTAGATGGGAATACTTTTACAACTGTTGGTTCATTTATTAGACTTGAATTTAATTGTTTGCTACATCTGTTTTGTAAGAGCATTTTATAAAGACAGATTAAAAGATTTTCATAATTTAATCTTTCAGACATCACGAATCAACTTATGAATCACAACAATGGTGACAAAAGTTGAAATGTTTCTATTCTTCATGCTGCAATGCATGCTGGGAATCTTGAATGAGTTTTGTATTATGATGTTACCCACAATGCATTGCAGCGTTCATGAGCTGATTTTTGATGTCTGAATGATTCAGGTAAACTTCCAAGCAGGTTTGGGTTGGCATTAAACTGTGCAGAGCTGCGGCCCTCCAGAAACTGAGTATGACATCTGTGGTCTATATGGTCCCAATCAACTGAGAGTTAAAGTTAACGAGATGATGAAGGAGATTAATTATGTGATGATTGAAGATGAACAGCTGCTGTTAACAAACACAATCACTGAAGAAACCAACAACAATAAGAACAAAAACCATAACAGTGATCAGTGTTTCCTTTAGTGAGGTGCTTACCCTCGATTTCTTCTTTTAAGTTGTATGTTGTATGAATCTCAACAATGGTGACAATCAACAACAACAACAAAAAAAACCTTCATGCTGCAATGCATGCTGGGTAACATCATAGTCCAAAACTCATTGATGACTCCCAGCATGCATTCCAACCTTTTTTCCTCCTCAGAACTTCGATGGGGTTGTCACCTTCAATTTATAGCCTGTAAATGAATTTCTAGTTGAAGGTTGCACGGATGTTATTTCGTTTAAAATGCGCTGTAGTTCCTGTTACCTTAGTTGATTTTATTTATTGATACAATGCAGAGCTAAATAGGTCAGACACTGACAATGAAACGACAAAGAGAAAAACATTTATATGCTGCGATAATCAAGAATTAGCCTAAGAAGACGCGTTGCTCTTCGTTTCACTTACAACTCAACCTGGCTAAAACTGAGCTTCTCGTCCTTCCTGCCACCCCGTCAGAACAGCATCAGCTTACCATCCAACTTGGTCCATCAAAGATAACCCCATCAACTTCAGTCAGGAATCTTGGGGTAATCATGGATGATCAGCTGACTTTTAAGGATCACGTTACTAAAACAACTCGGTCATGCAGGTTTGCATTGTACAACATTAGAAAGATCAGACCGTTCTTAACAGAACATGCAACACAGCTTCTTGTCCAGGCTCTTGTCATTTCTAGACTGGATTATTGTAATGCTCTTCTGGCCGGTCTCCCAGCCTGTGCCTTCAAACCGCTGCAAATGATCCAGAATGCTGCTGCACGCCTGGTCTTCAATGAGCCCAAGAGAGCACATGTCACACCTCTGCTCATCTCTCTGCACTGGCTCCCAGTAGCAGCACGCATTAAGTTCAAGGCACTGGTGCTTGCTTACAGAACAGCCACTAACACGGCACCCATCTACCTCAACTCTCTCTTACAGACCTACATCCCCTCCAGAAGTCTGCGGTCTGAAAACGATCGGCGCCTCATTGTTCCTTCACAGAGAGGCATGAGATCCATCTCAAGGACATTTTCTTTCTCCGTTCCCGGCTGGTGGAATGATCTTCCTGTTTCCATCAGGACTGCTGGATCAATTTCACAATTCAAAAAACAGCTGAAGACCCACCTCTTCCATGAGCACTTAACTGTCTCATAATATAAAATAAATTTTAAAAAATTCTACCTCTATTTTTCCTTTTCTAATGTTCTCTATATACTTGCTTATACTATCTTGAGGTTGTATTTGAAACTTTGTATTACTAGCACTTCTCGTGAATATTGCTTACTTAGACGAATCGCTTGCTGTTTTCCTCAATTGTAAGTCGCTTTGGATAAAAGCGTCTGCCAAATGAATAAATGTAAATGTAAATGTTTGTGCGATAACAATATAGACTGACAAGAATATCTGTTTTATAACTTATTATGTTGATAATAAAAAAAACAAACGGGCTTGATACCTCCATGCCGACTGTATGAGTTAAGATCCTAAAAACAAAGCAACAAAGATGAATCCATCAACTTGTTTTCCCCTTTATTATGCGGCCGTCATCTGAAGAAGATATTTAGGCTAATTCTTGATTATCGCAGTATATAAATGTTTTTCTCTTTGTCGTTTCATTGTCAGTGTCTGACCTATTTAGCTATCAATAAATAAAATCAACTAAGGTAACAGGAACTACAGCGCATTTTAAACGAAATAACATCCGTGCAAACTTCAACTAGAAATTAATTTACAGGCTATAACTTAAAGGCGACGACCCCATCGAAGTTCTGAGGAGGAAAAAATTGGCTTTTAGTTATAGAAAAAGGTATCAATCTTATGCTAAAGCCAAATGCATTAGTTGCTGTGAAATGTGCATTTTCATATTTTAAGCTTAAATTAGCATTAAGTTGGTGTATTTTTAACAAATGAACATGAAATTGCAAAGAACAAACGCTCTTCGGTTATGATAATAAATTAAATAATGTTCATTATTTAATATTACGTTGATATTTTATACCTAATGTATTATGTTAACGAATTCCGTGGCTCACCAGTGAGCAGAGCATAACGCGATCCAGGCGACTGGTGTATGAACTTAAAATATATAAATTAACTTGCGATCTGAGTGAACAAAGATTAAGGGACATAGCTACATGTTATTTTGATGTGTATTTATAAAGTAATTATAGATGAAGCGAAGAAGTGTTAAATAAGGTAAAGCAGTTTTTATTCTCATGAAAAACAATGAATTTCGAATAATTATTATTAGGTTTCAGCTAAGTAGATATCTGTCGCATGTTTTAGATCTTGATGTCTATTTCTCAGATTGGATTTCACCGATACATCTTTCTGTGGGCTACAGCTGTAACTGATATGCATAAAACTGCTGTCATGTTTTCTCTCACTTTTTTAACAGAATCAACAACAACATAAACAAGTTTCTTAATTTTATTATTGTTTGCTCTCATTTGTCATGTAAAGCAAACTACTCCCTCAAATCTGTTCTTTCTATAGCAAAAATGTTTTTATTAGAAACACCATTGCAAGTATTGAAAGAGAACAAACTTTATAAATAAAAAAACAAAAATAGTCCACAGCCCAACTAAAGCAAACACTGATCCCACTAATGGTGGTTTGTTGAAGTACATCATTGTGGATCTGTTTTGGTGGTTACAAGGACATCAAATTTTTTACTTAAATCAAGGTGCCCGCTGGGATAATGTCCATTTGCATTTTATGAATACTGCAACATTATTGATAATTCAAATTATAATAAGTAACAAGTACAATTTTACACTATTTTTATAAGTATTTATTTGAAATTGGACTCAAGTAAAGATATTACTGAAATTGAATTACTTGAGTACTTTACATCCATAAGCCACTGTGACAATTGACCCCATTACCCTAACAGTCACGTTCTATTTCATCAGCAGACACAGATTTCTCAATTCTACATCCACAAATGGTTCATGTTTGTTTTCAGCCATTTGAACACAGCCAGCATGTTTCAGTTCTGCAGAATTCTATTGATTTTCGCCAACTCCATGCAGAAAATATTTACAGATTTCTCCGGAGCATGCTTATCAGTGATGGACGGATGATGCATACAGCAGATAAGAAGCCTACCCATGCTGGGTAAACGCTGAGCAAATGTGTAAATAAACCTATATATGGGTGACTATAAAGTCTCATTCTTTCCTCATTGGAGAAACAACTGCACTCCTCAATATCTCTTCAGTATTTTCATCCTCAAGCAGTCAGAATGGTAAGCTTCATTTCAAGAAAGAATCTTGATGTGCTTTATGTTTGTGTGCTGAAATGTGTGCTGTTTCTGACTCTAGAAGCGGCTTGTCGTGTTCTGTCTACTTCATCTGGCTTTTCCAGTCATTCAGGGGGATGTAAACACCGTCAAACTCGCTCGGATGATCCAGTATTTTGATGACTTGTAAGTCACTATTTGTACACTTTATAAATCAATCAACAAATGAGATCCATTGAACAAAAGCAGGGAAATGCAAGCAGAATATGCTCAGGTGCAGAGACAAAATACAGCTTGGAAATGTTTCATGAAAGTTCTTTGTAATGTGATGTTTTTCAGTGTTCAGCCAAAGCCTGGAGCTCAGTACGCAATAGCGTTGGCTGTCTCAGAGTCTCAGTGTACAGATGAAAATCTAGATATCAGGGCAGTGTTCAGCGAGGCTGATGCTGAACATGTCAAATCTGTCATCAATGGACAGCCTTGTGTTCTCTGCACAGCAGCACAAAATGTCATTGCTGCACGACCCAATGCAAAAACAAAAGAACATGCTGAACATATTCTTCTCTTTCCTCCGGGTAATTCCCCAATGGACAAATTAATGAAATCTCAAGGCAGCTGTATAGTTTTCTACTCTTACAACTCACCTTGTGTGACAAAGTGCATCAAAAGTGATGACAATATTTTGAAGGGCCTTTCAAACTGGATAGAAACACGAATTGATGGAACACATGTATTTATCTTTGAAAACATCTGGCAGAAGGACGAGTGGAGGAAGGATTTGGATAAGGAATTCCTAAAGGTTAATGCAGTCGTGCCCCTTTATCGGTCAAAAAAAGTCAATAATGTGATGGAAAGTCATAAATGTGTGGCGGAAAATACTGAGAAGGTAATTCCTTTCTGTCTTCAGGATAAAAAATCCCTACGTTCCATTTTCCTGAGAATGTTTATGTCAATATTCGACCTGTAAGATGATTAACCAGACTAGAAACATTAAACAAGCACGCACACACACAGTCTTGTTTCATAAACACTTGTTCTGTGCACAATAAAAATCTGTGGAATTATCATGATGTGTATTCCTTACAAATGTGTTTAGATGTAAAATTGATGTTCATGCATATGTCATTTACTTGTTATTGAGTGTTTCTGCAGACAGAAAATTCCACAGACAAACATTTATCGTTTTATATATATCGTTTCAGTACAGTGACATGTAAATGTTGTTTGCTGGTTGTCCATACAACCTACAACATAACCACAACCTAAAGCAATGTCCTGGAAGTGGGCTAAAAGACAATAAAGGGGAAAATTTGCAGTGCAAGTCTATGAACAATTCATGAAGCTGATACAAGGCACAACTCGCCACCAGAGGAAGGAGTTTCAGTGAATCATTACTTAATGAATTCAATATACAAGTTAAGTTGTACAGTAAACATTAGATTGTTATGAAAAAAAACAAAGAGTCCATAAACCAAATAACATTTTTTGAGACAAAGGTTCCAGGTGTCAAAATATTAAACTTTATTCACTGAACCTAACAAAGTGAGATGTCCAAAGATCATCTAACATCACAGAATCTGACTCCAACTTTTGTATCCAACCCGATCTCACGAAATGCGTATAAATAACACGAAGGTGCAAAACCGTAAAATAAGTATGCCAAATTGCAATTTTGCGTGTATATCTACGCCAATCTTTGCATGGAAATGACACGCCCTCGGCGGAGAGCCGCCATTTTGAAACATATATAAAGAGGAACACTGAAATAATTCATGTAATAACATTAGGTTTAGGCTTTGTGTTAGGGGAAAGGTTATAATATGCACGCACGCTAATATTAGGTTTAGGTTCTGGGTTAGGGCAGGTTAATATGACAAATATGCATGCACGCTAAAATTTGCGTATCATATGTACGCAAACATTGGCGTATATATACACGCAAAATTGCAATTTGGCGTACTTATTTTACGGTTTTGCACCTTCGTGTTATTTATACGCATTTCATGAGATCGGGCTGTTTGTATCATACCTTGCAAGTTGTTGACCACATGCTTCAGTCAGTCAGGCTTCATCTGGTTATCATTTATTTTATTAACCTGAAAACGAGTCTATTTAATTTTTTTTGGGTATATTAGAAAACATATATGAAGATCATGAGCACAAAAAGAAATTCCAATAAAACAGCTTTTACCATTGTGCAAACTAGTGGCCTTGGTTGTAGTCATAGTAGCTGTGCCAAAAAGAACCAAACATCATAATTGCAGCTGTGTAGGGTGCTTTCTAAATCTCATACAAAAAATAGTGTGGCATTGGAATGATGTGGTTTGTGGGGGACTACGGGTCAGGAAAAAGGAACACCAAGTCTTGCAAAGACAATAAGGGTCTTTATGTAAACTCAAACGTGTTGCAATAGAATTAAATAAACAACAAATATAAGACCCCCCCCTCCATTTGTGTTGTAAAAAATATTAAGATAATAAGAAATATCCCAGATATGACTCGACTAGCCAATGTTGTTTAGATGTATATTTTCATTAAGAAGATGGTCAAACGTTACAGTTGTGTACGATTTTCGACTTTTGTCTTTTTTGGCCACTTGGGCTCAGGGTGTTAGACTTGTTTTCTTAGGTCTATACATCACGGAACAAACCTGCTCATTTCTGCATTTATAACTGTGTATAAAAACAAATTATTCCAATGAATTTTGCTGCATTTATTCAGATTCATTTAATAAATCTTGAACATTTTGAATAACTTTTCAGATTGCAGATGGAGTGAAAAGATTGTCTGTAGATTAGAGTTTATGTGAAGACATCATGACTATTTGACATGAATCCAACACATACAAAATGAAAGAAAATCTTCACTATATTTCTTTTTACATTTCATTTTCATTGTTGAAAGAGCTAAAGCAGTAAACAAACACACATCACTATCATCTGTTAATAATTCACTTAAATATTATATTATCAAAAATATGAATATTTACAAATCACAACAGTGTCTCCCCTGATAGCAAGAAACCATTAAATCAGTGTTAAAGATGGTTGATTTTTTTAATGTTAATGTCATTGAATCAACCATTATTGTGATCAGTGTTTGCTTTAGTTGAGCTCTTGACTTAAGAGGTTAAATTGAAAGTTTGCTTCAGTAATATAATTTATAAACTTCTTTAAGCATTCTATAATGACTAATGTAAAGGTTTTGGTTGATAAATACAAGGATAATGTGACAGCATAAAGAAAAACTTTACTGACACATTTAGACATCAACACTCATCATAAAAATCTCAACAATGGTGATAACAATCATGAGTTTGATGCAAGTATGTATCTGTAATGTGCCCTTAATAGCTCCCTGTTGCTAAACAACAAAACAAGAAAACGAAAAACAAAAGAACAAAAAAAGGTTGTGTAACAGGAAGTAATAGACGCATATAATCTTTAATATGTGGTGCAGATGAAGTTGAGTTGTTTAGATTGAGGACGGCTGATCCAGAGATGATCTCCATCAGACTGAACCGCTCCAGATTTCACTTCACGCTCACAGTCGTCCACTGCTGTTTCATTCCCTGGAGCCCAATTCTCATAACACACGATCTCTCCATTCACCCAGAACCAAAGGTCCAGTCCACAAGAGTGATGTAACCCCATCCACACCTCAGCAGTCGAGGCTTCATGAAGAACCGCTGCTGTCACACGACGCTGAATCTTCTCTGAATCAACTGAAACCAGATCCACATGATTCTCTCTGCAGTATCTCAGAGCTTCAGTCCAGCTCACATTCTTCTGGATCAATATCAGCTTATCTGAACACACAACAACAAAACATAAACGCTGAATGAACATAATGAAGAAACTTCTGTCATCAAACACACACACATTGACTTTTATTATTAACTCACCTTCATGACACACAAAAGTGTAAGAGCCACTGCAAGATATGTCATGCCATTTTCTCTCTTTATTTATATTGACTGCTGTACACTGGTCAGCACCATCATCAGGTTGACCAGAGTCCCAGTATCTGAAGGTGGAGTCACTGTTATCTGACCAATCCCATGAGTCTCTGAACAGACCAATCCAGACAGATGTCTCAGTATTATTAATGATGTTCTGGATCAGTTTATTGTCATTCTGGTTCCTCACACTGATCAGATCAGTATGATACTGTCTGCAGAAACTCTGAGCTTCTCTCCATGTTTTACTAGAAGTCTCAATGATGTATGTTTTACTGCTGTCTGTTGAAGAAAACAAACATTCACATTCTTACTACATTTATTCACACTTACAGTTTAGATGTGAATCTTCAAAATTTATTTTTCTTTAAAAAGTTTTGAGCAGTGCTTCATTTGTGAATCAGAAGGTGCCAAACTAAAAGTCAATATAACAGCAGAGGGGTGAAGGTCTTAAAATGTGTATAAATCAGCATGCTCAGTGTTTCCCAATCTCTCTCTATCGTGTGGACGGTGAAACTGGAGATCTGGCCTATGATGTTGGAATATGCGCCACTATCTCCTTCGTTTGACGTCAGATTCCAGGCTTCTGATTGGCCAACACAGCTTTATGGTTAAGGTTCACCTGTTGGTTTGTCAGCGTGTTTTTGTATTATCGCGTGGACATGATTCTTTTTTAAGTAAAAACTCTGGTTATGAAAATACCTCTGTACGTGTGTGGACTAGGCCTCAATGGTATTAACATTAACAAATCAGAAAATGATTGCTCGCTATCAGGGTTTCTAGTGATCTTGAAGATGTTGATGAGTTTGTTCAGGTGTGTTTGAATTGTTTTATTCAGGTTGAAGCTAAACTCTGCAGGACACACTGCAAAAATGACTTTCTTACTTAGTAATTTTGTCTTGTTTTCCAGTACAAATGTCTAAAAATTCTTGAATCAAGATGCATTTTCTTGATGAGCAAAATGACCAAGAAAATAAGACTTGTTTTAGACCAAATATATTAAATTTAAGTGAATTTGTGCTAAAAACGAGCAACAAAATCTGTCCATGGGGTAAGAAAAAAAAAGTGAAATAAGTTTGACTTTTTTCTTAGTCACTAAATTCAAGATTATTTTTCTTACCCCATGGACAGATTTTTTGGCTTGTTTTAGGCACAAATTTATTTAAATTTAATATTTTTGCCTAAAAACAAGACTAATTTTCTTGGTCATTTTGCTCATTAAGAAAATGCATCTGGATTCAAGAATTTTTAGACATTTTTACTGGAAAACAAGATAAAAATACTAAGTAAGAAAGCGATTTTTTGCAGTGCACCAGCCCTCCAGGAACTTACTAAATAAAGCACGCTTACTTAAACTTAAGGTTTAAGGTTTAGAGATCAGTTAGGTGTAAAACTCACTTCACAGGACAAGGATTAGTGAAAACTGTGTTCACTGTGTTACACTGACTGTTGTGACGGATCTCTTCCTTCCTGTTTTCGGATGGAGTGGGCGTGGTTAGAGAGACTTGTCAGACTAATTCTGTGCACCTGCTCTACCTTGATCAAAGGCTTGGACTTCGTTTTCGGGATTTTGCACTTCCCGACACAACGACATTATGCTGGCTTAGATTAATTTTTAGTTAAAGTGTGTTTTATTAATTGTTTATTATGTAAATAAATTGTTTTGTGAATTTCTAATTGACCAGTGTTTTCCTCCATTTATTTGTCACGGCCTTAAGCCGGTCATGACACTGTCTTTAAGCATTTGTTTACTCACGGGTGTCTAATCCTGTTGTTTTATGATTTATTATTGTTGTCTTCTGATGATGTTTTGTTAAGTGAAGGTTTGCTGTCACTTACCATTGTAGCAAATGAATCTCATGTTATTATTACAGTTCTGCTGATGCCATGTTCCATTTCTCATAACAGTACAGTTATTTGTGTTATCTGATGTTTCAGTTTCCCAGTTCAGATATTTCACAGGATCACCCAGAGACCATTTCCATTTATAAACACCTGTTCTCTTCAGTCCAATATAGACAAACTCAGGATTATTATTCACAGTGTTCATCAGTTGTTTATTCACAGTGTTGTTCAGTTGTTTATTCACAGTGTTGTTCAGTTGTTTATTCACAGTGTTGTTCAGTTGTTTCATATCATTCATGTTGTTGACTGTGGCCAGATCTGTGTAGTTCTCTCTACAGTATCTCTGAGCTTCAGTCCAGTTCTTCTTCATGTTTATATAGTGATAGCGGCGCTGAATGCATTCAGATAATGAACAGAGAGCTATGAAAGAAAGAGTTTCAGTCTTTAGTAAAACACTGTCAATAAAAACTAGATCTAAGCAGGATCAGAGTTTAAACAAAGACATTTTTAAGCTTTGTGCTTTGATTTAAATCAATCTGAAGAGGATTCTGATGGATAAACAAAAACAGATTTACAGAATAACCATCAATTCCATTGACAGTGCAGATTTGAGTCTGTTAGTGTCTCACAGAGATGAGCGCTAGAGGTGGCGACTCAAATCACATTTTAATAGACGTCAGACCTGCACTATCAAAATAATTGAAAAACTAAACAAAACTAGGTAATCTGATACAGTAAGTATTGTTTTATCATGTAACAATTTAAATCTGTTTGAGTTTGAATTTCTGTTTTATATAAAATAATATATAGTTGAGTTATAAATTATTTGACCCATTGACAGGTCAAATATAAACATTGAATTTAAATTTAACCCAAAAGTTGGGTTTGTCCATTTTTGACCCAACGATGGGTTGAAATAACCCATTATTTTTAGAGTGATATTTTTTGTGATAGATAAGACCCATATCATAGAATTCAATGATGTATATAGAATAAATTCCAAAATGTAGAAGAATCCTATGTGCCACAACAGGAGCCACCAAGACTTATGTTTTAACTTTTAGATTTATGATTATATAAGACTCCAGATCTTCAGAATGATTTAAGAATGATTGAACAGCTGAGATAATTCACATTTTTTGACAAAGGCTCCGTTCAGATTAGACTCAGAACAATGATTATAAACAGATACTTTCCAGATTCAGCAATTCATGAATTCATGTATAACAGCACCATCTGCTGTACAACAGGAATAATAACTCATCTTTGGCAGGTAATGACAAGATAACTAACTCATCAATGGTGGGGAAAGAGCATGAACATGCCTTTCAGTCTGACACATATAACATTGCTTTATATAGTATTCACAAATTAATAACACAACACATTTAATTCAATTACATAATTAGAAATCATTACCATCATATGAATCGTCCAAAAAAAAACTAACATTAAAACATTGATTCAATGGCTGCTTGCAATATTACTGCATTCAGATCATTCAACTCAATGCATTTATTTACATTTGAAAACTGAAACTTCTGAAAAAAACTAGTTTTAACTTTGTACAGAGGTACAAACCCCAATAATAGACATTCGGATGATGTCCATAGATAGACTTCTTTTCAACATCAACAGAGACGCAGAACAGACGCCCTTTGGACATGCATTTGTCCCATAATAGAAGAGTTATTAATAGACAGACAGATCATTCTGGTGTCAATTCTTCTGACATTTAAATCAAATATAAAACCAGAAACACAAACTCACCAATGACAAGAAGACTGAAATATAGAGTCTGAGCCATTTCTGAAGAACAAACACATTAAAAACATCAGATGGTAAATTGTTTTAACATGTTTTAGTTAAAAGTCAACATTTCCATCACTTAATGTATCTTATAAAAAAGTCAGTTTCTTTATAAAGTTTCATTAAAAACATATTTTTTAATGAATTCACAATGTTTATAAAGCAGAGTCATGTGAAAAGAATGATTTTAATATGAATGAGAATGTAAATAGTTCTTACTTTTATCTCTTGTGTGTTTCTCTGGTGAATCTGCTGCTGTTTCTCTCTCTGTCTGTGTTTATATGTTATATCACATCTGATGTTTAACACCTCACATCATTTGGGTATTTCTCTAGAAAGACTTATTTTCATATTTGACTTCCTTCTTATTTGTATATTTACATTTATTCATTTGGCAGACGCTTTTATCCAAAGCGACTTACAATTGCTTTACAAATCCACATACACTGAAGTAAATGAAACTTTGGACAACTTAAAAAAAATGACTTCAATTTATTATAAGCAATTTTATTAGTTATTCTCAAATTATATTTTTGGCTTGGTTCAAATCAAAATGTATCCATTTCAACAAACCACCATTATTGTGATCAGTGTTTGCTTTAGTTGGGCTCTTGATCCCTGACTTTACTGAAATAAAATCTGTTTATCTCTAAGTGTTTGCAATCGTGTTTTAACAAGATAAAAAAGTGATTAAATTAAAGTTTTTGTCTTTTGTTTAATCTGTAATTAAGGTGGCAAGTGACATTAACTAATGTAAAAGTTGATGATGAATGATTTGAATATTCTGGATCCAAAATGCAAAGATGCTGTAATAAAGTAAACAAAGATTTACAGACACACTTCATCATAAACACTGGTGACAATCATCAAACTAATTCTGATAAACAGATTAACTGCAATGCATGCTGGGAGTCATGAATGAGTTTTGTACTATGATGTTACCCAGCATGCATTGCAGCATGAAGTTTTCTTTTGTTGATTGTCACCATTGTTGAGATTCATACACTGATTCTTCATGTCTAATTAATTCAACAAATTACCAAAGTCTTAAATATATTTAGTTAATTTTTAATAATATGACAGCATAACACTGCTTTAATCTCACACTGTACTGCCACATAACATCCTGACATTTATGTCGTAAAAGAATCAAAAGTATTTATTTGACTCACATCACACTAAGCTCTGATCCAACTGAATCTTAGCTTACATCACCATAACAAACCCATTTAAACACACTGTTGATCAAAGAAAATTTAGTGTTAGTTTAGAAGAGTCAAGAGCTCAACTAAATCAAACACTTGTAATTTGTGATTTGTAGAAATGTCAAAAATTGTTCACCATTGCGGGTGCAAAACTAATATTGTTTTTTAACATTGATTCAATGGTTTGTACCTGTTACAGTAGCTTATTGTCTGTGTAGTGTGGGTCTAGTGAGTGTTTCCTTGGGGCAAAGTGAGGGCTGCCCGTGCAGAACCAGCACTAAGGGGTCAATGTTTTACCAGGAAGCAATTCTCAGGGGCCCTACATAGGAGTGAGTGCAACTGGACGGTAGTCGTTGAAGCAGGATGGAGATGACTTCTTTGGGACTGGGATGATGGTGGTGGCTTTGAAGCATGTTGGAACAACGGCTGTAGAAGATTTTATTAACCTAAATCTAGAGAAATTGCACACAATCTAAGCCACTATTATAATTCTCTATACATGTGGCTACAGGTCTTTGTTCCTTAACCCCCACCTCTAAAACTACTATCAGACCTGTGTGCCCACCCCCAAACATTCCTTCAGGGCATGTGTGCCCACCCCCAAACAGTCTATCTATAAAAGGTTTCCCCTTAGTATGCCAAGGGGTTCCCTCCTATGCAGGTCCCTGTCCTCTGCAGTTCTCTGTGGGAGGGCCCGGCCCTGCATATGGGGGGCTCGGCTCTTTATTGGTTTAGTCAATAAAAGTCTATCTGATGGAATCAAAACCTGACTCGAGTGGTTAATGAAGAAGGGGAAAAAGAAACCACAACACGGCCTGACTCAGCGAGATGTTGAAAATGTTGGTGAAGACATCAGTGAGTTCTGCTGCACAGTCTCTCAGCACACGCCCAGGAATGTTGTCAGGACCCGGAGCTTTGCGTGCATTGACCCTGCTGAAGGATCTCCTCACGCTGTCTGGGCACAGAGTCATCACCTGGTCGCCAGGAGGTGGTGGAGTCTTCTGTGCAGTGGTGTCGTTTTGTGCCTCAAAGCGAGCGAAGAAGGCGTTCAGCTCATTTAGCAGAGAGATGTTGTTGTCACAGGTCTGTGGTGGGGGCTTGTAGTCCGTGATGGTCTGAATCCCCTGCCACAGGTTCCGAGTGTCTCTGCTGTCGCTGAATCGATGGGATATCCTCCTGGAGTACTGTCTCTTGGCCTCTCTGATTCCACGGGATAGATTGGCCCTAGCTGTCTTCAGGCTCACCTCATCTCCTGTTCTGAAGGCAGCGTTCCGAGCCTTAAGGAGACGGTACACTGTAAAAAATGAAAAAAATTAAAAACAGCTGTGGCTGCCAGTAAAATTCCTTAAAAAATACAGGAAAAGCACGTAAACAGTGATGAAGTTCAAGAACTTCAGGGCAAAAACTTCAAGCTATGATTGAATTTATTTCATTTGAGTTTTTTATATTGAGAGCATTTCTTTACATACAATTAAAACATTCACCTAATGCATAAAAGTGAAAATATTAGTATATAGGTTTTCATATTTCATATTTAGGTTTATTTCTTTATTTCGTTATAATAATTGACAGTCATTTTTAAACAAAACAACATGCAGTATGACATCAGAAATTTCTTGCCTGACTTTGACTTAAACACAGACTCCACTCTTCAGCATAGCGGTGACTAAAAAACCATTTAACGGTCAGAAAAGCAAAATTCCGTAGTTTTTACAGAAAAATACCGGCAGCTGTGGTTGCCAGTAAACTACCGTAAAAATACGGGAACATCCTGTTTTTATTCATCCAATCAATTCACAGAGGAAAACATGAGCCACACCCACTATTCTTCCTCATTAAATATTCAATTTAACTTTGAAATACGTCAGAATAATGAAGATGATCATAACTTCTGCTTCACAGAGACTTAAGCATAACATCAATGAATGTTGTTTAAAGTCACCGTTATTGTGATCAGTGTTTACTTTAGTTGGACTTTTCACCCGCGACTTGATAAACAAGTTTTCAATTGGTTGCTGTGCTATGATGTGTTTTATAAAACATATTTGTCATAGCAAGTAAAAACTCAAGGGAATGTAAACAGAAGCTTTAGTCTGGTTTTCATTATTGTGAATACTCAATTAAAAGCATTTTTTTTTTAATTACAATTCTGAATGAGCTTAAATTTAAGAAGCAGCAACAATCATTTGAGAAAAGCTTTTGGGCAGTTTGGGAAAATCTCCATTTGATTTTAAACACAGACATCAAGAATCAGTGTATGAATCTCAACAGTGGTGACCATCAAATTAAAAGCTTCATGCAGCAATGCATCCTGGGAGACATGAGTGAGTTTTTCTACTTTGATGGTACCCAGAATGCCTTGCGTTTATCTTATATGGTCATTTTTGTGGTCACCATTGATGAGATGAATAGGTTTATTATTGATATCTGCTAGTCCAGTTAGTTCTGTAAATCATGTTGTAAAGTCTCTCAGAATATCATTCTGTCAGTCTCATTCATAACATCAGTGTGCATAATAAAATAATTTTAAAACAGTGAATTAACCAGTAGATGATGACTCTCATGATATATAACATGATGATAAATTCTCTTAGTTCTTTCCACCATAACAGATGTGTTTTCATCACACAGTTACAGCAGCTTATAAAAATCTAACACAACAAAGCACAGAGTCAAGGGTCCTACTAAAGCAAACACTGAACACCATAATGGTGACTCAACAAAACCATCAACATCTTCACTTGTGTTCATTCTCAATAAGAACTTTTGTAGATGAACCACAGAAATAAAGTCACAGTGATGTAATAAGTGATTGTATTAATAGATTTTGTGGAGATGTTTAATGGTGAGTTTTTAGTGAAAAACCATATTGTTAAAAACTTGAGCTTTTACAACGTGTTTTTTCCAAAAAAACAATAGAATTTTTTTTACAGTGTTTTTCCGTATTTTATACGGAAGTCTTCTGACAACAGTTTTTCTCTGTGAAAACTACAGAATTTTCCTGTTAATTTCACAGACATTTTTTACAGTGTACACTGTAACAAATTGTGCTGTGAAATAATGGTAAACTACTGGCAGCAGGCCTTTATCCTCCTTTTCCGCCAAAATCTGGTGCCACTGTCGGCAAGACATGCCCATCCATGAGTGTAAGTTGCCTTGTGTGGTTATGTTTTCATTATTGTAGATAGTAATGCGATTTCCCTGTTTATATGCATCTGTATGTTTGACTCATTAGATAGTTAACTAGCCTATTTACTGTGCACTAAGCCGTCCCTTCCAACCACAAGAGAGATGGAGTGCCAGTGTGACAGCAACAGAGAAGTACCGCCGCTGTCTACTTCACAGGCTCTTCTTTCATCCAGACTAACAAAGTTTGTAGAAATAATGACATACTATAAAAAGTTTCTTGTTCTTCCAACAGTGGCATGTACAGTTACAGAGGTTCTTTCTAATTTTACCTTGCAGATGCTCAATGCAATGCATCGAAATCTGTGCTGCATAAGACCAACCTGTTAAAACAGACCCAAAATGTATCTCTTGGTTGTGATATGAGAGCCGACAGTCCAGGCCATTGTGCAAAGTATGGCTCCATGATGCATCTCAGCACAAACAAAATAGTTGATATCCAGCTTGTAAATTGATAATAAAAACTAGAAAATGCGCTCAGCAGAGCCGGACCTCCACCAAGTGGGAGATCGGGTATTTGCCAGGGAAACTTCTGGGACACTTTGAGCAATTCAATTTACAGTTTTAAGGTCTTTACTTAATGAAATGTAATGTCTGGACATGATCCACAGAGCAACAAGGTGGGAGGCAGTGTCCATATGGAAAAGGAAGGCTTTTTATCCAGAGTCTGGAATTTCTTGACAGTTTTGGTGTCAAAGTAGATTCCCTGGTGAGAGCCCGACACACCCAGGTTCAATATCTAAATATCTCCTTTATGATGTAAACACTAAATGTGATACACATTTGGCAACAGTTTATTTATTTACAGCCATTTAGGTAAAAAAAGACAGAGGTGAGGACAATGAGAAAGGATCAAAACAACAACACAAACTAAAAGTGCACATAAGTCAAGTTAAAGACCAAGACAAGCTTGATATCCACACTAAACAACCAAATATAAATATTGTGATAAACGTTAACATTGCAAAAGTGTATGACTCCTATAGAGCACACTAAGAAAAAGTTTGGTGACTATATGGCATTCTGTTGAATCTTCAATAATACATAAAAGTGAAGTTTTTCTAGTGAAATCAGTTTAAAGATCTCTTTCCATACAGTATCTCTGAGCATCAGAATGATCATAACATTGTGTATATTTTATTCATATATTTCTGTCATTGATAATCTTGTTTTGACACATAATTAGGTCACTATACAACTACACATGCACTCACAATACATCATATGACATCATACAGGAAACTACCCTGCTAGAAAACCTTCACATCGTGACCATCTTATGCATTTAGTGTTTTGAATATACAGTATCAGTGTTTTGAATACAGGAATCTGTATGACTACATAATTGAACACGAGAGCTCTGAACCCAAAAACGAAAAACTGGGATTAGCTCCTGTTCCTAGTACTTTTACTTCTAATCCAGCTGCACCAAAAGATGCCCCCGTATCCCCTCCAAGTCCCAGCTTCAAACCACTGCATACTTCAGCTCGAGCCATCGCTCCAATTTTAAATTTACTTGGTTCAGCACAAACCGAAGCGTTTGGGCCTTTGGCTTCTGCTTCTAACACACTGATTTCAGCACGAGCTCGACCGACTCCTGCTTCTGCGTAAGCTCCAGCTTTGGGGATTCTCTTCCCTGGTTCGTTCTCAGAAGCTGATGCATATGTTTCACATCGAGCATACTGGTGTTCTGTGTACACATCTTTTGGTCTGTCAAATGTGTCAATGACATCCAGCATATTATTTCTAACTAAGGCAAGTGGCACATTTGGTCTTTTTGTGAAAGATTCATCTGCAGAATATAACAAAACAAAAATAACACAATCTTAGCGTCATTACTGTTAATCCGTCTATCACATTAGTCTGACTATACATAGTTTCTATTAGTCACATTCTATACATTTATCAGCCTGTCTGCCTTTTTGTCTGAAATAGTTGACCCTTTTACTCTGTTATAACAGACTCTTGTCTGTTACAATTGTGTGTTTCTGAAACACATTTATAACAGCCAGACAAAATAATTTTGTTCTGTGGCTGAGAATACCTATACAATTGTTGATTGAATGTAGCATGTCATTTTATTAAACTTAAATTGAATTGTGTGCAACATCTTGTTGTAACAGCATTTAATGAAAAAAACTGAAATCTAACAGATTAAAAAGTTGCATAATTAAATCTTTCAGACATCAAGAATCAGCTTATGAATCTCAACAACGGTGACTTAAATTGAGCCGTTTCTTTTCTTCATGCTGCAATGCATGCTGGAAATCATCAATGAGTTTTGTATTATGATGTTGCCCACAATGCATTGCAGCGTGAAGCTTGCACATTTTTAAGTGTCACCATTGTTGAGATTCACAACCTGATTCTCGTGTCTGAATGATTTAGGTAAAAGACTTACGCATCATAAAATTGATCTCTACACTGTGATATTATAAAGTCAGGTCCGGTATTAGGTCTGAAAATGAGAAAACACAACTACTCTTTGCTAAAAAATAAAAATAAAAAAAAAAAAAAAAAAAAAAAAAGCCCCCCACTCTAATAATTACCCTCAGTGATAGAACAAAATAATTGTATTTTTTGTTTGGCTGTTAGAAATGTGTTTCAGAAACACACTATTAAAACTGACAAAATTCTTAACACAATGAGTCAAGAGGTGAACTAAAGGAAACACTAAACACTATTATGGTTTTTGTTCTTATTGTTGATGTTTTCTTCAGTGATTGTGTTTGTTAACAGCAGGTGTTCATCATTAATAACTCAATCATCACTTCATTATCTCATTAAATTGTTCATGTGTTCAATAGAAAGACATCTAAAATATTCTGTAAAGGTGGCCCAAGGACTGGAGTTGAAAACCCCTGGTATAAACTTCAAAGCAGGTGTGGGTTGGTACTAAACTGTACAGAGCTGCAGCCCCAGCTAACAAAAGTTTGTTATAAGAATGTTTCCTAAAGGTTTTAATGGGCCCAACTCAAGGAAACACTGATCACCATGATGGTGACTTTTGTTAGCTGGGAACGTTCTTAGAACATCTAAAAACAGGACACTTTGAACCCTCTTAGAACGTTTTCAAAAACATGAAAAACCTTTAGAGAACATTCTTATAACAAACTTTTGTTAGCTGGGGCCCTCCAGGAACTGAGTTTGACACCTGTGGGCCAGTCAACATTAGTCGGAGTTTGCTCCTGACGAGGCTATATGAGCATCCTAACGCAACTATGACATTCGCTAATAAACTTGTCTTATTTTATTATAACATCAACTTCTGCTTGTTGTTCTTCTCTCTTTCTCTCTGATAGTAGACATTTTAGTCTGCTGGATGGTTAGATCTATCACTTTTGGCTTTACGGTAAACAAGATGGTATCATTTAGATCACTAACACGATAAAAGATCTATCACATTAACAAGTTAATGAGATAATGAAGTGATGATTGAGTTATTAATGATAAACACCTGCTGTTAACAAACACAATCACTGAAGAAAACATCAACAATAAGAACAAAAACTGTGTCAGTTGTTTTCTCTTCAACTGCGTCGGCTGTATTCTCAACTGTGTCGGGGGCTTTTTCTTTACCTGCGTCGGCTGCATTCTCTTTAACTGTGTCGGCTGCTTTTTTTTCATCTGCATCAGCTGCATTCTCTTTAATTGTGTTGATGGCCTTTTCTTCACCTGCGCCGGCTGCATTCTCTTCTACTACTTCAGTGGCCTTTTCTTCACCTGCGCCGGCTGCATTCTCTTCCACTACTTCAGTGGCCTTTTCTTCACCTGCGCCGGCTGCATTCTCTTCCACTACTTCAGGGGCCTTTTCTTCACCTGTGCCGGCTGCATTCTCTTCTACTACTTCAGTGGCCTTTTCTTCACCTGCGCCAGCTGCATTCTCTTCCACTACTTCAGTGGCCTTTTCTTCACCTGCGCCGGCTGCATTCTCAACTGTGTCGGCGGCTTTTTCTTTACCTGCGTCGGCTGCATTCTCTTCAATTGTGTTGATGGCCTTTTCTTCACCTGTGCCGGCTGCATTCTCTTCTACTACTTCAGTGGCCTTTTCTTCACCTGCGCCGGCTGCATTCTCTTCCACTACTTCAGTGGCCTTTTCTTCACCTGCGCCGGCTGCATTCTCTTCCACTACTTCAGGGGCCTTTTCTTCACCTGTGCCGGCTGCATTCTCTTCTACTACTTCAGTGGCCTTTTCTTCACCTGCGCCAGCTGCATTCTCTTCCACTACTTCAGTGGCCTTTTCTTCACCTGCGCCGGCTGCATTCTCTTCCACTACTTCAGTGGCCTTTTCTTCACCTGTGCCAGCTGCATTCTCTTTAACTGCACAGGCTGCATTTTCTTCAACTGTGCCGGCTGTCTTCTCTTTAACTGCACAGGCTGCGTTTTCTTCAAATGCGCCGGCTGTCTTCTCTTCACCTGCATCAAGTGAAAAAATATGAAGTTTGTTTTACATTCAAAAGTGTCAGTACATTTCCCAGTCAACACGTTTATGTCACGGTTATGGTCAACTCACGATGAGGTCAAAATGTAACCGCACAGCAAACTCACTGTGTGCTCAAACTGTGATCTTCCCAGTCAACACGTGAGGTCATGCAATGATCACAGTGATGTCACATCATTCTCATACTGTAACATAATATGTGATCTCAATGTGAATTTATTTCATTTAGTCACCATTATGGTGATCAGTGTTTGCTTTAGCTGGACTCTTCACCCTTAACATTTACATACTAGTTTTACTTTGCTTGCTGTCATTGTTGGTTTGAGTCACAATTATTATAGCAAAGAACTTCAAGTAAACCTGACATGAGAATGCAGGCTAACTGGTGATAGTGATTCACAGATCTCATGTTGTATTTATATCATTTTACTTTTTGAGGCTGATCAGTGAGATGTTTGGAAGAGCTTCTTAAACCAATATATACCATAAACTAAAGAGATGGCCAAGAAACACATAGACATCAAGACATAGACATATTAAACTCAATAACGGTGTGCTGTAATGCATTCTGGGTAACATCTAGTATAAACCTCATTCATGATTCCCAGCATGCATTGCAGCATGAAGCTTATCAGTGGATTCTTACCATTATTGAGATACATACACTGATTCTTGATGCATTTGTGTGTAAAGAAGCTATTGTCATTTTTATGTGCATAATTTGTTTAGAAAACCTTTATAATATCTGATTGTCTAAAAACAGCTGAATCTCACTAGTATCACACATTTGACAGCAGGACACAGTTCTTATCAACATTTACCCAATATTATATTGTCATCAAAGACTCATTTGGCATTATTCACAATAACATATATGTTCTGTATAGTAAACACACAGTTACAGCAGCCAGAGGAAGAAAAGTGAACCGCTGTAGAGTCAAGAGAATATAAGCTTTGTTCAACGAGAAGTGAAATCAGATGCCAATCAACATAAGTAGCAAATCAAATTTTGGGGTGAAACCCAGGGTGGCTAATTGGATGTCAGGGGTATTCAGTGCTACCCTGGACTTCCCTCTGGCTCCGCCACTGTCATCCAGTTTAGTTTTTTGAAAAGTATATTTGGCCAAACCACTTTCTCTGTTCAAGCTGCTACTGAGTGGAACCTTACTCCCATAAACATCAGAAATGTAAACACATATAGTACATTTAAGATCTAGTTAAAGAAATGATTTGTTGATAATCAGGGCCCGTATTCACAAAACATTTTATCTTAGCACTAAGAGTTCTCCTAAACAGCAGTAAAAGTTTTTAGTTAAGAGTTTTCTCTTAAAATCTATTCACAACGCTGTTGAGAGCAAATTTTACTAAGGAGCAGAAAGAAATCTTAAGCTAATAGAAAGGCCGTGGTTTACCTCGTTGCTATGGATGATGTCAGCAAGCTTACTGACGATGACCACAGTGATTGGCTGATAAAGAATGGGTCATTTAATCATAGGAATATTATAGAACGTGGTATCACGCTATTTAAATTAAGATCTTAAAATAAAAATGTAGTCATATTCAAATAAAATATTTTACATTTAATTGTTGCCAAATTTAAATTAAGATTATAAAATATATGCTAAGTTACTAATTAAACAAGTGAAGAGTCTATTTGCAAAACAGATAACTTCATATCTGTTTTAAATCATATTTTATATTGTGCATGAACATAAATCAAACTGCAGTTAATAATAACTAAAGAAAAATACAGCTAATAAAACAATAAAACATGATTTTCCTTGTTTTTGCAAATAAACTATGTTCATATAAAGTATATGTTTGACAGATACATAGTTAGCAGATATAAGCAGTCTTTAAGCTCATTGTCATGAAATCTTTCTAAATTGTTAACATTTCAAGGCAGATTGCCGTTGTTACAGCCATTTTAGGATTGTTGTGAGTTGGTCTTAGTGACTTCACTAAGTGACTAACATTTCATAGATTTAGGAGCTAGTTTTAGGGCTAAAATGCTTTATGAAATACTGTTAGTGCAAAAATGTATGAATCCTAAAATCACAACTGACACGTCCATTATTTTTAAGAGTTTCTCCTAAATCGGCAAGTAAGGAGCATCTTTTAGCCTTAAGATGTTTTATGAATACGGGCCCAGAGCTGTCAACATTAGCTTACAACATTAGCTTACTATGAGATCTGCTTTCCCCCTGGCCTGCCTCCAGTATCTTGTTCGTTTTCCAGAAATAATCATACAGCTGTATATCTCTTTTATAAATGTGATCAAACTAAATACTCTTCAAAGATACGACGTATGCAATACTACTGTATTCAACAAGATTCAACTCAAGATTAACATGAGATTGGCAGAAACTGCGTTACCCAAAACGTTGCCATTTCATCAAACCACCATAGTTGTTATGTGTTTGGTTTAGTTGTATTTTAATACCAAGTTGTCATTGTTTATTTTAATAGTGTGTTAAAACACTATAAAGTATGTTTGAAAAAATGAAAACTAAGATCTTATAAGATCACATGACAGTGATAGTAATATTGCATGATTTTCAATATAATAGTTTACTGGTGTGTTGTGTTATTCATGTCTGAATATTGTAATACGACAATGTTAAAAAGTCATTAAAGCAGTGATACAGCCATCACACATCTATGAATTAACAGAAAAATAAACTTGAACAAATGTTAAATCAATTGGACATGAAGAATCAGTGTATGAAACCCAACAATGGTAAGCATCATCAAACTAATTCAGATAAACATCAACTGCAATGCATGCTGGGTTACATCATAGTACAAAACTCATTCATGACTCCCAGCATGCATTGCAGTTGGTGTTCATCTGAACTAGTTTGATGATGCTCACCATTGTAGAGGTTTGTGTGATGAGTGTTAAAGTCTGATTGTTTCAGCTTTCAAAATTATATTTTCTATTAGTTTTCCATAACTGTTTAAAGGGATTATTGTTGGTTTGATGGAGTAAGTTGGGAAAAGGAGCTCTTTAATATAATCATCGGAACCTCAAAAATGAATAAAGCAAGAACCAAAGATAACATAAGAGCCCTAACAACAAGATTTGTGCTATGAAGAGTAACTTACGAAAGGGGAAAACGAAACAAATTCAAAACATTTTAAGTCCCTTCATGACCGGCAGTCCAAAGATTGCGGCTAAAACAACGGAGTTCATGCAAGAAGAAACAATCAGTGAATTTTATCTCGTTACAGACATTGAGAGAGGAATTGCAGACATTTAGGGAAATGAGAAACACACTCAGCGAAACGATGGACAAAGTTGCAGCTTTAGAAAAATCACATCAAGCGATCACCAAAGAGTGTAAGAAATTACAGGACAAATGCCTGGATCTGGAAAACAGAAGCAGGAGGCAAAACATTCATCTGGTGGGCATTAAAGAAGGAACTGAAGGTGGAAACACGATCACATTCTTAACAGATGTTTTCTCCGAGGTACTTGGTACAGAGAACTTTGATTCAAAATACTGGATCTAGGCAAGGCTAAAGGAAGGCTCATGTACAAGGGGAGTCCAGGTACATATTTTTGCCCAACCTTTAAAGACACAACTTTAAGATTTCAAGCAGGAGATTTCAATCTAGCGATGGACACAGTATTGGACAGATCATCCAGCAGGCAACAACCTATATCAAAATCAGCTAAACTAATCCAGAACTTCTTTAAATCAGTGAGCATAATTGATGTTTGGAGGTATTTGAACCCAACTGTGAAAAATATTCGTTCTTCTCGCAACCACAAATACGTATTCTAGGATTGATTATTTTTTCTTGATTTTAAAACTATCATCAGTGAAATATGTTGACTATGAAACCATTGTCTTATTGGACCATGCCCCATTAAAATTACGACTAGCCTTTCCTAATAAATATACTACCAGAACCTGGAGATTGGATAATAGTTAATTAACTAACGAAACGCATGCTTAGTTTATAAGATCCCAAATATCACAAAATCTGGTCCCAAGTGCGAAAAATCATTCATTTGCTCCCTCATTTAAAAATACAACATTTGATGACTGGGTTGAAAAAAGGAATTTATAGCTTTATAGATATATTTATTGACCAATTATTCTCAACATTTGAACATCTGCAAAAAAAATGTGACATATCTAGATTGCATTTTTTTAAATATTTGCAACTGTGGAACTTCTCCTGTATACCCAAACTGTCCAAATCAATCTGAAATGGAAATGATACTCTTGCGCAATCCCCATAAGAAATGCTATCTCATGTATATATGAAACATTATTCCAGCTGACAAGCACATCAACTCTAGAACATATCGAATCTTCCTGGGAAGCAGCTCTTGAACAAATACACTACTCATCCGTATTCAAAGTAATACATCGGTTACACTGGTCTAAACAAAAACTCAGCAAGCTATTCCCAGATGTAGATCCTTCATGTGATAGTTGTGGGCAGGAACCAGCATCATTGGCCCATATGTTTTGGAGCTGTCCAACATTGTCAGATTACTGGAGAAGTGTTTTTCTGATGTTATCAAAAATAGTACAAAGGCCCATTGAATCAAACTCCCTAATGGCAGTCATAGGTATTATTGAACCTGAGATAGCTAAAAATAGTGCTCAGCAACATATTATTTCTTTTGTCTGTCTTTTAGCACGAAGATTAATATTATAACTGATACCTTAAATAAATCAAGAAAGAGTAGAAGAGGATAGAGTTTATGCTTGAGGTGTTATGGTCTACTGTTACCTTCTCCCTGCCCCTTTTTATTTTTTTATTTTATTTTGTATTATTATTATTATTATAAGTGTTTATTATTTTATTCTAATTATTATTTTATTTATTTTTATTATAATGATTTTTCTTTTATTTTGTAACATGTGTTGCATGGTATGGCTTTATGTTCAAAGAAAATGCAATAAATAAAGTTCAGTAAAGGATTATTGTCATATGTCTATCTCTACTGTAGCGTTAATGACAAACCTAAAGTACATTTGTATGTCAGTGCTAGTCCTACCGTAGCATCCTTCATCACAGCACAGGTATTGGCAGACCTGCGGTCTCTTGGTGTTCTGATTGCAGCAACATCCTAGTTAATGAACACAGTAGACGATGGAAACATTGCAGACAAATGTTTTCTCCCTGAGTGTTCTCAACATTGGGAAACACATGAATACAAACAAATAGTAACAATAGCACAATGCTAGTTTTTGTTATTTATAACTTTAAGTATGCTAAAGCGTTGCTTTAGCGTGTGTGCTGCATGTGCATTTGCGTATACGTGTGTCAGTACTAAGACACTGACAGCATCTGTGTCTCTCTTATTGCTGTCTTCTTACCTCCATGACACTTGACTTTACTGCAGCAGATGAGCCGTCTGCACAGAGTCCAGCCACATTCTAGTTTTGAATAGATAAACACACGCTTCACATTAAGATACAGTGCATAAAGAGATCTGCAAATCTTGTAAAATCTTCTTTGCACGCTGGGAAGTGTTACATCCCAGATAGCAAAATTGTTGCGGCCCAGATTCGGCCCATAACTGACACATTCATTTGGCCCACATACGGCATGGAATGATGGCACTTGGGTGGTCCGCTCCTGTTTGCCAGATCTGAGCCACAAGCAAACCATGGCAATGCCACATGTTAGCCAAATGTAAACCAAATAAACTAAATTAAAAACTAAATTTGAGCCTAATCTGGCCCTCAGTTCACTTTTATTCTTTTAATGAGTTATTCTAGATCCGCTCCAAACCTGACACTTTCATTTGGCCCACATAACGCAAAGTGTCCAGTTTTTATTTTTAGACGTTCGTTCCCAGCTAACAAAAGTCACCATCATAGTATCAGTGTTTCCTTCCTCTTCACTCTTGATCATCATAGATTAAATCTTTTTGTGTGCAGTGGCTGTGTGCTTTTAAAGTACATTGGGTACAATGAGTTTTGTAGTATGATGTTACCCAGCATGCATTGCAGTATTAAGTTGTCCTTTGTTGATTCTCACCATTACTGAGGTTCATACAAAGATTCTTGATGTCTGTTTTTTCTGTGTTCTGCCACAGATTGTTTTATTTGCACTCATATTTCATCCAACTTCTTAGAAATTATAATGTTATTTAACAACACAGACATCAGTGAATCAACATGATGGAGACTCTAATGACCAACAAACAAACCCAGAAGATTAGATTCTCATTTGCATTGACTTCACAAATGTACTTTAAAAGCACACAGCACTGCACACAAAAAGATTTAACCTATGATGATCAAGAGTGAAGAGTCCAACTCAAGGAAACACTGATCACCATGATGGTGACTTTTGTTAGCTGGGAACGTTCTTACAACGGCTAAAAATAAAAACTGGACACTTTGCGTTATGTGGGCCAAATGAAAGTGTCAGGTTTGGAGCGGATCTAGAATAACTCATTAAAAGAGTAAAAGTGAACCGAGGGCCAGATTAGGCTCAAATGTAGTTTTTAATTAGTTTATTTGGTTTACATTTGGCTAACATGTGGCATTGCCATGGTTTGCTTGTGGCTCAGATCTGGCAAACAGGAGCGGACCGCCCAAGTGCCATCATTCCATGCCGTATGTGGGCCAAATGAACGTGTCAGTTATGGGCCGAATCTGGGCCGCAACAATTTTGCTATCTGGGCTATCATCAAAACACAACAGTGACACTAAAAATAATAATAATAAGAAAATAAAACTATATAAAACATAAAATAAAAAGATAAAAAAAATACAGCATATATTACATTATATATAATAATATACTATATGCATATGACTCTACAGCATAATTATGATTGCATGATGGGTATCTTCATATCACATTTGATAATATGTATTGATTGTTCACAATAATTTATCTTTTCCATTACTGTAAACTCACAGTAAAACCAACTTTGTTTTACAGGACAGTTGTAAAACTGTGACTGAAATTGGCAGTAAAGTACTGTAGATTTACAATATATTTCTGAGAGTGCAGTTAGATAAAAGAGAAGTCCAACTGTGAAATTACTGTGAAAGTAATGCAATTATTAACCTGGAATATACTGTAATTTCACACAACAGTTTACAACAATTTAACAGTGTAAAGCATACATTTAAAAAAAAAATGATTCAAGTCCTTCATAGATATGCCACATTAAAAATAGGTTCATTTTTTTTAAAAATATTTAATAAAGAGCATGCCGTGTAATGACAATAAAGTTAAATCTTATTTAATACCAGCTTCCTTTATACCCGGAAACCCAGGGCAGAGCCTAGTATACAAAATTCATTTGTCAATTTCTCAAGGACAAACCCCTAATGTCGTCAATGTTTCGGTGTGTCGATGCTTTTATGAACACGGATGATTTATAAGAAATCTCATATTATTTGTATGTATAATTTATTGTTCTCTTGTATCATCTTCATCTCGAAGATTAAATGTCTGCCCGCAGATACCTTTACATTTACATTTCTTCACTTGGCAGACACTTTTATCCAAATTGAGTCAAGGAAAACATCAAGCGATTCATCTTGGCAACAATCACAAAGAAGCCCAGTATTAGAACGATATGGTCAAAGCCAGCATGCAGAGAAATAATATAACACATTTCAAACATAAATCATACAATGCACTAATTTCATGTTATCACCTTTTCTTAAAATGTTTACACATCTTGTTCTCTTGACTAAATAGCTAAAGATTATGCTACAGTAACACACAAGTAATTTTGGTTGAATTGTTATTGATGGTAATGATAACATTAAGCAATGAATTAATTGTGTACTATTCACATCTTTGTTAATATTTAATGTCTCATATTTAATTGGAAAAGTGTTTTATCAACAAAATTAGTAATAAAGAAACTCAACACTTCAACAAATAAGACAAAATATATATTTTACTCACTATTTTGTTCACAGTGCCTCTTTGCATCCATTTCACATGAACTCTCTGCACAGACAAAATCAAGTTGAAATCAAGCAACGGTACAAAGACTGCAGGTCTGTTGATTAGTGTTACTTTTAGTCTTGTGGCACCTAAACAAACCAATCACAGTGCTAGCTGGATTCTATAATAAATTATTTATCTAATATTGAAACTAAATAGTGGGGGATTTTGGGGTTGGTGCTGCTTTATGAACACGGATGATTTACAAGAAATCTCATCTCATATTATTTGTATGTATTATTTATTTCTGATTGCCCAAATAGAAAGCAACCAATGAATCGATATTAAAAGTGGTTGATTTGTTAATGTTGAATTAGTATCATTTTTTCACCCTTAATGTTGAAAATGTTGAAAGTCTATCAAATGACCATTATGGTAATTATTGGTTTGGGCCCTGGACCCATCTATTTCAAAAAGTAATGTTTTTTTTGTCCGTCATAACAGTTTCTCAAAATAGTGTCAAAAGAAAAAATGGCCAGTCATTAAGTTAAATTACTGTTCATATGTGTTTTGTTATTAATGTGTAAATTCTGGTTGCTGTAGTAAAGCTGTGGTACACCAAAACCATGGTTATGCATTTTGACCACAAAAAAAAGAACATGGTTTTAGTAAGGGTATTTTATATATTCAACAAATATATTTGTTACTCATGTAACTCATGTTGTTAATTCTTTCAAATGTGTTCACTGTTAGAAATTACACCATGATTTTACTGGAAATTACTGGCTACTAGTTGCATGACTTTCACAGGAATTTAATGTAAGAAACTTACAGAAAAATCCTGGAACAGTACAGTACTTTGATTTATTTTACAGGATTTTATTATCTATTGCAGCATAGACAATGCAGATGGGTTGGTTAATAAGGGATAATACCGTTTTAAACATAAATGGTTTGAGTTCTCTGAATTTATTGTTGTTTTGTTATTGTATCTTCTCAGAGATGAAGGGCGTTTGTGTGTCCTGCAACATTTATTTACACAATTCATTATTTTATCTTGGTATGATCATTTCTAAAATGTTTTCAAATCATTTTTCTTGTTTAAATACCAGAAGGTTATACTGTAACACATGAGAAAAGATGGTACTGAGTATTCATTATTTGTGTAGGGGCGGTTTCCCAGACAGGGATTAGACTAGTCCAAGAAATGTAAGATCTGTCCAAACTGAAAACAACTTGCACTTACATATCTCAAAATACATCAGTGCCTTTGTGTTGTCTCAAAATGCACACAAGTAATGTTTTTAGTAAGGTTTGCTTGTTAAAACTACTTAAATTTCCCAATTAAACTAAGGCCTAGTCCAGGTTTAAGCTAATCCTTGTCTGGGAAACCACCCCATAATGTCTATACATGTGTGTTTTAAAATATGAAATGGATTTAGTTCCAGTGACATTACTGCAGTCTCTCTGTCAAACAGTGCAGTTTCACTTTCACTCCTGCTGCATCCACCAACTGAACCAATCACAGCGCTGCTTGGATTTTTATTCAATTATTCATCTAATATCTAAACTGAAAATAAAACTGTGAGTGGGGGATGTTGGGGGTGTTGCCTCTTCGACGAACACAAAAGATTTACAAGAAATTCCATCCTGGCACTGGTCATCAATTTAATGTCTGATATCGATATTGAATCTTTTATGAATTGGTTTTATCATTAATGCTTAATCATCACTTCATCACTTTGTGTCAAACAAAAACTAACACCAGCCCAACGTTTTTCTGAATTTTAACTGACAACCAGTTCAATTGGGATGATTTGTGTATTGTGGATTGTTTTCTCATGTTGTCCTTCTCTCATTTTTACCCATATTTTGCATGAAATGCAAAAATGTGTACCTGGCAATAACAACCAGCACATTTAAACACACATTGCGCATTTCAATATTTTATCTGTTTTTAAATCATTTTTTAAATGTAAATCAAATTCTTTTAACTCTTTCCCTGCCATTGACAAGTTATCTCGTCATTTTAAAAACAACAGTTACCTGCCAAAGATGAGTTATTACAGCAATTGATGTTTGTCCTGTTGTACAGCAGGTGGCGCTGTTACACATATTCTGAAAGAAAACAGAATCTCTGAATCTAGACAGTATATATTTGATTTGTTTATAATCATTGTTCTGAGTTTAATCTGGGTGGAGTGTTTGACAAAAAAAATGCTAATTATCTCAGTGATGATGCCAGGTTGTCGGCACTGCATATGACTCTTTTGTGTTAATGTCTCGAATAGATAATTGCAGACGACTCCAAGCTACTGCCAAGAAGAGGCACTCTGAAAGTGACATCTCTGAGAATGTAAATATGCGTAAAGATGCATATAGCTGCTTTAACCCTGAGCCAGAGCTTCCTGTTGGTGAAACAAAAGAATTGCAAAAGATAAAACAAGAATAATTAATTTGGATGTTTAAAAAGATAAAGATGCAAAGTTGTTGATGACATTGATGACACTGCCGTGGCAACTGATGTTGACACCACTAAGCTTCCATTGACACCCTGCATTGTGATTAGTGGTAAGTATTTTGGCGAATTACTTTTTAAACACGTTTACAGAAGAAATGGGTCAGGAGGTGTGTACTGTATGCAAAACAAATATGATTAGAGATTACGAAATCATGTAACAGAATTTTTTATTTTACAATAACATGGGCTGTTTAAGAATAAAGCTAACTAAGCAGCGTCCTGAACATAGTTATTGGCTTTCCTAACCTCACTGAATCCACATACCTGAAGTCAAACATTAACTTGCCATTGTTATTTTACTCTGTTCAAACTGTTCACATGAAACAGCTCATTCACTGCCAGGATGTTCACGATTGCAGTGGACCAGCTCTTAGTTAATGGTCAGCTTCCCAGCTTCAAGAAAGCTTTCTAAATGATGACAACATTGATTATCCTGTGGAAACTGCAGCTACATTAGAGTTCCTATAGAAGTATGTATTCAGTATACATACCCCTGCAAGCAAGCCTGCAATGGCACTTTACGGGTTCACTTAGGGTTAGCCTAAGGGCTCTTAGCAGGGCCCCTGAGAATTTACTCACTTGCAAAACATTGGCCCCTTAGTGTTGGCCCTGCACAGGCAGCCCTCACTTTGCCCCTAGAAAGCACTCACTAGGCCCACACTACACAGACAGCGAGCTACTGTAACAGGTACAAACCATTGAAATATTTTCAATGTTAATTGCATTGAAACAATATCACTTTTTGCACCCACAATTAATGTTGAAAAAAATTTAAAATCAGTGTTTGATTTAGTTGGGCTCTTGACTTGACGCTTATAACACTAATGCCCGGTTTCGTAGACAAAGCTTAAGACTAGTCCCAGACTAAAATAAATGTGAAAGGGGTGGTTTCCCAGACAGGGATTATCTTAAACCTGGACTAGGCCTTAGTTTAATTGGGAAAATTAAGTCGTTTTAACAAACATACTTTACTAAAAACATTACTTGTGTGCATTTTGAGACAACACAAAGGCACTGATGTATTTTGAGATATGTCAGTGCAAGGTGTTTTCAGTTTGGACAGCTCTTTCATTTCTTTTAGTCTAGGACTAGTCTAATCCCTGTCCAGGAAACCACCCCAAAGCTGTCTAAACTGAAAACAGTTAGCAGTGACAATTCTTGAAATTAATCAGTGTCATTGTTTTGCCTCAAAATGCATAATGCAGAAATGTTTTTTTTTGTAAAGCATGTTTCTAAAAACTACTTAAATGTCCTAATTTAACTAGGGCCTAGTCCTGGCAGGATGCACCATTTCACCACTGGCTTTCACTATGGCAATGGAACAAATAATCCGGGCGTCGCGTTGGGTGGTTGGAGGAGAGCGTTTAAAAAACGGGTTGCACCTACCTCCCATCAGGGCATACATGGATGATATGACAACCATCACAACTACCAAAGCATGCACAAAGCGTTTGTTGGATAAGCTGCAAGCGAACATCAGCTGGGCACAAATGGAGATCAAACCCAGCAAATCCCGCAGCATCTCCATTGTCAAGGGCCGGCTTACCAACGGTAGGTTCTGTATAAAGGGCGAGCCGATACCAACGGTCACAGACAAGCCCATCAAAAGCCTTGGACGATGGTACACCGCAGACCTTTAAGACTTCGAACAGGTGGAACAACTTAGGCAAGAGACAATCAGCGGACTCAAGAAAATCAATAATACAGCTCTTCCTGGGAAGCTGAAACTCTGGTGCTTCCAATTTGGCTTGTTGCCACGTTTGATGTGGCCAATGTCAATGTATGAGCTCATGTTATCTCATATCAAGCAACTGGAGAGATTGGTGAATACACAATTGAGGAAATGACTTGGGCTACCGAGATGCCTTAGCAATATAGGGCTGTATGGGAATGGAGCTCTCTCTGTTCCCATTTCAAGCCTTGTTGAAGAGTATAAATGCACCAAAACAAGGCTGGAGATGACGCTCAAAGAATCGCGTGATCCCTATGTAAGAGGAGCCGCTGCATCATTAGCAACTGGGAGGAAATGGAACCCAGTAACAGCGGTACACTGTCAGAAAAAAGGTGCAAAATTTGTACCTTTAGGGGTACAATGGATTGTCACTGGGGCAGTACCCTCAAAGGTACAAATATGGTTCACATGGGTACATATCTGTACCCTTACAGCAGTGTTTCCCAATACAGTTCTACGGGCCTCCACTGTTTTAGATGTCTCTCTATTGAACGCATGAACAATTTAATGAGATAATGAAGTGATGATTGAGTTATTAATGATGAACACCTGCTGTTAACAAACACAATCACTGAAATAAAACATGACCGATAAGAACAAAAACCATAATAGTGTTTAGTGTTTCCTTTAGTGGGACTCTTGACTCTTGTGTTTTAGTGTCTGGTTGTGTCTAGCCGCTCATGTGTTTAAGGATGCATGGTAAAAAGAGTAAACATCAGAACATGATGGTGACTGCAATATCACCATACTATCTCATGGATAATATCTAATTATATTTTGACTGTTTTGTGTTGTTATTGTGTAATTATTCAATATGAGCCTAAAGCAGTGTCATTGGCAATTAAAAGATATGATTTTGTGAGAAAACTGTTCACCTGCTAAATCAATTAGACATAAAGAATCAGTGTATGAATCTCAACAATGGTGACAGTCAACAAAAGAAAACTTCATGCTGCAATGCATGCTGGGTAACAACATAGTGCAAAACTCATTGATGACTCCCAGCATGCATTGCAGATGATCTGTTTTAGTTTGATGATTGTCACCATTGTTGAGATTCATACTCTGATTCTTCATGTGTAATTGATTTAGCTAAGAAACAAGCTTTATCATAATCATTTACTCTGTTAGTTGTCCATAATATTGCTTTAATCCCACACTGCTTTATCACACAACACACTCAAATATCACTGAGGTGCTTCCAAGTGATTTTATTGTAATATTGCAGCTATTCTCATGTCCTTATGTTTATTCTTTTCACCATGTATCCTTAAACACATGCACTGCTTAACACAAGCAGACACTGAGTCACAAGAGTCAAGAGTCCCACTAAAGGAAACACTAAACACTATTATGGTTTTTGTTCTTATTGGTCATGTTTTCTTCAGTGATTGTGTTTGTTAACAGCAGGTGCTCATCATTAATAACTCAATCATCACTTCATTATCTCATTAAATTGTTCATGCGTTCAATAGAGAGACATCTAAAACAGTGGAGGCCCGTAGGACTGTATTGGGAAACACTGCTGTAAGGGTACAGATATGTACCCATGTGAACCATATTTGTACCTTTGAGGATACTGCCCCAAGCCATTGTACCCCTAAAGGTAAAAATTTTGCACCTTTTTTCTGACAGTGTAGCGGAGAAAAAGGCAGCCCTCAGACACAGGGACATTGTAGGACAAGTCCAACATGGCAGAGGGGGGCTTGGTTTGGGACAAAGAACACCCACGTGGCAAAATGCTACACCAAAGGAACAGTGTCACCTGGTAGTGGAGGAGGTAAGACATCAAGAGGAAGCAAGTAGATGCGCAAGAGCAGTCTCTCAAGCCCAGCAAGGCCGCTGGATGAGATGGGAAGGCATTGAACGGCACAAAATCACTTGGAGTGACCTTTGAAGTATGGAAACAAACAGACTAAGCTTCATCGTCAGAGCCACATATGATGTGCTGGCCTCACCAACAAATTTGCATGTATGGTGTGGACATGATCCAGCCTGCCACCTGTGTGCAGCTCCAGCAAATCTTAAACACATGCTAGTAGGTTGTAAGAAGAGCTTAACACAGGGGAGATACACATGGCACCACAATCAAGTGCTAAAGTGCTTGGCTGCAGCGCTAGAGACCAAGAGAGTGGCAGCAAATGCCATCCCCCAAAATGCTCATACCAACTTGCTTGAAAGGGAGCCCTTTATTCAGGAAGGTCAGAAAAAGCGGACTAAGCCCTTATCCCCAGTCTTAGGCCTGCTCAATATAGCCAGGGATTGGGAAATGAGAGTTGACCTACACCACAGACTTACTTTCCCCGTGGAAATTGTAGCGACCAATCTGCAGGCCGGACATTGTTCTCTGGTCTAACTCCAGCAGGACCATCATCATAGTTGAGTTGATGGTACCTTGGGAAGAGGCCATTAATGAAGCCTTTGAAAGGAAGAATCTCCGGTATGCCAACTTAGCAGCTGAGGCAGAAGAGCGGGGCTGGACAGCGAAAGTGTTTCCGGTGGAAGTGGGTTGCAGGGGCTTTGTGGCCAATTCCATTACAAGACTGCTTAAAGAAGTTGGGATTAGAGGACAGGTCCAACGCAAGGTAGTCCAAGAACTTGCTACTGTTGCTGAGAGAAGCAGCCACTGGCTGTGGCTGAAACGGATGGACAAAGTCTGGGCTGCCAAATGACCTTGGTGTCTTGTTTTGTGTTTTATGTTATGCAATACGGAACCGGGGCACTGAGCATGCATTAACGGTGCCAGTGGGGCTAGGACAGCCTTAGCCATTGGTTGGGCGCATATGGTTGTGTTGGTGCTGTTATGCCATACGAAACCGAGGGCACTGAGCATGAATTAACGTTGCCAGTGGGGCTGGGCCTCCCTTGGCTGAAGGTGTCTTGTGGTAAAGGGCCGAAACACCCAATGAGGCTGAGGTATACAACTGATGACATGTTGCATTGTTGGAAAACCTACAAAGTCATTGTCAGCTGCTGTCACCTTGCCTTATCCATGTTCTTGACTGCTACTCTGTCACATTTAAAGCATGGGAAATGTCTTACTGAACAATTAAACTGTGCTGAATATCGGGATTATAACACCTAGTCCTATTAAGTGAATTACTTAAAAAAAAGAGGAAACTGATTACCAAAATATTTTTAAGTAAAGTCAACTTATTACATTTCACAGTTTGACAGAGCAGCTGATGTTACTAATTATTTTAAGTTCAGTCTACTTAGAATTTAGTGCAATGCACTTTAAATGTTGGATTAGCTGGAAATTTTAAGTTTAATTTACTCAAATATTAAATACACATTACTTAACTTTTTTGAGGTAATTCGTTTCTTCAAAATGTTTAAGTACATTCAGCTTATCTGGGTTTACAGTGTACGACTTGTATGAGAAAGCGTATGAAATATCAAGTTGTGCGAAAGTGTCCCTGTCAGGTTGTATGAAGGTGTAGTGGTTTCCGCAGTGAGGTGGTTGAGGAAAACAAGGTCGGTTTAATACTTCAGAGATTTGATTTGGAGATATTTGGGTTACCCATTTCACCAAGCAAACTTGTTTTTCCTTGGGCTGCTTTAGCACAGAAAGGTTACAACAGAGAGTCATGTCAAGGAGAACTGTGACTTAAAATATTACTCATTTTGAAGAATTGAAGAGTTATGTGGCTTTTAGTCCACAGGTGTTCTCCATATCTTTCTCCATAATGTCATATATAATTCTCAACCTGTACTTAATGTAGTCTGCATCAGATTTTCTTTTACCTTTTTTATGCTTATGATTTTTGGTGACAACGGCAGGATGTCACACTTATCCGCAACCCAATTTAAACCCAACTGCTACCCACGTTTCACATTTGCGTTTGGCAGACAATCGCGTGTTTTGTCACATGAGAACCAAAAACATATGAAGATATCAACATTTCACTGTATTTGAATTACATTTTTGGATTTGTAATTTTGGTTTTGCTAAATAAGTGTATGAATATGTTTCTTTCACAATCATGTAATTTGACAAAACAGCATTTAGAAGGGAAGGAAGTCATATGCATGTTGGATGGCATGAGGTTTTTTAGTGAACCGATCCTTTAAGAACATCAAGCCTATTGTTGAATCAATAATCTTTTGCATTGTCATATTCTGATTATTGTAATGCATTTTACTGTATTTTTTCAATCAGAGTGTGAAAAGAAACATTTGGTCTGACTGTATGATTGATGCCACGCTGAGATCCCACTCCACTGCACCCGCACGCGCGCACACACACACACACACACACGCACACACACACACAGTATCCTGATGGACGTCCTCATCTTACCGTGATCTTTGACTTAAAGACACATAACCAAGCTTGCAGCATTTGGTCACAGGGTGTGTAGATAATGTGCAAACATATTTTCAAGAATCCTAAAACTCTAGATCTGTTACGTACATTGAATTACATTTAAACCAAGCAAAGTACAGGGAACGTCAATGCAGACATGCGTGTACATTAGATCAAGAGAACTATTTATCATGTTATGTATCATGTAACCTTCTTGTTGAGATCAATATGATCAAATGAATTCCTCTATGGAGAAAGGCATGTGTTGTGTTGTGTGTGTTTGTGTCTACTGGAGCAGTGTAAACTGGGGCAGACCATGAGAATAAATGGATGAACTTAGAACAATCAGTGATGCAGAAATTGACCATGACTGTCTCATGAGACAGAAAAAGATAAAGATTTTTAAATGAAAGAGAGAGAGAGAGAGAGATGTGGATCTACTTGAGGATATAAATGACAAGCACTTAGTCAACATCAGAAGTATTTGGTTTGGAAAGATCTGGTATAAAAGCATAGGAGGTCAGTTCTGAAGTCATCATTTTTATTCACAAATGTTCAACATATAGACTGTGTTGGAAGTATTGGCTGTTTAGCACGGTTTACTTTGGCCCTTCTGTAACAATCATTAAAGGGGAACTTTTCAACATCTCACGTTCATACCTTAAAAGGGTTTATTTTGCTATATGGAATGCCCTTTTAATGCATGTAAAGCCCCAGGTCTACAAAAGGCTCTGTGAATGTTTTTAAAAGTAGTTTCTATAAAGATGATGAATAGTGTGGTTGTGAATGAAGAATCTGTGTCATGTATCAATGAGCGATTCTCCATGATGGCTCGAGTCTCTGGGCTTCTGCATTTGTTGGCCAGGATTACACTGATCCAACTTAATACTTAAATAGTACATTCCACATGATCATCAAAATTACATTTCATCCGTGTGTAATTTTGGCGTGTTTGAAAGTAAGCAGTCTGCCAAGTTGTAAATCCGAAGGTGAACGAATAACAAAGTTATTAGCTTGGAAAAATGGGAGTCGACTCTGAATCACGTGAACGAGTCGTTACCTGTCTGAATCTTTAACTGCAGTCTATGTACGTACATAGAAATAGTCCCCGCCTGCCCGCGAATACTTGAATACACGTGCTAAACCAATCACAGCAGACTAGACCATCTGACCAATCACAGCAGACTACGCTAGCGGAAAGGTGGGGATTAGACCGATGAAACGCGGAACGAATCATTTGAGAGTCAGTCAAGAAGTAAGGTAATAAAAACGGCTTATTATTACGAAATAATAGTGTTTTTACACCATGTATGTACATAAACCTGTTTTCGGAGACTCCACAAACCAAGGTAGGCCCTTAAAAAACACAAGCTATTTACTCTTTAAGACCACGGCATCATTCAGAACTACATCTACCATCTGGTCCCCGCTGCCCACCCGACCGGACCGCCAGATTAACTATGTGTCAGCGTGAATCACTGCATTGGGAAAATTTCCCACTGCAACCATTCAAGAAAAAAAATGATTATTTTGATTCACAGCTTTTAATCGTGCGTTTAACGTCAATTCACAAAAAATTTTACACCGTCAATTTTCCTTGTCATGGTGCACTGGAAAAACTTTTTTTGGTTGTAGGCAGCAAAACTTAATTTAGTAAATTAATCCAATTGTTTTGTCCAATCTAGTTGATTTAATCTAGTCAACTTTTGGCAGTCAGTACAACTCAAAAAATCCAATGCAAAAAAGAAACTTAAAAAGTGTGTGAGAATTGACTTTTTAAAACAGAGTCAATGAAGCAGATTGTGAAATTGGAGATAAAATATGGTCAGAATGTGAATGATCCTGCGGTGATGGACACCATCTTACAGTGGGTGAGTATTCAACTTATTTTCATTTATTCATAGCGAACAATAAATACAGTAAAAGCATTTTGATAGTTAATTCCACCTTTGGTTCGGACTTGTTGTGGTTTCTTTTCCATTCTTCATTAACCACTCGAGTCGGGTTTTGATTCCATCAGATAGACTTTTATTGACTAAACCAATAAAGAGCCGAGCCCCCCATATGCAGGGCCGGGCCCTCCCACAGAGAACTGCAGAGGACAGGGACCCGCATAGGAGAGAACCGTCTTGGCCTACTAAGGGGAAACCTTTTATAGATAGACTGTTTGGGGGTGGGCACACATGCACACATGTTCCAAGGAATGTTTGGGGGTGGGCACACAGGTCTGATTTTTTGGAACACAGACCTGGAGCAACATGTATATAGAATTATAATAGTGGCTTAAATTGTATGCGATTCCTTTAGATTTAGGTTAATAAAATCTTCTACAGACTCATGTTCATATGCATTAAAGAGCTGGACACCATCAGTATTCAGTAATGAAGGATCGATTGTGTTCTTCAGATAGAGCAGAAACTGAAGGTTCATGGGATAGAGAAGGACACAACACTGACATGAAGACTGCAGGCAGATGGAAATGTTTTCACACCAAAACACAATTGTGAGGCCAACCAGGAACACTGTTCTGAGTTTCTTTTTTAATACTAAACAGCTAGTAGCACATCTGTGATCGGCAAGAAATGGTGACCTTTCACCTCTCTAATAATTTGACATTATATTTAGGGCTGTCAATCGAATCAATTATTGATTGTTATTCATCTGATGAATCACAGATATTAACATTAGCTGACAAATGCTCACGGATGAAGACTAACTAATAAACAACACAAAATAGACAAAAGTTGGCATTTGAAAGTTTTTTGTGTGTTTCACTGAATGTACTGTCTAAACATGCAGATGGTAAATAGTGGTTTAATGTTGCTGTGCTTTACATTTTACTGGTACTTTAAACTTGCTGTATAACTGTTAGATTTTGGATTCCCCGCATACAATGTATAGCCTTGGGAGCCAGCAGGCCCTCCTAAGTAAGGGTCTTAGGGTGAGCGGTCATTCTTTATGTGTTGTTGTAAGAAGATGGCCCTAGGAATGCCTTGTTGGCACATACCTTATTTGGTCATACTATAGGACCCTGGACATATGATAACTTCCAGATGTTTTCTTGTGCCATATAAAAAGCCATGCTTCTGAACAATAAAATGAGCTAAGAACCAGATTTACTCTTGACTGTTTCATGATTTCTTTTGCTCCCAGATCTGCAGAAGGCATCCTCACAACATCCAACATATGATTATTATTTGGTTTGAGAATAAGGTGTGATCCAAACATAGAAAAGAGTTTCAATGTTAATTTAAAACGTAACAATTGGGGGCTCGTCCGGGATATTTCTCGGTAATTCTGGACAATTTCTATGTTTGAAGACCATGTAGATTGGATCTACAGGTGCCAACAGTATCATCACAGGTAAGAGTTTATTGGTTTTTACCTTGACTGTGATGGATTACTGTTGAAGGCAGAATTCGTAGTTTCATTATTACGTTGAACTGCATTTGAGTGTGACGCTCCGAGACGTTAAACCGAGGGCCAGGTTGCGTCATTATATTCGAGAGGCACACGGCGCCGTATGTTGAGATATTAAATTAATTAAATTTTATTTCGCGTAAAAATTGTAAGTGAATAGAGAAAAATTAAAGGAGTTGGATTTTGTGTAGGAAGTTTTCATCTTTTCCTTTTCTTTACTAACTTTGCTTACTTTATTCGTTGAGTATGGGACAAGACATATCTAGACCCCTAACGGGTGAAATGCCGGTAGATTTTATGTTTAGAAATAATAAAGGTTATTGGACTTTGTTGATAATTTGGCCGGATGGTCCGAAAGCGCAGGACCGCAAATTGATAAATACCCGAGATGCGGTTCTTTTAAAATAGATGATATTGATCTGATGAAATCTATGGTTAAATGTGGATGGGGTGATCCCCAATGGGCTTATAAATATATGGTCGAGTCGTATGAAGTTTGGCTAAAAATGAAAAAGATATGGGACCAAGGTCCCGACCGCGCTGATAAAACGGAACTTGCTATTAAAATATCGGCCGACCCGCAGTTAACTGCGAAACAACCGCCGTCTTATGTTGCCGCTGTACATGCTGTACAAAACCGTGCAGAAAATACTTCTAATTTGTATCCTTCGCTGGCTGCTTTACACTCTGGGGCACCGACCCCTCCCGATGTGAAATCTTTTTCTGCAGCTGTGCACAAAGCACCTACAATGAGCAGCGCAACACAGCCGGCTATGGCGTGGATCCAAGAAGGATCTAGAATTATTATTAAACCAGCAACAATGACTGACGTAGATACCGTTTGTAAAAATCTACCAAACCCGAGTAATTCTAACAAATTTGTTGATGTTTTGCGCTCGCACACACGATACGCACAGTTGAGTGGAGCTGATTACAGAGCGATATTATTAAGAGTTTTGTCTGATGATGTTACTGAAGGATCTCTTATTCGGGAAATCCCTGCTTTAAGTCTTGTTAATGATGAATTAGATGGCTCAGGACTCCAAAGGGATCCTCACGAATTTTGGTGGGCAGATCCAGATAATGTTACGAACTTTTTCGAACAGGTTAAGCGTTTTTTAGATGTCTGTGCTCATGTTTCTAGAGATTTGACTCACGCTACGAATACCAAGCAAAACAAGGGCGAGACTGTGTCTGCTTTTGTTAGTCGTTTTAAACGCGTGTGGGAAGAAGATGCGCGAATTCCTATACATGGAGATATGGTTCCGCTGTTTATTAATACATGCCTAAATAACATGAGTCTTGATGCAGCGCGTTTGGTTCGTGTAACAACTGCAAATTTAATGCAACAAACTGTTGATGATTTTTGTAAACGCGTTCGTGAGCTGGACGCAACTGGTGCTATAAATTCTTTCTTTGTTACGCCCAAACAGGAAGTTATGCTGGCAGCTCCTCAGCAGCAACTGGCTGCAGTTCCGGTCAGAGGTATGAGTAAGAACCGAAGGGGTGGACCTCGGTTCAATCGAGGCCCGCCTCAGGGAGGTCTTAGGAGGCCGGGGTGTGTTTATATTGCGGAAAACCAGGCCATTGGGCGAGAGAATGCAGATTAAAACAAGCAGATGAGATGCATTCTGCACCACAGACACACAAGACACAAGCGCCAACATATGGAAGTGGTTATCCTACTGAGTATCAGGTGACTTGGGGAGACAAGAGAGATGAACAAAATAAACCTAAAAATTACTAGAGCTGCCCACAGAGCGTTGTCAGTCCGGATTTACAGTCAATGATTTGTTTTTCTTTCAACAATCACCCAGATGAACTGCCCATTGTAAATTTAAAAGTACATGAGGTAGATTATTCATTTTTGATCGATACTGGAGCTACGTGCTCATCTCTTTCGGCTAAATTTTATGAAGGGCCAATCACTAATCGTACCACACGCTCTGTTGGGATTTCTGGGACTGACGTTATTTGTCACATGACACCTGCCATTGAAGTAAGGGCAGTTAATCATCAGCCTTTTTATCACAAATTTGTGATTACTCCAAATTCGCCACTTAATCTTTTGGGCAGAGATCTTATGCATAAACTTGGCATTGAGATTGTATTTTCAGACAGCACTGTTCATTTTTCTTTGCTTTCAGATGTCGCAGACACCACTGTGGAACTCATGCCACATTGCATGAGTACTGACGAACCACAGCAATTAAAAAACAACATTGCTGAGGTAAACCCATCGTTGTGGTCACAATATAAGGATGAATCAGGCCTTGTTGACGTACCCCCTTACAGAGCTAAATTGAAAACACACAAGCCTGTGTATGTAAAGCAATACCCGTTATCACCTGACAAGGTTGAGGGTATTCAGTCGATAATTGATAATTTTTTAAAGCAAGGCGTTCTCGTTCCCACTCACTCACCTTACAACACACCAATTAACCCCGTCAGGAAAGCTGACGGAACAAGCTGGCATTTAACACAAGATTTGAGGGCTATTAATTCATTGATAATTCCTTTGGCCCCAATTGTGCCTGATGTGCCAACGATTTTGAATTCAATACCACACAACCACACTCATTTTACAGTGGTGGATTTGTGTGCAGCCTTCTTCTCCATTTCCGTCCATCCAGATACTCAGCCTTTGTTTGCATTTACGTTTAAGGGTGCTCAAATGACATGGAAACGTTTGGTACAGGGTTTTACTGACTCACCTGCTGTTTTCTCCGCTGCGGTGAAACGTGTTTTGGATAAGATAACAGACCTGCCATCTACGGTCTGTGTTCTAACGTATGCTGATGACATCTTAATCTCTGCTGACACTGAGTCTGACTGTTTGCAGGCCTCGATCATTGTTTGCAATGTACTTGCGAATGCTGGATTTAAAGCCTCGAATGAAAAACTGCAGTGGGTCCAGCCTAAGGTCCATTACCTGGGTCACATCATCTCACAAGGCCAGAAGGCGATTTCAGCTGAGCGGGTGCAGCTGATAAAGACTTTGCGTACTCCTCAAACTGTGACACAGTTACAAAGTTTTTTGGGGCTGGTGAACTATTGCCGTGCATGGATACCAGATTGTGCGTACCATGACAAGGGCTTGCGATGTCTCATCAAATATGGCATGGGTCCGAGGGACTCATTGACCTGGACTTCTGAAGCAGAGGAACATTTTCGAGCATTAAAGGATGCTATCACGTGTGCTCCTGCACTGGGGCTACCAGACTATTCCAGGCCGTTTCACTTGCATGCGGGGGAGGCTCTGGGTGTTGCAATAGGGATTTTGACCCAAGATCATGGCGGTAAACCACGTCCTGTTTCTTATTTGTCCAAACATTTAGACCCAATAGTCCATTGCATGCCAGCATGCCTCCGTGCTGTGGCTGCTGCGGCGGAGATGGTTAAGACGGCTGAGAAAATTGTTTTGTCGCATCCTTTGACTTTATACACCACACATCAGGTGGGTGTTATTTTGCACAACTTGAAGACACAGCACATGACGGCTCAAAGGAGGTCAGGCTATGAAGCAACGCTTCTGGCTACAGAAAATTTGACTATTAAGCCCACTTCAGTTTGTAGTCCAGCAATTCAGTCACTGTATGGCTTATCCACATTGATAACTGACGTAGTGCCTCATGATTGCCTGAATGAGATTGAGAGTTCCACTTCAGCCAGGGTCGATCTGAAGGATACGCCCCTGGATGGGGGGGAACATTTATATATAGATGGCTCATGTTCAAGGCCGTCTGATGGAGTGTATCTGTGTGGATATGCCATTGTGACACAGCAAGGTGGAAGCATATCGTCTTAATCACAACTCCGCACAGGCTGCGGAAATAATTGCATTAACGAGAGCCTGTGAGCTCACTAAAGGCAAAAGAGCTACGATCTATAGCGATAGCAAATATGCTTGTAGCATTATCCAAGATTTTGCCAAAACATGGGAAAGACGTAATTTTCAGACATCTGAGGGCAAACCAATATCACATGCAGATTTGGTAGGAGATTTGCTACGGGCAGTAATGCTGCCATCTGAACTGGCAGTAGTAAAAGTGAAACGTCATGCCCAAGGAAATTACCCAGAAGCCGTAGGAAATCGAAAAGCAGATGAGATGGCCAAATGGGCCGCAGAGCATGCAGAGTTTTCTCCATATCAGAGGAGCAGAATAGGAACGTAGAAGCAATGATGTTTGCACATATATCATGCGTGCCTGACATAGACTTGAAAATTTTGCAGAGTCAACCCACGCAGGAAGACGTGAAACATTGGGCAGAAAATGGATGCGCACCAGATGTCAATGGTTTGATTAGAGATAAAAGCAACAGAATCGCGTTACCGAAGTTATCTCTAGTGATATTGATAAGGCATTATCATGGCATTTCGCACAATAGCGCGTCTAAAGTTACCCAAATGATCAATCGTCTGTATTGTATACAGGATACAGCGAAAATAGTCAAACTAATTATAAACTCGTGTTTGATCTGTGCTAAAACAAATCCTCACAGAAAAGCGCCACATGATGCGTTACCATTTCCAGAAGCACCTTTTCAGCACCTTCAAATTGATTTCTCGCATATGCCTGCAGTTGGAAATCTAAAATACATTTTAACTATTGTAGATAGGTTTTCAAAATGGCCTGAGGTGTTTGCATGTGCCAAAGAGGATGCGAAAACGGTAGTCAAAATATTGTCAAAAGAAGTAATTCCGCGTTTCGGTATTCCAACGACAATTGAAAGTGACAACGGCACACCGTTCACATCAAAAGTGACCAAACTGTTGGCCAAGGCGTTGGCCATAGATTGGCACTATAATATTCCCTATCATCCACAGTCCTCGGGGGTAGTTGAGAGGACTCATCGTACGATTAAAGATAAGATTACGAAGGCCAGTATGGAAACAGGTAGGAAATGGCCAGATGTATTACCAGCCGTATTGGCAGAAATGAGAATGACACCATCCTCAACGACAAAATACTCACCATTTGAGATTTTAATGGGTAGGCCTTTCCCGACCCCATGGGTCAGAGGCCGCGCAGGCGTTTCTTCCTTAGGAGACATGGAGGTGATCCTGGATGACTACGTGGTTTCCTTAATCGATAAACTAAATTCTGTGTGTGCTGATGTTTCTCTTTCTCTCCCTATTCCCTCAGATAAGCCCACGCATAACTTTGTTCCAGGCCAACAGGTGCTGATCCGAAGTTTGAAACCCGTTGCAGTGGGAGAACCAAGATATCTGGGGCCAGCTGTTGTGATCGCGGTGACCAGAACTGGTGTGCTGACTGATCATCAACCGCAGTGGATTCATGCATCCAGACTGAAGCATTTGTTAACATCCGCATCACTAATTGACACTGTAGGGCCTAAGAAGCCTACCCAAAGTGTGTGACAGGGCACTGGTGAGAGGTCTTGTGCCAGACAGAAGATCCTTGCTCTTCTAGTGAGCGAGGGGGCCATCTGTCGGCTGAACATAGGTCCTGGGCAAACCTTGCCCCATTAATAGCTTACCAATCACCACTGAAGGTTCCCCTGTTATACATTTGGGTCCAAATTGTCCAACATGTTAATTATATTTCTCGTATTGATTCTTGCCAGTGCAAAAGCAATCAAATTGATAACTGAAGATGATGAATGGTTAGAACATGAATATCCACCGCATTCATATGCTACAAACATGTGGTGGAGGTTGGCTAATTATACTGTTAAGACCAGTGATATTAAAGGTAATTGTTATGTATGTACTCTATTACCACATAGTTCCCACTCTACTAGATTGGATGTAAGAGTTCCAAAGGTAGAATATCAGGTAGAATGTGCATTATCTGCACTTACTTTGCTTTTAGATGTAAAGAAATGGCGTGTTCCAGTGAAATGTCCCAATCCTAATAATGGGACAGATAAGTTTTATAGTGAAGATGGATATTGTCCCACAAGTTGTTTCTCCTATGGGGACAGTAATAGCCATTCCGAAGGGACTATGGTGTGTAGAGAGAAAGACTAATGATGGAAATGAATTAGGACAGTTACCATTAACACACTGTAAAGAGGTGTGGAACACTTCAACAGCTGGAGGATGCTGTGTACATGCCTAGAGGCATACTTGGGATTTAGCTTAACTGACTTTAATAAAACTAACTGCGTGTAAGCCAAAGATGGGTTAGGATTAGGTTTGATGGACACACAGTTAGCGTGGAGAATAGCTAACTCTACTGTTAGAGAATGTTGTTTAAAGTATTGCAGGCCAAATATTAACAGTCACCCACTTGTGCCTTCAACTATGGGCTCAAGAATATCAGCTGATTGGTGGTGGTGTGTGGACATAGAGTCTACCACGCGTTGCCACGTATAACTGGATAGGAAGGTGTGCTTTAGTGGAACCAGTGAACACAATAATAATTGTTGGAAGCCAACAGCACTGAGCAGAACAAAACGGGATTTGGCTGCTAGAGGTCAAACACCAGCCATTGCTAGAAGAAATCCAGTGCCTTATGAGCATAAGCTCTGGACTGGATGGAAAGATTTTGGGAATCGATTATTCCAGGTGTTGGAGTATCTGGTTTACAAATTGAGGTTAAAGTTACTAGATATGAGTTAATTAAGTTTATGAATGACACCACACACGAATATTTGATGGATAAAAGAAGAATTGAGAGGTCTGAGATTAATGACCTTACAACAGACTGGTGCTAGACCAGCTAACAGCCTCTCAAGGTGGTGTTTGTGTTATTGTTGGAGATAGTTGTTGTCTTACATTCCAGATAATGATGCGGATGGACATTGATTGATCAAGGAATCAGGAACATTACCAGAGCAGTTGCAGAGATGACAAGTCGAGAAAGGACTGCATATGACTGGGATTGGAGTTCAAGAAGGGTTGTGAAGGGTTATCATGTTGCTCAGTAAATACAGTAACTTAAGTGACCACGAATCCGGATGTCAAATAAGGACAGTGTAATGTCTGTCAGCTGGCAGTGCCCTCGTGCTTCACTAGAGGACACTATCCACTTCACCTGGACTTCACAC
>JAOTQM010000484.1:0-124695 GCA_026939265.1 Oreonectes daqikongensis
CCCCAACCCTGCTCTCTCTCTTGCCACCTGCTCCCCTTGACTTTAGTTAGTTTTCCTATTTATTCCCCCCTCGTTTCTTTGTCCTTTGGCAGACTGTTGCGTGTGTTACGTCTATAATGACTTGTCGTGTTCTAGCTTAGCTAGTTAAAGTCTTGTCTCTCAGTCTTGAAAGTAATATTCCAGTTTTGTGCTCCTCGCAGCTTTGTTTTGTTTTTGCTTTTGCCTGGTGTTCCCCTCCCTGTGAATAGTTTTTTGCCTCGCAGCTGTCTACGGCCGCCCGGACCAGTTCACCCCACGGCACCTCAGCAACTCCCCACCGAGCGGCGCGCCTTCTCCCTAACGGGTCGTTCTCTCCTGAGGGAATTATTTTGCCGGATCGAGTTCGCTCTCCGTGTTCAAGTCTCCAGTGTCTGGTTCGCCTCTCCCGCCTTGGGTTACTCTCTCTCCGCTGCGAGTTGTCCGGGTCGAGTTATTCCCCGTTGGATTTTATCTGTTGCTGTTTGTACTGTGGACTATATCTCTCACGTCAATAACAAAATCTCATTTTTACCCCCCGCAATTGAGTCTTACGTCTGTCCTTGCCATGACAGTTTGTCTTTCTTTTTTGGTTTAATCAAAAGTCACTTTATCAAAGATAAAACCACAAAAAATTATAAAAATTTTTGAGCATTACTCTGTGCATACTTTGGCCGGAAAGTAAAGATCTGTTTTTATTTAAAAGAATACACAAAATGTTTAAAACACACAAACAATGGACTAAAATTATTACATAAAAAACGGAAATGTGTTGAATGCATTAAAAACATCATACAAACACCTAATTATTAAATAAAAAAACAATCAAAGAAATCTGTCTGGGAAAGAGTGTGTCAGATAAAACAGGGAGGCCCTTCAGGTCTGTAAGTTACAGTGTTTGGATTATTGTAGCACCCATGAACTGATATAAACACAAAAATAAAAGAAGTGACCAGACACATTTGCATTCTTTTGTGTATTCTTGTGATGGGGGTTTTGACAAGAAACTGCGAGTCAAACTAACTCAGTGATTCTCAACCTTGTTCCTGGGGACCCACAGCTCTGCACATTTAGCATGTTTATCAGTTCTGGGGCACTTTTGACTACCCCAGAAATGTCAGTTGCTAACATTCTTCTAAATATCTGTTTTTGTGTTCAACAGAACAAGGATGTCTATACAGGTTTAAAAAACTTGAGTAATTTATGAGAGAATGTTGATTTTTTTGGGGGTGAACTACCCCTTTAACTGCTAAATAGAAGTCTGTAAAGTACAATGAGATGAAGAACCATGGGTCGGTTTGCTGTGGGGTCATCTCAGAGATGAAATGTTTGAATGCATTTAGCAGTTCAAACAGCAGTGGGTTAGGATCATTTAACAGGACAAAAGAATTGGCCAAACCCAGGGCCGTGCACAGGGGGTGGCCCGGTGGCTAGAGCCACTGCCCTTTTTGCCCAAAGTGCCCTTTTGAAAAAAGTTCGTCCAGCAAACCCCCCCCAGTGGTTGGTCGCGTTAGCATCCGCGTTATCAATATATTTTTGCGAATTATGAAACGCGCCCTGTCAAACATTTAAGCACATGTCCCTCAAAATGTCTGTGCACGGCACTGGCCAAACCGGTTTTCATTTGTTGCTGGGTTCAAGATCTTTTTAGAACAATTTTTCTGGCCAGTAATGACAAGATCACCATAGCAGTTTTGGAGCAAGCAGAGAACATTCCCTTGGATTCTAGCAACAAATGTGCTGCAAACAAGTAAGTAAGTTTTTACAACTAAGGGACATGTTGAGGCATTGAACCCCTCTGTTAATAGGCTTGAAAGATGAAATGTATGACATTTACATTTACATTTACATTTATGCTTTTGGCAGACGCTTTTATCAAAGCGACTTACATTACATTGTACTATACATTTGCACATTTTGTATAGTAAGCAAGTGGGGGTTAGGTGCCTTGCTCAAGGGCACCTCAGCCGTTACCCGCCAGCCCTGAGAATCGAACCAGCAACCTTCTGGTCATGAGTCCAACTCTCTAACCACTGGGCCACGACTGCCCCACATGTATGACACACATTAACACTAATTAAACAATCACCCATTAATAAATATCACAGTATTTACAGATTACAGATGATGCTCTGAAAATAACTTCATGATCTGAAAATGAGCTGAAAATAATGTTCTTCTACTACATAACCAAGGCTCTGAGAGACTTTGTTGGAAAGGTGTGAAAACAACATCAGTACCATAAATATTCAGCTCCCACACTATTCCAGAGATGGTTGGACACTGTGCATGTCACGTCTACAGACTACCTTCCTCATCCTCAGATGATCTGTACTCACTGTTGTTGTGGAAACAAAGATTTGCCTTTTAAGATCTTTTTTTACTTGCAAACAGGATCAACTCAAAACAGAGTGACAAACTTCAGTCTGTAGAGAGAAGAACACACTGTATTCCTCTCTTATATCCCCACTTCTCCATTCTCCACCAGTCATTTCTCATTTACATGAATAATGTCTTGTGTATGGAGAGCCAAATTACTCAAAATTAAATCAATAAATAAATGTGGAAATACGAAAAGAAATTGTCAAATATATACAAAAAAATAATAAATAAAGATAATTTAATGCAAATCAATAACTAAAAATGTTGAAATATATAAATAAATTTTTAAATATTTAATGAAATTGTACATTTTATTGATTTGTTTAATTATTTATTTATAATATATATTATGTCTCTATAACTTTCAACGTGCCTCAATATACATTTCTGGATTTGCTTGGGGCCTTTTCATTTAAGAACGAGCACAAGCCAATCAAAACAGGTGGGTGTAGTGAGCACCTCTCTAAGATGTTCTCATTGGCTCAAAATGTCAAACCAGTCTAAAGTAATCGAAAGAGGTTCTGATCACGTAGGATTTAGAGTTGACGTCACGGTTATGTGACATAACTTGTCACTGCCAGCTGCGTGTGCAATCTGGTGACAGAAAAGCTGCGGATATTAAAAGTGAAACAATTCCTTCAACAACGTGTTTTTGTGTTGTTCAATGTCAGAATAGCAATGCATAAGGTTATGCCACTATTGTTTGTGGAATAGCGTCGTTGAATAGGCCATTTTAAGCTAAACAAGCTATTATACGAACAGACTGAATCATCCGGAATTCTCGTTTCTCTGTGTTCATTTTATTTCAGGTAACGTTGTTTAGGTTTTCTCCACTGTTTATCACACACAAATGCAAAATAAGTGATGTAGTTAAGAACTTTGCAATTACAAAGCTGACTTTCTCTGTATGGCTTTTGAATAGTGGTAAACACTATTGACCAACGTTAGCAATGTTAGCATGTTAACGTAAACAAACCAAATTGCTCAGTTTAGGATATTCTAAAACGCTTAACGTAGAAAAATGCTTATCGTACCAAAACAGCGATCAGTGAAAACCAAATTTCTGTCAAACCTTTATTGTAATAAACACTAGCTATACTGACAAAAGAATGCATGAGACATTATTTTGCAGACAAAGTGAATAGTTGCACGTTAAGCGTTTTCTTCCCCATAAAAGTATAAAGGAAACAGCTTAATGTGGCTTAATGCATCAAAAAGTAATATTAAAGGAAACTTATTACTACACAACTTATTAGGGGTGTAACGGTATGTGTATTCGTACCGAACTGTCGCAAAATGTCACGGAGAAAGATTCTAATGGATGTGATTATTCAGAAACACGCCAGCTGAGGATAACAAGGAAATTAAGTCGAGGGAGTAGGGCATAGGAATGATCACTTCTATTTGGGACTTTATCCATGACGGTTTGTACCGTTACACCCCTACAACTTATAAATAAGGCGTCCTATGAACAGGCAAACTTTTAAGTCCAGTGAAGTTTTACGTTAAGCATATTCCTATAAGAAAAATGCTTAATGTGGTTTAATGGATGAATTTAGTAATATCAAAATGTTATTGGCATTGTAACACAATGACTGAGGATGTTTTGCAGAGGACACACCAATGGATTCAAAAAGTCCAGACGTTTCCATGTTCGCTTTTTCAAGGCATTGTCAGTGTATAGAAGCTCAAACAAATGGATAGGTAACCTTCTTCCTTTATTTGCTATCATTTTACCTTACCAAATGGTGGTAGATTATATTAAATAACATTTCCTGGTTATTTGTTTGGTAATAGATTTAGTTAGATGAGAAAGAAGGCTGAATCTATCACACGCTTTCTCTGGTTGACATATCAAGCGGCTTCACTGCAGCTTCAGGTTCCTCCACTGTGAAGCCTACAACAGACTCCAGAGCGTCAAGAGGAGCTTTGTACTAGTAAGAGTTTACACATGCATGTTAGCCCAGGGATCCTCTATTTGTGATAATGCAGGGTCACGATAATCTGACAATTTCTTCTCAATTAATTTGTCAAATGTGCAGTCACCTGGTCTAACATTAGGTGTATAATCCTGAATATCGGGATTATAACACCTAGTCCTATTAAGCGAATCGGAATTTAATTTATCAGAGGTGGATAAATGTTAATATTGCTCTTGACCTGCAAAATGCTGTAAATTATTCATAATTCATGTGGTATGGTGAATCCTTTTTGGCAATGGTATTAAGTTTTCTCATGATCATACTATCCTCTAGCTATCCAGATGAAGAAGATACTGTAATCCTCAAGCCATCTACAGTGAACTCAAACTGCAGCTTCAGACAAAGTGTAACAATTTACGTATAAAATGCAACACATTCAAAGAGGAGAATGAGCAGCTGAAGGTTTTTCTCTTTCAGCTCAATGAGCAACAATGCTATAACAGTTACATTTCTTTACTGGTCTGACCACCATCTTTATGCATTAATTACGTTTTATAGGTTGACTTTGAATATTGAAATGCAAGTCCTGCGCTGACATTTTAAGTTCTAACATCGTCTTTTTCATGTTTTATGTATGTATGATAAAAATGTATGTTCTTGTATTGCGCTTTTGTCTTTTCTTATTACCACATTGCTGTTATAGTTGAACCTACTACTCTTTAAAATATTGTTTACTGCAATACAAGTCAGCTGTGTACATAATGGTGTGACAAATTAACCTTGACTTTAACGGTAAGAAGTTAGAACAAATGTTCACAAGGCTGTACTCGGAGTATTGAAAGTTTTTTTTTAACATTGAATCTAATTACTTTAAATTTAAAATGAACACAAATCAATGTTTGAGTTTCTACTAACCATTTTGTTAAATAAACAAAACATTTATAGTGGATATGTAATAAACTCATAAGTTTATTGGACATTTTTTACTATTAATTGTTTTGATTTTAAAAAAATGTAGTCTTATTGAACAAAAAAGTAGAGCATGTACTATTATATTGTTCTGCTTAGTAAATAGGACGTTTCTGTTTGGAATATATAATCTAACATTTAAAACACTATTGAATAATGGGATAAATTGTCATATAATATACACTGCTCAAAAAATGTAAGGAACACTTTTTAATCAGAGTATAGCATAAAGTCAATTAAACTAATGGGATGTTGATCTGGCCAGTAAAGTAGCAGAGGAGGTTGTTAATAAATTTAATATATTTCTGCTTTGGTGTTAATGAAATTAACAACAAGTGCATTAAATAGGCAACAATGAGACAACCCCCAAAACAGGAATGGTTTTACAGGTGGAGGCCACTAACCTTTTTTCCATACTCATCTTTTCTGACCGGTTTTCACTAGTGTTGCATTTAACCAGGGTCAGTGTCACTACTGGTAGCGATACCTGGACCCTACAGAGGTTGCACAGGTAGTCCAACTCCTCCAGGATGGCACATCAAGCCCTACAAAATGACCTCCAGCAGGCCACTGGTGTGAATGTCTCTGACCAAACAATCAGAAACAGACTCCATAAGGGTGGCCTGAGGGCCCGATGTCCTCTAGTGGGCCCTGTGCTCACTGCCCGGCACCGTGGAACTCGATTGGCTTTCGCCATAGAACACCAAAATTGGCAGGTCCGCCACTGGTGCCCTGTGCTTTTCACAGATGAGAGCAGGTTCACCCTGAGCACATGTGACAGACGTGAAAGGGTCTGGAGATGCCGTGGAGAACGTTACGCTGCCTGTAACATTGTTCAGCATGACAGATTTGGTGATGGGTCAGTGATGGTCTTGGGAGGCATATCCATCGAGGGATGCACAGACCTTTACAGGCTAGACAATGGCACCCTGACTGCCATTAGGTATCGAGATGAAATCATTGGACCCATTGTTGGACCCTATGCTGGTGCTGTGGGACCTGGGTTCCTCCTGGTGCACAACAATGCCCGGCCTCATGTCGCAAGAGTATGCAAGCAGTTTCTGGAAGATGATGGAATTGATACCATTGAATGGCCATTCTTAAGAAAGGTAAATTTCTTTAATAGAATTTTCCACGTGCAGCCCAAATTTTGAGGCCGCGCGGACGGAACGTGTACAAAAGTACACGAGATTGTAGATGTCTTGGCAAAAAGATAAATAAAGCATGGAACAAGTGACATACTATTGTGTAATTCTGTAATTAGATTTTTTTTTTTGATATATATATTTTTTGATATATGTTATTCTATGTTATCTGTATGCACCTAGGGTCTGAGAGTAACGCAATTTAAATCCTCCATTTGTATGTACTGTACATGTGGCAGAATTGACAATAAGCTGACTTTGACTTTTGACTAAAGCAGAAATTAAAATCTTTAATAAAGGTCACACACCCGTCTGACAGAAATATACAGTATAGACTAATTGAATTTTCTCAAACACTTTACAGTCTTTTCTAAATTCTAAATTAAATACAGAAGAATTCTCATTAAACCTCTTTTCTTTTGTTCTTTGATTAACATTTGTGATGATTCTGATGAAACTGATTGTTAAGTTTTAAATTAACATTGAAACTGTTTTCTATGTTTGGATCACACCTTATTCTCAAACCAAATAATAATCATATGTTGGATGTTGTGAGGATGCCTTCTGCAGATCTGGGAGCAAAAGAAACCATGAAACAGAGTCAGGAGTAAATCTGGTTCTTAGCTCATTTTATTGTTCAGAAGCATGGCTTTTTATATGGCACAAGAAAACATCTGGAAGTTATCATATGTCCAGGGTCCTATAGTATGACCAAATAAGGTATGTACCAACAAGGCATTCCTAGGGCCATCTTCTTACAACAACACATAAAGAATGTCCACTCACCCTAAGACCCTTACTTAGGAGGGCCTGCTGGCTCCCAAGGCTATACATTGTATGCGGGGAATCCAAAATATAACAGTTGCAAAGCATACTGATGCAAAGCAAAGCAAAATCAAAATGCATGCAACAATAATAGCGATTAAAATCAACCAATGTTCAATTTTACTAAATAGGCTGGAGAACTTGAACTCCAATCCCAGTCATATCCAGTCCTTTCTCGACTTGTCATCTCTGCAACTGCTCTGGTAATGTTCCTGATTCCTTGATCAATCAAATGTCCATCTGCATCATTATCTGGAATGTAAGTACAACAACTATCTCCAACAATAACACAAACACCACCTTGAGAGGCTGTTAGCTGGTCTAGCACCAGTCTGTTTTGTAAGGTCATTAATCTCAAACCTCTCAATTCTTCTTTTATACCATCAAATATTCGTGTGGTGTCATTCATAAACTTAATCAACTCATATCTAGTAACTTCAACCTCAATTTGTAAACCAGATACTAGAAATATGATTATCATGTTGGACAATTTGGACCCAAATGTATAACAGGGGAACCTTCAGTGGTGATTGGTAAGCTATTAATGGGGCAAGGTTTGCCCAGGACCTATGTTCAGCCGACAGATGGCCCCCTCGCTCACTAGAAGAGCAAGGATCTTCTGTCTGGCACAAGACCTCACACCAGTGCCCTGTCACACACTTTGGGCAGGCTTCTTAGGCCCTACAGTGTCAATTAGTTATGCGGATGTTAACAGATGCTTCAGTCTGGATGCATGAATCCACTGCGGTTGATGATCAGTCAGCACACCAGTCCTTGTCACTGCGATCACAACAGCTGGCCCCAGATATCTTGGTTCTCCCACTGCAACCGGTTTCAAACTTCGGATCAGCACCTGTTGGCCTGGAACAAAGTTATGCGTGGGCTTATCTGAGGGAATAGGGAGAGAAAGAGAAACATCAGCACACACAGAATTCAGTTATCGATTAAGGAAACCACGTATTCATCCAGGATCACCTCCATGTCTCCTAAGGAAGAAACGCCTGCGCGGCCTCTGACCCATGGGGTCGGGAAAGGCCTACCCATTAAAATCTCAAATGGTGAGTATTTTGTCGTTGAGGATGGTGTCATTCTCATTTCTGCCAATACGGCTGGTAATACATCTGGCCATTTCCTACCTGTTTCCATACTGGCCTTCGTAATCTTATCTTTAATCGTACGATGAGTCCTCTCAACTACCCCCGAGGACTGTGGATGATAGGGAATATTATAGTGCCAATCTATGGCCAACAGTTTGGTCACTTTTGATGTGAACGGTGTGCCGTTGTCACTTTCAATTGTCGTCGGAATACCGAAACGCGGAATTACTTCTTTTGACAATATTTTGACTACCGTTTTCGCATCCTCTTTGGCACATGCAAACACCTCAGGCCATTTTGAAAACCTATCTACAATAGTTAAATGTATTTTAGATTTCCAACTGCAGGCATATGCGAGAAATCAATTTGAAGGTGCTGAAAAGGTGCTTCTGGAAATGGTAACGCATCATGTGGCGTTTTTCTGTGAGGATTTGTTTTAGCACAGATCAAACACGAGTCTATAATTAGTTTGACCATTTTCGCTGTATCCTGTATACAATACAGACGATTGATCATTTGGGTAACTTTAGACGCGCTATTGTGCGAAATGCCATGATAACGCCTTATCAATATCACTAGAGATAACTTTGGTAACGCGATTCTGTCGCTTTTATCTCTAATCAAACCATTGACATCTGGTGCGCATCCATTTTCTGGCCAATGTTTCACGTCTTCCTGCGTGGGTTGACCTGCAAAATTTTCAAGTCTATGTCAGGCACGCATGATATATGCGCAAACATCATTGCTTCTACGTTCCTATTCTGCTCCCTCTGATATGGAGAAAACTCTGCATGCTCTGCGGCCCATTTGGCCATCTCATCTGCTTTTCGATTTCCTACGGCTTCTGGGTCATTTCCTTGGGCATGACCTTTCACTTTTACTACTGCCAGTTCAGATGGCAGCATTACTGCCCGTAGCAAATCTCCTACCAAATCTGCATGTGATATTGGTTTGCCCTCAGATGTCTGAAAATTACGTCTTTCCCATGTTTTGGCAAAATCTTGGATAATGCTACAAGCATATTTGCTATCGCTATAGATCGTAGCTCTTTTGCCTTTTGTGAGCTCACAGGCTCTCGTTAATGCAATTATTTCCGCAGCCTGTGCGGAGTTGTGATTAAGACGATATGCTTCCACCCTCTCACCTTGCTGTGTCACAATGGCATATCCACACAGATACACTCCATCAGACGGCCTTGAACATGAGCCATCTATATATAAATGTTCCCCCCCATCCAGGGGCGTATCCTTCAGATCGACCCTGGCTGAAGTGGAACTCTCAATCTCATTCAGGCAATCATGAGGCACTACGTCAGTTATCAATGTGGATAAGCCATACAGTGACTGAATTGCTGGACTACAAACTGAAGTGGGCTTAATAGTCACATTTTCTGTAGCCAGAAGCGTTGCTTCATAGCCTGACCTCCTTTGAGCCATCATGTGCTGTGTCTTCAAGTAGTGCAAAATAACACCCACCTGATGTGTGGTGTATAAAGTCAAAGGATGCGACAAAACAATTTCTCAGCCGTCTTAACCATCTCCGCCGCAGCAGCCACAGCACGGAGGCATGCTGGCATGCCATGGACTATTGGGTCTAAATGTTTGGACAAATAAGAAACAGGACGTGGTTTACCGCCATGGTCTTGGGTCAAAATCCCTATTGCAACACCCAGAGCCTCCCCCGCATGCAAGTGAAACGGCCTGGAATAGTCTGGTAGCCCCAGTGCAGGAGCACACGTGATAGCATCCTTTAATGCTTGAAAATGTTCCTCTGCTTCAGAAGTCCAGGTCAATGAGTCCCTTGGACCCATGCCATATTTGATGAGACATCGCAAGCCCTTGTCATGGTACGCACAGTCTGGTATCCATGCACGGCAATAGTTCACCAGCCCCAAAAAACTTTGTAACCGTGTGTCACCGTTTGAGGAGTACGCAAAGTCTTTATCAGCTGCACCCTCTCAGCTGAAATCGCCTTCTGGCCTCGTGAGATGATGTGACCCAGGTAATGGACCTTAGGCTGGACCCACTGCAGTTTTTCATTCGAGGCTTTAAATCCAGCATTCGCAAGCACATAGCAAACAATGATCGAGGCCTGCAAACAGTCAGACTCAGTGTCAGCAGAGATTAAGATGTCATCAGCATACGTTAGAACACAGACCGTAGATGGCAGGTCTGTTATCTTATCCAAAACACGTTTCACCGCAGCGGAGAAAACAGCAGGTGAGTCAGTAAAACCCTGTGCCAAACGTTTCCATGTCATTTGAGCACCCTTAAACGTAAATGCAAACAAAGGCTGAGTATCTGGATGGACGGGAATGGAGAAGAAGGCTGCACACAAATCCACCACTGTAAAATGAGTGTGGTTGTGTGGTATTGAATTCAAAATCGTTGGCACATCAGGCACAATTGGGGCCAAAGGAATTATCAATGAATTAATAGCCCTCAAATCTTGTGTTAAACGCCAGCTTGTTCCGTCAGCTTTCCTGACGGGGTTAATTGGTGTGTTGTAAGGTGAGTGAGTGGGAACGAGAACGCCTTGCTTTAAAAAATTATCAATTATCGACTGAATACCCTCAACCTTGTCAGGTGATAACGGGTATTGCTTCACGTACACAGGCTTGTGTGTTTTCAATTTAGCTCTGTAAGGGGGTACGTCAACAAGGCCTGATTCATCCTTATATTGTGACCACAACGATGGGTTTACCTCAGCAATGTTGTTGTTTAATTGCTGTGGTTCGTCAGTACTCATGCAATGTGGCATGAGTTCCACAGTGGTGTCTGCGACATCTGAAAGCAAAGAAAAATTAACAGTGCTGTCTGAAAATACAATCTCAATGCCAAGTTTATGCATAAGATCTCTGCCCAAAAGATTAAGTGGTGAATTTGGAGTAATCACAAATTTGTGATAAAAAGGCTGATGATTAACTGCCCTTACTTCAATGGCAGGTGTCATGTGACAAATAACGTCAGTCCCAGAAATCCCAACAGAGCGTGTGGTACGATTAGTGATTGGCCCTTCATAAAATTTAGCCGAAAGAGATGAGCACGTAGCTCCAGTATCGATCAAAAATGAATAATCTACCTCATGTACTTTTAAATTTACAATGGGCAGTTCATCTGGGTGATTGTTGAAAGAAAAACAAATCATTGACTGTAAATCCGGACTGACAAACGCTCTGTGGGCAGCTCTAGTAATTTTTAGGTTTATTTTGTTCATTCTTGTCTCCCCAAGTCACCTGATACTCAGTAGGATAACCACTTCCATATGTTGGCGCTTGTGTCTTGTGTGTCTGTGGGGCAGAATGCATCTCATCTGCTTGTTTTAATCTGCATTCTCTCGCCCAATGGCCTGGTTTTCCGCAATATAAACACACCCCCGGCCTCCTAAGACCTCCCCGAGGCGGGCCTCGATTGTACCGAGGTCCACCCCTTCGGTTCTTACTCATACCTCTGACCGGAACTGCAGCCAGTTGCTGCTGAGGAGCTGCCAGCATAACTTCCTGTTTGGGCGTAACAAAGAAAGAATTTATAGCACCAGTTGCGTCCAGCTCACGAACGCGTTTACAAAAATCATCAACAGTTTGTTGCATTAAATTTGCAGTTGTTACACGAACCAAACGCGCTGCATCAAGACTCATGTTATTTAGGCATGTATTAATAAACAGCGGAACCATATCTCCATGTATAGGAATTCGCGCATCTTCTTCCCACACACGTTTAAAACAACTAACAAAAGCAGACGCAGTCTCGCCCTTGTTTTGCTTGGTATTCGTAGCGTGAGTCAAATCTCTGGAAACATGAGCACGGACATCTAAAAAAACGCTTAACCTGTTCGAAAAAGTTCGTAACGTTATCTGGATCTGCCCACCAAAATTCGTGAGGATCCCTTTGGATTCCTGAGCCATCTAATTCATCATTAACAAGACTTAAAACAGGGATTTCCTGAATAAGAGATGCTTCAGTAACATCATCAGACAAAACTCTTAATAATATCGCTCTGTAATCAGCTCCACTCAACTGTGCGTATCGTGTGTGCGAGCGCAAAACATCAACAAATTTGTTAGAATTACTCGGGTTTGGGAGATTTTTACAAATGGTATCTACGTCAGTCATTGTTGCTGGTTTAATAATAATTCTAGATCCTTCTTGGATCCACGCCATAGCCGGCTGTGTTGCGCTGCTCATTGTAGGTGCTTTGTGCACAGCTGCAGAAAAAGATTTCACATCGGGAGGGGTCGGTGCCCCAGAGTGTAAAGCAGCCAGTGAAGGATACAAATTAGAGGTATTTTCTGCACGGTTTTGTACAGCATGTACAGCGGCAACATAAGACGGCGGTTGTTTCGCAGTTAACTGCGGGTCGGTCGATATTTTAATAGCAAGTTCCGTTTTATCAGCACGGTCCTTGGTCCCATATCTTTTTCATTTTTAGCCAAACTTCATACGACTCGATCATATATTTATAAGCCCATTGGGGATCACCCCATCCACCTTTAACCATAGATTTCATCAGATCAATATCATCTTTTTTAAAAGAGCCGCATCTCGGGTATTTATCAATTTGCGGTCCGCTTTCGGACCATCCGGCCAAATTATCAACAAATGGTTGAGTCCAGTAACCTTTATTATTTCTAAACATAAAATCTACCGGCATTTCACCCGTTAGGGGTCTAGATATGTCTTGTCCCATACTCAACGAATAAAGTAAGCAAAATTAGTAAAGAAAAGTAAAAGATGAAAACTTCCTACACAAAATCCAACTCCTTTAATTTTTCTCTATTCACTTACAATTTTTAAGCGAAAGAAAAATTAATTAATTTAATATCTCAACATACGCGCGCCGTGTGCCTCTCGAATATAATGACGCAACCTGGCCCTCGGTTTAACGTCTCGGAGTGTCACACTCAAATGCAGTTCAACGTAATAATGAAACTACGAATTCTGCCTTCAACAGTAATCCATCACAGTCAAGGTAAAAACCAATAAACTCTTACTTGTGATGATACTGTTGGCACATGTAGATCCAATCTACACGGTCTTCAAACATAGAAATTGTCCAGAATTACCGAGAAATATCCCGGACGAGCCCCCAATTGTTAAGTTTTAAATTAACATTGAAACTCTTTTCTATGTTTGGATCACACCTTATTCTCAAACCAAATAATAATCATATGTTGGATGTTGTGAGGATGCCCCTTCTGCAGATCTGGGAGCAAAAGAAACCAACAGAGTCAGGAGTAAATCTGGTTCTTAGCTCATTTTATTGTTCAGAAGCATGGCTTTTTATATGGCACAAGAAAACATCTGGAAGTTATCATATGTCCAGGGTCTTATAGTATGACCAAATAAGGTATGTGCCAACAAGGCATTTCTAGGGCCATCTTCTTACAACAACACATAAAAAATGACCGCTCACCCTAAGACCCTTACTTAGGAGGGCCTGCTGGCTCCCAAGGCTATACATTGTATGCAGGGAATCCAAAATCTAACAATAGTGTAAATCAGGGGTACTCAAATCTTAACCCGGAGGTCTGGAGCACTGCAGAGTTTAGCTCCAACCATGATCAAATTTGCCTACATGTGATGTGATGATGCCTTTTCTAGTGATCATAAGGCACTTGGTTTGTTTGAGCAGGATTGGAGCTAAACTCTGGAGTACTTCGGACCTCCAGGGTATGATTTGAGGAACCCTGCTGTAAATATTTCTAGGTTAAACTTATTGTACAGTCTATGCAGTAGGCCCTAACATCTCTCTGAGAATATCAACCGTTTCACAATATATGTCCATTGCTTCACTAAACGGGACTGCTGGGTTTGGCAGAGATGTAATTTCACGTTCAGTCAAAGGACGAGAAAGTACCACTTCAGGAATGGAGACACCTTCAGCATGGTAGTTATGGGGCCCTGTCCAGTCTACTTAGTCTTGATCAACCTGTAATAATGTGTTAACCATTTTAAAAGATCAGATAGATACAACTGAGGAAGAAATATGCTTAAGATCTGCACATACATCTTTATACAAGCTAAAAGTTTACACATTTATGGCAAGTATTTACCTGTAGTGGTCCTTTTCCATCCTTTTCGTTTAGCACCCACAACTGTGTCGGAGAGTAGCTCCCTGCTGTTCGAAGACTATGATGATTCCATGCCTCCTGGAACATTTTCAGATGATGTTGGATATGATGTAGGTAACATCTATGTAAAGAAAATAGATGAATCTCATTGTCTGGATTAAGCAGTCCCTCGTACTCCAAGCGGGTGAAGATAGTATAAAAAAGGTCCAGGACATTCTCATACACGTCTCTCCATAGTCGTTCAATGCTGTAAGGTAAGCAATAAAACCCTATACAACTCATGCATCAGTAAAATAAAGTAGCTTTGCTAACATTTGGCTATTTTACAATGTATTGTTAAAATGTACTGCTCAAATAAGATTAGATTAGATTAGATTAGATTCAACTTTATTGTCATTACACATGTACAAGTACAAGGCAACGAAATGCAGTTTAGGTCTAACCAGAAGTGCAATAGCAGCAAGTGCAGGATATACAGTGGTTGCATAAATTACATAAATAAATATTACAGAAGTAATTTACAGATGGAAATGTGTACTATGACCATGATTTACAGATGTCTCTAACTATAGACAGAAATTAACAGATGGATATATACTATGAACATAATATACAGATGTCTATTACTATAGACAGAGATTTACAGATGGATATATACTATGAACATAATATACAGATGGCTATTACTATAAACAGAGATTTACAGATGGATATGTGTTATGAACATAATGTACAGATGGCTATTACTATAAACAGAAATTTACAGGTGGATGTATACAATAAGTTAGGCTATGGTGAGCAGCAGTGCGATGGACATAGAGTAGTGCAAATAAATTATGGACAGAAGCTATCTAAGTAACAGTGCAGTGGAAGAAGTTATTGCATATTTCAGTTAAAGTGTAGGAGTGCAAGATGCATAGTAAACAGTCGGTACTGTAAATGAACAGTTGACAGTGCAAATGAGCAGTCTGGTAGTGCAAATGAACATAAATGTTGTGTATAGACAGTCCATTAGTGCAAATAACAAGTGAAGTCAGGTGTGAAATGGGGGGGGGGGAGAAGAGTGTAGTAGTATATGAGGGGCAGTGGGATCAGTGAGGGGTAGAGTTCAATAAAGAGACAGCTCTGGGAAAAAAGCTGTTCTTTAGTCTGCTAGTCCTGGTCCGGAGGCACCTGAAACGCCTGCCGGAGGGCAGGAGTGAAAACAGTCTGTGAGCGGGATGAGAGGAGTCCTTAAGAATGCTGCGAGCTCGGATGCATTCCTCTGGATGTCCTCCATGGATGGAAGTGGAGTCCCTGTGATGCGCTGGGCGGTTTTCACCACCCGCTGCAGTGCCTTGCGCTCTGCAACAGAGCAGCTCCCATGCCAGACTGTGACACAGTTGGTCAGGATGCTTTCTATTGCACAGTGATAGAAGTTCACCAGGATAGCCGAGGACAGCCGATTCTTCTTTAGTGTCCTCAGGAAGAAGAGGCGTTGGTGAGCCTTCTTGACCAGGCTGGAGGTGTTGGTAGTCCAGGACAGGTCTTCCGAGATGTGGATCCCCAGGAACTTGAAACTGGAGACACGTTCAACAGCCATCCCATTGATGTGGATGGTGTCATGTGTGCCTCTTGACTCTTTCCTGAAGTCCACAATGAGCTCCTTTGTCTTGGAGGTGTTAAGGAGCAGGTTATTGCTGTTGCACCATGTGGCTAGGTGCTGGATCTCCTCCCTGTAGGCCGTCTCATCGTTGTTGCTGATGAGACCAATCACCGTAGTGTCGTCCGCAAACTTGATGATGGAGTTAGATCCGTTCACAGGCTTGCAGTCGGAGGTGAAGAGGGAGTAGAGGAAGGGGCTTAGCACACAGCCCTGTGGTACACCAGTGTTGAGTGTGATCGTGGTGGAGCAGATGGAGCCTGATCTCACCTGCTGTGGTCTGTTGGTCAGAAAGTCCATAATCCAATTGCATAGGGAGGTGTTAATGCCCAGGTCTTCAAGTTTGGATATTAACTTGGATGGGATGATAGTGTTGAATGCTGAGCTGAAGTCAACAAACAACATACGTGCATAGGTGTTCTTATTGTCCAGATGTGTGAGCACAGAGTGCAGTGCCATGGAAACTGCATCTTCTGTGCTCCTATTGCTGCGGTAGGCAAACTGGTGTGGGTCCAATGTGGATGGTAGAAAGTCCTTCAGGTGTGCCAGGACCAGCCGCTCAAAGCACTTCATGACAATGGGTGTCAGTGCTACAGGGCGGTAGTCGTTGAGGCACTTTGGGCTGGAGTGTTTTGGCACTGGCACAATGGAGGTGCATTTAAAGCATGTTGGCACAGCTGCTTGGGTAAGAGACAGGTTGAAGATGTCAGTGAAAACCCCAGCAAGCTGCTCAGCACATGCCCTGAGTACACGTCCAGGGATGTTGTCTGGTCCAGCGGCTTTGTGCGCACTGATCCGGCTCAGTGCATTGCAGACGTCTATGGAGGAGAGTGTGATTGGAGGGTGATCAACTGAGGATTTGAGCTTGGTGGCAGTTTCTCTATTGTCTCTCTCAAAGCGAGCATAAAAGTCATTAAGCTCGTTCAGGAAGAGGACATCAGTGGCTGCGGGGGTGGAGTGGGTGGGTTTGTAATCACTGATGGCCTGGATGCCTTGCCACATGCGTCGAGGGTCGGAGTTGGAAAAGTGCTCCTCTACCTTTAGCTTGTAGCAGTGCTTGGCCTCTTTGATGCCCCTCTTCAGGTTAGCTCTGGATGTGCTGTAGGCTTGTGCATCACCTGATCTGAAGGCAGTATTGCGTGCCTTCAACAGGAGGCGCACCTCCTTGTTCATCCATGGCTTCTGATTTGGGTACGTGATGATCTGTTTCTGAGTGGTAACATTGTCTATGGTGGTGTTGATGTAATCCAGTACAGAAGAGGTGTAGCAGTCAATGTCCGTGTGAGAGCCACTGGTGGCCTGAGAAGCAAATGTACTCCAGTCTGTGTGTAGAAACCTTTCCTGGAGTGTGAAATCTGCCCCCACAGGCCACACTTTGATGGTCCTCACTGATGGCTTCACACGATTGATGAGGGGTGAATACTTGGGGGTGAGAAACAAAGAAAGGTGATCTGACTGTCCCAGGTGGGGGAGGGGGGTCGCAACGTAAGCTTCAGCCATGTTTGTGTAAACATGGTCTAAGGTTTTGTTTCCTCTGGTGTGACAGGAAACATGCTGGTGAAATTTGGAGAGAACTGACTTTAAGTTTGAATGATTAAAATAAGCAATTACTATCAAATCCTTACCGCTGGTTATGCACACTTCTTCCTGTTATATGCGAGTTGCGGTTCTCTCCTTGTTGGTGGACCATGTACTGTGCCACTTGGATGTTTTCTCTACCCTTGTCTGACCTGTAGCAAATACAGAAATGGGCTGTCTCATGCATTTTGGGTTCAAAATATTACTTGCCGTGAATCGCAGTTGTTGGCTCGGCCATGTCAGGAGAATGGGCCCTAATAGAATTATATCAATTGAAAGCAACACCATCGTCTCCTGAAGATGGAAGGATGCTGATATAAAAGTTCAAAATGATGATAAATAACTTTTTTAGTACAAGTTTTTTTTTTTTTAACTTTGAACTAGCATTATAAGGGGGTCTGTGAAAAAAATCATTAAAACATTATCTGTTTAATTATATGACAATTTGATGGTTTCTGTATGATGGTAAAGTATTGAAGGGACGGATGCCGTGGCTCCATCTTCAATATATATATGCACGCAAACACACACACACACACACACACACACACACTATATACAGTGTGTACAGAAAGTATTCAGACCCCCTTCAATTTTTCACTCTTTGTTATATTGCAGCCATTTGCTAAAATCATTTAAGTTCATTTTTTCTTCAATGTACACACAGCACCCCATATTGACAGAAAAACACAGAATTGTTCACATTTTTGCACATTTATTAAAAAACTGAAATATCACATGGTCCTAAGTATTCAGACCCTTTGCTGTGATATATTTAACTCAGGTGCTGTCCATTTCTTCTGATCATCCTACACCTTCATTTGAGTCCAGCTGAGTTTGATTATACTGATTGGACTTGATTAGGAAAGCCACACACCTGTCTCTATAAGACCTTACAGCTCACAGTGCATGTCAGAGCAAATGAGAATCATGAGGTCAAAGGAACTGCCTGAAGAGCTCAGAGACAGAATTGTGGCAAGGCACAGATCTGGCCAAGGTTACAAAAACATTTCTGCTGCACTTAAGGTTCCTAAGAGCACAGTGGCCTCCATAATCCTTAAATGGAAGACGTTTGGGACGACCAGAACCCTTCCTAGAGCTGGCCGTCCGGCCAAACTGAGCTATCGGGTAAGAAGAGACTTGGTGAGAGAGGTAAAGAAGAACCCAAAGATCACCAAGCCCAATTGAGCATCTCTGGAGAGACCTGAAAATGGCTGTCCACCAACGTTTACCATCCAACCTGACGGAACTGGAGAAGATCTGCAAGGAGGAATGGCAGAGGATCCCCAAATCCAGGTGTGAAAAACTTGTTGCATCTTTCCCAAAAAGACTCATGACTGTATTAGATCAAAAGGGTGCTTCTACTAAATACTGAGCAAAGGGTCTGAATACTTAGGACCATGTGATATTTCAGTTTTTATTTTTTAATAAATGTGCAAAAATGTCAACAATTCTGTGTTTTTCTGTCAATATGAGGTGCTGTGTGTACATTGAGGGAAAAAAATGAACTTAAATGATTTTAGCAAATGGCTGCAATATAACAAAGAGTGAAAAATTTAAGGGGGTCTTAATACTTTCCGTACCCACTATATGTATATATGTCTATATACATGCATACACACACACACATATACACATATCCTTTCTATGGTTTTGATACTAATCAATTATTTATCAGCATTATCCTATTTGAAAAGATGATTTGAGTACAATTAAAATAAATCATTTGAGACTGCAGTGCAGGTAACAACAGGCTTTTTATCCTTTTATTTGTGAGTATGATGGGGGCAGTCATGGCCTGGTGGTTAGAGGGTCGGACTTGTAACCCAAAAGTTGCAGCTTTGATCCTCAGGACCAGCAGGGATTGAAGGTTGAGGGAGTGAATGACCAGCACTCTCTTCCACCTTCAATACCATGGCTCTGGTGAGACCCTTGAGCACCGATTCCCCCAACTGCTCCCCGGGTGCCACAGCTAAAAATGGCTGCCCACTGCTCCGAGTGTGTGTTCACTACTGTGTGTGTGCGCACTTGGATGGGTTAAAAGCAGAACACAAATTCTGAGTATGGAACACCATACTTGGCCACATGTCACTATAGTAGATGTACTAAAATAATTAACTGTTTGAGTATCTGAATGTTTAGGCCTCTCTAGGTCACCATGTCTTTTAGAAGGGACGTCTTATCATTGTATTCAAAACCATCTTCTGCTAGCACTCACTCTAGCCTCGAGGGGATTTGTGTGTGTGTGTGTGTGTGTGTGTGTGTGATTGTATTGTTTCAGAAGTTCGTTATTGGTGGCAGAAAGACCATATTTAGAAGACCGGATGTAAAGAGATGCGTATGTTATGCCTAAGCTAGGGTTTCTGTTTCAAATTTATAATCAGTGAAGATATGCTATGAACTGGACGTCCAAGCTAAATTTATGTATTGTCTAACCTGTCACAAGATTTTATTTAAGTAATGACATAGGTTAGATGGCTCTGTTAGTATAAATATTACTATATTTTGTTGTAGCGGCTGGTCGGTCTGTGGAACTCCTTAAGAGTGCTAAAGCTGACTTCTGCTGGCAAAACTACAAATGATTCTTCTTCAGTAAATTTTCTTCTATTAATTGCATTCCTGACTCTGTGTCTTCATTCATCACAATTAGTCTACGGGTCTTTACTGTAATATCCTGTACAGTATTGTCTGCATAAATACTCTGGTATAATATTTATTATGAAAAGCACTATGAGCTTCTACAATCCAAAAAAGCATTACACACTTATATCCTGCAAACCTGTCACACAGATGAGATACCTAAATGTAAAAACATGACATTCTTACTAAGCATTTTTTCTTAACTCAATATACAATTACTTGGCAAGCAATGGCCTAAGATATTTAGTCTAACTTAATTCTTATATTATTTTTTATAAAGCTAATGGTAAAAACAAGCAAAACAATCTGCAAATGGGGTGAGAAAAATAAACTTGAGTTTAGTTTTACCTTTTTCTCTATAAATTCAAGTTTATTTTTCTCACCCCATTGGCTGATTTTTTTGCTTGTTTTTACCATAAACTTACTAAATTTCACAATGATGGGTCATGAACATTATTTAGAGCAATGGAAAATAAATATTATCTATAGCTCTTATAATGTTAAAAGTAATATGTACCTCACTCTTTATGGTATACCATATCTTGTTACTGCAGAAAGGAAACTGTTAAAAACAGTTGCAGCTCGGTTATTGGTGGCAGCTGACATATACACAATAAGACGAGAAAAACTATCAATTCCACCATGAACAACAAACCACCTGCAAAATAAAACCTCTCAGATATTATTTTTTTCTCATCACATGTACTTTATACTGTAGCTGTTAAAAGAAGGGTGACCCATCTCTGACAATGGTTGTTATTTGAAATCAGCAACAAAACGCACTACTACGCAACAAGAATATGCCTCTTCCTGCTCCGCTCTCAAACGTGCTGTGCAATGCCAGCATTCCCTCGCTTCCCTTCGTCAATAAGCGGACACGCCCCTTGCTGCTGATTGGCTACAAGATTGTTTAAGCACTCGTTTTCTAAAACGCTTTCAGAGATCGGTTACCCTGCCTTTAAATTAATGGAGAAAATGACATGAAAAATTTGACAAAATGTGCTTTAAATATTTTTTACATATAGTTGGGGACAACATATTAGCCCCCTTGGTAAATATGAGCAAAGCATGCTGTAAAAATAAATCTGCATTGTTTCTCCTTTTGATGTTTTATTTAAAAAAATTCTCAAAAATCCAATGTTTCATTGATAAATTGTAAAACAATTGAAAGTGGCGGGAGATCACATTATGAAATAAATGTTTTTATCTCATACACTCTGACCACGATTATTATCCCCCCTTCATTTAATTCTTTTTGCAACCTCCATTTACAAGAAAAACAGCTCTGAGTCTTCTCTTATGTCTGATGAGGTTGAAGAATAGAGTGATTTTAGAGTCTTCCTCCAGATCCTTCAAATGTTGGTGCTTTCTCACTCATTTTCTATAGGTTTAGGTCAGGGAACTGGGTTGGTTATGGCAGGACCTTGATTTTGTGCTCAGTGAGTCATTTTGTGTTGATTTGAATTTTTTTTACTGTTTGTTTTGAACCAATGTGCTGATAGAAGATCTAACTATGACCCATTATAATATTTCTAGCAGAGCAAGATTTTGATTGGAATTTGCGGAAGCAATCGCTGTGATGAATGATTAAGGAGATTTGTGTTACTTAATATTCATTCACATTCCTGTGCAACATCACGTCTCTAGTCACCTTGTTGTGCTCAGAAAATGTAAAGAGAGATATTTTACTTGTAAGAATGTCTGGGGGGGCTAATAAATGTGGCCATAGTGTATTACATAAAAACTTAATTTTATTTAATAATGTGATTTTCCACACTTACAATTATTTTCCTTTAATGAAACATTGGATAAAAGATCAAAACGTGAAACAACGCAGATTTATTTTAACAGCATTCTTTGATTATATTTACGAAGGGGGCTACTATTTTTGTCCCCAACTGTAAACTTCAAAAAAGCTCTACATGCAGTTTTACAATTTTGTTAAATTGTCTATATTGCTAAACCGGTTACACTTTATATTAAAGTACACAAATTAATTTTTAACTACTTGATTATTAACATGCATATTGGTTGTTTATTAGTATGTATAAAGCATATATTAATGACTTATTCTGCATGACCTTATTCTACATTCCTTAATCCTACCCAATACCTAAACCTAAAAACTACCTTTTAAGTAGTAATTAAGAGTTTACTGAGGCAAAAGTCAAAGTTAATTAATAGTGAGAAGTGTGACTGCTAAACCTTACCGAATTAACTTGTGATTTCCATCTATGTGCCACAAACTGTTTGGTGCTGCAACACTGTATTGGTGACGATGTGAAGTTTGTATTGCCATCCTACGTGTAAGAGTTCCTTCCCTATCTACACGTCTCATTGATTCTCTGACACGATGTCCTGGGGGAAAAAAATACAGAGAACAATAGTTGTCAAACTACATACACTATAATAATTAAAAGAATTTGATATCTTGAAATACAAGTTCACAACATAACGTACGCTGAATCCGGATGCCCCTTGAGTTCAAATGTTCCATCATCATTTTGTTGCCAACATTTGGGTGAGCGAGATTAATTTCTTGTACGAATGTATCCAAGTCATCATTACTGATATTTGAGTACACATCTGATTTACTAATAAAGAAAAGAGAAACATCACCATGTTAAGAAAAATATATAATCATATGTTGAGCTTTTATTCTTATGATTCTAGCCAAGTGATCAAATGCAAGCTGAAAACCATAAATTATCACTTTTGAAATGTAAATTTAATGACTGCATGAAGAAAATGTTTTAACATGGTTCTTTAATGTTGGGAATTATACAAAAGAATACACCAAACACAAAATCCAACATGTTTAATATTTTTATATACATTTTAGTAAACCATTCATAAGATGGGTAGTCATAGGCTATGTGTCAACTTTTATTAACAGTGTCAGAAAACTAAAGTTGTACTTAACACTTGTGGAGTAACCTTAGAGGCACACTTATACCCCTGAGATAAACCACAAGGTAAAAGTATGCATAAAATTAAGGTTAAAATAAATAAGGTTCAAAGATAACTCTAAAGGAAAAATAACCCATTCAACTGGTGAAGTGGCTCATGAATACCACAGTTGACCTAACATTTGTTCATTCTCTAGTTAACATGTAATTCTACAACATGCATTTACTAATACATTTTAAACTAATTATTAATAAATGCAGCAGCAAACCCATTCGAAAACGCTTAACGTGGGATTATTCACTTCATCTGTGTAATAAGGGCTTGTTTTTTTGACAGCAACTAACGTTAGTATGAAATTTGGTTTTCACTGATCGTTGTTTTACGTTAGATACATTAACTGTTTTAGAATGTCCCCCGTGTTCACACGAGCACAATTATTATCATTTATCATTAACATATATAATTAATTGTTCTGTACGTTTAGCTTACCTACCGTAAACCAAGTTGCTCCATTTTTCTACAAATGCGATATTTTTTTGGCTGACAGTCCACATTGCACGTAGGCCTCGATTGCACTATAAGGAACTTCAATCATAGGACGTCCTCTTCCATATTGCCCTCTCAAACAATCAACATTATGTTGTGCATTTTCCAGCTGAATAAGGTGCTCAACGCTATCAAGAATGCTCCACACGCCGCCAATGTTTCTGTCATTGACAGCATTGATTTCAGCCAACATCTCCCTGACATTTTCCACATGCACTAGAATTATTTCATTGTCAATGTTTTCATTAGCAACTTCATCAGCAAGCGTCAACAACAGATTTGTTACCGTTTCATGGTCAACCATGTTTGTTGTGATTGGGAAAACGTGCCTATCGCTAGACCAAAGTAATCGAGTTCGAAAGGTGACGCCCACTACTGTTGAGTGACGTGCAAACAGCCGAACCTTGAAAATTAAATGACACGAGCTCATGTATAAATGAAAAAGCAATTGCGAAATAAAATTTAAAAAATCTGGAAAAAATGCACACACAATATAAAAATGGTACGAAATGTAATAATCTTAAAATAATGTAAAAATAAAAATAATTTAATATCATCCACTTCATAACATTTAATATCATCTACTTCATATCATTTAATATCATCTACTTCATAACATTTAATATCATCCACTTCATAACATTTAATATTATCCACTTCATATCATTTAATATCATCTACTTCATATCATTTAATATCATCCACTTCATAACATTTAATATCATCCACTTCATATCATTTAATATCTACTTCATAACATTTAATATCATCTACTTCATATCATTTAATATCATCTACTTCATAACATTTAATATCATCCACTTCATAACATTTAATATCATCTACTTCATAACATTTAATATCATCCACTTCATAACATTTAATATCATCCACTTCATATCATTTAATATCATCTACTTCATATCATTTAATATCATCTACTTCATATAATTTAATATCATCTACTTCATAACATTCAATATCATCCACTTCATATCATTTAATATCATCTACTTCATATAATTTAATATCATCCACTTCATATCATTTAATATCATCTACTTCATAACATTTAATATCATCTACTTCATATCATTTAATATCATCTACTTCATAACATTTAATATCATTCACTTCATATCATTTAATATCATCTACTTCATAACATTTAATATCATCCACTTCATATCATTTAATATCATCCACTTCATAACATTTAATATCATCCACTTCATATCATTTAATATCATCTACTTCATATCATTTAATATCATCTACTTCATATCATTTAATATCATCTACTTCATAACATTCAATATCATCCACTTCATATCATTTAATATCATCTACTTCATATAATTTAATATCATCCACTTCATATAATTTAATATCATCTACTTCATAACATTTAATATCATCTACTTCATATCATTTAATATCATCTACTTCATAACATTTAATATCATCCACTTCATATCATTTAATATCATCTACTTCATAACATTCAATATCATCCACTTCATATCATTTAATATCATCTACTTCATATCATTTAATATCATCCACTTCATATAATTTAATATCATCTACTTCATAACATTTAATATCATCTACTTCATATCATTTAATATCATCTACTTCATAACATTTAATATCATCTACTTCATAACATTTAATATCATCCACTTCATATCATTTAATATCATCCACTTCATAACATTTAATATCATCTACTTCATATCATTTAATATCATCTACTTCATAACATTTAATATCATCCACTTCATAACATTTAATATCATCCACTTCATAACATTTAATATCATCTACTTCATATCATTTAATATCATCCACTTCATAACATTTAATATCATCCACTTCATAACATTTAATATCATCTACTTCATATCATTTAATATCATCCACTTCATATCATTTAATATCATCCACTTCATATCATTTAATATCATCCACTTCATATCATTTAATATCATCCACTTCATAACATTTAATATCATCCACTTCATAACATTTAATATCATCTACTTCATATCATTTAATATCATCCACTTCATATAATTTAATATCATTTAATATCATCCACTTCATAACATTTAATATCATCCACTTCATAACATTTAATATCATCTACTTCATATCATTTAATATCATCCACTTCATAACATTTAATATCATCTACTTCATAACATTTAATATCATCCACTTCATAACATTTAATATCATCCACTTCATATCATTTAATATCATCCACTTCATATCATTTAATATCATCCACTTCATAACATTTAATATCATCCACTTCATAACATTTAATATCATCTACTTCATATCATTTAATATCATTTAATATCATCCACTTCATAACATTTAATATCATCCACTTCATATCATTTAATATCATCCACTTCATATCATTTAATATCATCCACTTCATAACATTTAATATCATCCACTTCATAACATTTAATATCATCTACTTCATATCATTTAATATAATCCACTTCATAACACTCAGCAGCAGATCATCTCAGTGGCTCTTTATCAGATCATGAAGTGATTTTCAGAGCATCATCTGTAATGTGTGAATGACTGTGAAATGTATTAATGTGTGAATGACTGTTAAATGTATTAATGTGTGAATGACTGTGATATGTATTAATGTGTGAATGACTGTGAAATGTATTAATGTGTGAATGACTGTGAAATGTATTAATGTGTGAATGACTGTGAAATGTATTAATGTGTGAATGACTGTGAAATGTATTAATGTGTGAATGACTGTGAAATGTATTAATGGGTGTCATCAGTTGATCAATTGTACTGAATAAAAGTTCTGGTAGTAAAGAAAGAAATGAAACATAGGGGTAAGAGGACATTTGAACTTGCACTGAATTTGGAAGCTATACCCAGATCGCACCTTCCTTGGTCAAATCCTAATTTCCATGTAGTGGAGGAGATCCTCCTGCACTGTAAACCCGGATAAGTTCTATTAACTCAAAAAATTTGAGGCAACTGATTGCCTCTATTTTTTTAAGTTTGCCAACTTAAATATCATCAGTAAGCATATAGCTAGTTATTTTGAGTTACTGTAAATTAAAAATAAACATGAATTTAAATCAAAATATATATTTAGTGTTTGGTTCATCTGAATTGAATGCAACACAAAGTTTTAAGTACTGACAACTTTAATTACTTCACTTAAGTAATTAAAATATCCCTCTTATATATATCAAATTTTTTACTTTATGTAAACTTAGTTTTTTTTAAGTAACTTTAAATTGTATCAAATTAAATGATATAATTTCATGTAACTTAAATTGTAGTAGCAATGTTACTTAAATATTTTGTGGCAACTGATTTTTTTAGTTTCCTATACTCAAAAATCTCCATTTTTCACAACTTCGACAGTACAAATTACAAATCTGAAATCAGTAAACAAAGTACTAAAATTTATTATAAAACATGAGATATTACAAGAGTTCTGTGCAACAAAAAGGCACATCAGACCAAAGAAAATGAATAAAAAAATATTACCTAAAGGAATGGGCATTATGCAAAAAAGTGACAACAGTTCTGTGCAAAAAAAGAGGGCACACCTGGTCAAAGAAAATAAATTAAAATATTACCTAAAGGAATGGGCATTATGGAAAAAATAGTGACAACAATTCTGTGCAACAAAAAGGCACACAAGATCAAAGAAAATAAATTAAAATATTACCTAAACAGGCATTTTGCAAACAAAAACGGTGAGATCAGGTCTGTGCAACAAAAAAACAGCACACCTGGTCAAATCTGCTGTCTCCAAATTTTTCAAAACTTTGTGACAGAAGAAAGTTACTGTGCATGAATCAGCAAGTCATTCTTCAAAGCCAGCACCCTTGGCTTAAGTTTGCCATCATCAAGACCTAAAAGAACCTTCTGAATAAACTTGAATGTATTGGCCATCTCTTTAGGATATGAAAGATCCAACGCATAGATTAAGCCAAACATCAAAGGGAGAGCATCAGAGAGTCTCTGCAAGTTTATGACAACCTCATTCTCAAGGCGATCGAAATCTTCACTGGATTGTACTGAAGAGTAATGTCTGGGAGTTCCCTGACGACTGTCAAAAGGACAACTGACGAATCAAAATCTGGCTCTTCTGAATCTTCCTCAATCTGGATGTAAAAAGTGTTGAAACACAATTACCATATGCTATAATACCAGAGTGAAAAAAAAAAAAAAAGCTGAAATATAATACTAAGAAATATGCAGAATACGTGATTTACCGTGCATGTTTTGAAGAATTTTGAGGTGTCTTCTCTCAGATAAACAGGAAGTGCACAGAGCACTGTTGTTCGCCTTGTGTGTACATCATGTTGATCCTTAAAGTATTGAATATTGAAACCAATGTTAAAAGTGGAACATATAGCGAGTAATTCATGACAGAATTTTCATTTTTGAGTGAACTATCCCTTTAAAAGGACACAAAGACACATCGGAAGATTTTTATGTATTCTAAATTAAATTCTAAGATCAAGATATAAAGTCATCAGGTCATCGATATAAAGTCATCAGGCGAAGGCTGTGGCGGTCTAGCTCTGCATAAAATGTGTTTGTTAAATTCTGGTTGGTAATGCGCTGAAATTCAGCACATACCTGAAACAGAAGACAAGAAAAGCACATCACAAATTGACTGAAAATATTAAATACATTTAATACATTAAAAACACAATTAAACTTAATTATACCTGTGATTCCAATCGTAGAGCTGGCCAGCGTCCAAGGATCTCTTTCACTGGTGATGGACTGGTAATAATCTCATTCCTGCGTAATGCAAATGTCATCTGCATCTTCTTATCAACAACAGCGAGATTTTTTTCAGCCTTCTGAACTTCTTCTTTAATTTCAACCCTCTGCTGCTCTAGAGTTGAACCATCATGACCCTGGGGGAAGTCTGGTAAGTAGTTTACTTCGGCACGTCTCGCCCTTTTTATGTTCGAGTGGGATGGTTCATTGCCTGGACTGTTTTTGCTTCGTTTTCCAGCATTGACTGCAACCTCCATACATCCTGCTCTCCTCAGTTTGTTTCGGTAATTTCCCATTTTAAATTTAATGCTAGTTTTCCATCCATACCATCCGGTGTCTGAACCCAGCTCTCTCAGACATGGGTGTTTGGTGACAAGAGCTTCTGCTGCTCTTGACAGCTCTTTATCACTTGGGTAGGCTTTAAAATTATAAATTGCAGCTGATACTTTGTCAAGGATGTCGTGCTTCTGGTCTCTGGTTAGCTGCAGCACTTTTCCTGTTTTTTCAAAGGCAGAATTTCCTTCTCGAAGTATGTGTTCTACCTCATAAGAAAATGCTGGCACTGGAAAATTGCCTTGAGGCCACCCTGAAACACGTTCAGGTGTGGAAACATCAGATAATAATTCAGTGTCTGTTGTTGATGTAGAACTAGTTTCTCCATCAAAAAAAAAAGCTTAACAGTAGCTTTTGAAGGCAACTCGTTGATGTCCACCAAAGATACAAGTTGTCCATCGAAATCTGGGTCTTCGTATTGTATGCTAAAGTTTTTGTCTAAGTCAAGTTTTTGTCTAAGTCAAGTTTTTCTCTTAACACATTTTTCAGGTCATCGATGGATTCAGGATAGGAGGCGAGTGTGATCTTCCGAGTAGTCCTGGCATCAACAATGACACGAAGCATCAAACAGGAAGAAGCTGCCATGTTTCTATGGACTGAAGAAAACAAATTATTTTAAATCACATGCACAACATCTCAAAATGTGTTTTGTAACAGTTTATCAGTAACATTTTTCATTAAACTACCCTGGTTGAAATTCAGCAATACCTTAGCAAGATGTATCTCCTGGGAGACAGCATTAACCGACCATCAATGAAGTAAGCAGCAAGTGCGAGCGTGTCATTCAGATCCGAAATCTGAAAAACAGTGAGTCTTCCTGGCATTGGTGAAAGCTCATAACAGCGCACATGTTCAACATACCATGACTCAAATGAACTGCAGAGAAATGACACAATGTTGTTGACAAGAAAGATTTCATCAATCCTCCAGAACTGAAGCAATGCATCACAGGCTCCTGCAGACACAAACATTCCTGGGGCATAGTCAGTGCCATCTACGGTGACCCTAGATGTGGTGTATACTGTGCTACTAGTTGTCTGTCCCTGAATGAAAACCTTAGCACAATCAGGCAGTGTTGAGACTAGCACTGAAGAGACACTTGAAGTATGTGTATGTGGAAACAACTCAATCTTCTTGTTTAGGTAGTCTAAAGTAAAGTACTTCTGGTTTACCAGCTTTTTCAGGCATAAACACAACTCAACTGGTACAATACCTTCCAAAAGGTCATGAAGGATGTCCGGAGCGAATCCGGTGACAGGGTGGAAATGTTTCAATCCTTCACGCAACACACAGTCTCCTTTTACACCAAACTGACTGCTTTTGGTATCACTCTGCAAAACATCATGAACATGAATGTCATGACTCGCCTCTGTTCTCATGGGGAAATCCCCCTGAATTACACTCCTAGATTTCATCTGATCTCTAGTGGCTAAACAAAACCTACAGACATACTCGGCACTAAATGATTCTGTGAAGCCTCCCAATCCGTGTGCTGCAAGATTATCTGCAGACACACAAAAGACAGTTCCTCTAACATTCTGTCCTAATGCCTCAATGAAAACACCTTCTTCCTCAAGAATGCTAATGTCTTTCAACAGTGGAGAGAACACAGCTTTATACCCACTCTTTTTAAGGTCAGCTACTTTACATAGAAGTGCCAGCTGAATTGTATGTAAGGCTGAGCGATACTTACTGGGAAGGCTGGCAAAGACCCAGTACACAGCACATAGTTTGTGGATTTTTTTTGATGTTTTAAGTGGGTTTGCTATTTCTAAATCATCAATAAATCATCAATGTATAGTTGGAGTGGCAGACTGAACTCTCCTGATGAAAGCAATGTGTTAGTTTGAAAATATGAACCATCACAGCAGGATGTATACTGACCAGGTAAACTAACAGACTCCTGCAGTTTGTGCAGAATATTTGTGTTTTTGAACAGCTCCTGAATCATTTTAAGAATAGGCACATAAACCATTTTTTCCCTGACATCTCCAAGTCATACTGAACAGGCATTACCAGGCAAAACTGCTGGGGCACTATCTCCCCTCTCTCATTTGATGTATATAGAATCTTACTTTCCCAATTCACAGACCTTGTCTCTGCATATACACTCACTTCTGGATAACTAATTAGTCTGTGATTTCTTCCTCTTCCTAAAATATAGCCTTGTCTCTCTCCCTGGAGTAGATAAGGAGCTACCAGGTTTGTGATCGGAATTTTTACTGTAAGCAAAATTCTTTCAAGCGCAATGTCTTGATTGTTAACTCTTCTGTATTTGTGGAAACAAACTTCTTCCAAGTCTGTTTTTAATATGCTCACCTTACAGCATTTACTTACTATTCCTCTCCAATCTACATATGGCCAAATATGTTCTACCTGTTCCAAATTCTGAACTTCTGTTAACTGGTCTAGGTACCAGTCTTTTCTTTCTTCTGTTAACGTTTTTTTCTCACCTGCTGTATTTCTATATACAGATTCCTTCCAAAAGTGATTAGTAATTCCCTTAGTCTCAGCTAAAACTTCAGCAATTCTTATTCTTTCAAGATGTAAATATATACTCCTCTCCTCTACTCCAGCCATTCACCAGGGATCATTTATGCGGGGAAAGGAATTAAAATTAAACATATACACCCAAAAAGAATGATTAAAAGTCAGAGCTGGCCACTCTCACACAGGCCTACTCTGTGTCCTGCTGAATTCACACACACACACACACACACACGTTTGGCTCAATGCCAACAGTTTTCTGCTCTCAACTCTGACACACACACTTAAGAGTGCAGACTTCCTTCTCCCGCTCTCGTTTACACACACACACAGTCTTCAGGGATCTCTCTTTTTCACGCGCACACACAGCTTTTCTCCTGCCGGCACACATACACACACACTCACCCACGGGCCCGTGCACACGGATCTCTCTTCCAACTCAGTGATCACAATGAAATGTTGCAACACATAAATACATAGCAAAAATACGACATATAAAATACCAAAATCATGCCCTCCTGGCACACACGTCCCCACGTGACCCACTTTCCCCAACGGGATTTTACGTGCTTTTCACGCCGAATGCGGACCTGTGACCCCAGACAGGATTTTAGCACACCTATGTGTCTTCGCCCGAAATGCGGACCTTGTCACACCTGGACAGGAATTCATACGTCTCTCTCGAGATCTGGAAACTTTTCGTGTTTTTCAAAAAGCACACTTTTTTAACTCTAAAATTGTTCAATTTAGGAGAGGTCTTTGAGGACCAACGCCATTCGGGGTTTACCTTCAGTAGACCGCACAAACACTATATTATATAAGCGAAAACGCTTACCTGTGTTTGGGCCCATTTGTGCGATCCACTCTCTGGTTCACCCGTCACGTTCGTCAGCCTCTCTGTCCTCTAGCCTTCTCCTGGCTGCAAGCTCGCCAATTATGTTGTGGTAAGTCGTTCTCCCAACATAAAGAAAGGAGTCTCGAAGACCAGGGTTCCAGATTTCAAGAAGTCAAACTTTATTTGCTCGAGCCAACAAAGTGAGATGTGCTGAGTAGAATACCCAACACTTCCAAAGTTACAGTGCTTTTGCCACACTTTTTATACACACTTTTCAGGGCGTTCTTACATTATCCTCCAATCATATTCACATTATGTAATCTTTCGCCAATCACATTTAGCATGATGTAACCTTTTTTCATTAGTTCGTCCCGTTAACGCCCACCACCATTAAATCTTACTCACTCCATTCTGGAATATAATGGTGGCAGGTGCTTTCAAAAAGTTGCTAAAAATATATGAATTATACTCTTTCTCTGATGATTCCCATACGCCTTTAGGGCAAGATTTACATCAATGGTCAGAAACTATACGCTTATCCCAGTGCCTTCTGGTGTGTGTGTGTTGGTGTATGTGTCTTAGTGATTTAATGTGCTTGCCAGGTGCTTGTGCTCTAAACATGGGAACTTCAACATGGGGACTTCCCATGTGCTGTTCATGGTGTCCGTGTATTTCTGTGTTTCTCATATTCTTCTTGAGGCCTATATGTGGCCTATAACAAATGTGCACACAAAATGACTGTTATATCAGTGAATATGAATATTATATTGATATGACTTAAGAATAGTAAATAAAATAGTGACTCAAAAATAGTAAATAAAATAGTGATAAATGACTTAAGGATAGTAAATAAAATAGTGAATAAACACACTAACACATCTTAGAAAACCCACCATACAGGCAAAGGAAGTGGTCGTACAAAGTAGTCCGAGTCCACAATTCCATGTAGTACCACTGGTCCGGTGTAGAGCAAAAGCTGTCGGAACTCTGTGGCTTTCCATCTCTCCAACTCATGAAGAGATCTGGGCTTTCTTGCCATCTCACTGGGCATTGAGTTCCTTAATCTCATGAGTTCACTGGAGAGTTCAGCTCTCTGTCTCAGAGAGAGTCTACGTGGATTAGGGACCCTGCACAGGTAATAAAGAATGCGTCTCACTACTCCAAGGCAAACTAAGTCCATATAATCAAGCACAAAAGAGCTGACACATGGGATGCCTGCTCTGATCAGTGGTTTCTCCCTATTCTGGTGTTTTGCTCTGTAGGCCATTTGGCTGAACCTTTCATCTGTCCTGTTAGGGAATCTATCCTTGCTGTTAAATACTACTTTGCCCAACCATTCACCCTCTTCTTCACACCTCTCACAGCTGTGGTATCCAGTATGGTAGATTATGTTTTTAAGGAAAGCTCTTGCTGGAGCATCACAAATAAATGCTTTTATGTGAACCTGTATGACATTTCCATTGTGCTGGATGCCATTTTCCTTAAGCCTCTTAATCTCCAGGTCTTGGACATAGTCTTCCATTGGTCCAGGTTTAGTCATGCCACTAAACAGACAGACGATAAAAGGCTCAAATCCCTCAACCTTCGCCAGCATCGGCCAGAACTGAGCAGCACTGGATCTGTATAATGGCACACCATCAACAATATTGGTGACTGCAATGTGATCTGTTGAAGCTGGGCACTGCAGAAGTGTGCGGCGTATACCAGTTTCCAAACCATAATATATGTATTTGCCATTACATTTTGCTTGGAATTCCACTACTTTTGGAGTACAAAGAAATGTCTGTGAGTCCTTGGGCAGTTTACTGTGTCCATGTTCACATAGAATTTTTAAGCAAGTCATTGAGGGATTTGTGTGTCTGTTCATTGGTCACTGCCCCAATCTGCCAAGTCACTACATAGGTCTAGTCTGTTGCCATCTAGGTGTGCATCAGCTATTTCAGGTGTCTTTTCCAATACTTCATCTGTGTCAGGATCTTCAACACAGTATCTTTCTTGATCCATGTCGTCATCCCCTGCATAAAACTTATCATCATCCAGACAGGGCATGTATTGGTCATCCATAAACTCTTCTTCACTGTTATCCTCAGCTATTTTCTTTACCATGGAATTGACCTTCCTCCAGTTTTTAAGATAACCTGATGCCATTTTAACAATGCTACAGGTGTCTGTAAAAATTAAATTTAAAACACAATCAAATTACTATTAGCTAGGTTTAAATATGGAGGACTTCAATGTATGGCAATAGCTTTAGTAAGCTTAGCAAAACAAACTGTTGAAAGCGTCTTCTCGTGGCAGACCAAAGATCTTGACAGAATTGTAGTTTTAGGTGATGAGTTCTACACAGATTTGCGAGAGACTAATAGAATTAGTCACTGGTCCAATATGTTGTGTGTTCCTGATTTGCCTAAAGAGTCAGTTATTGATGGAGAAAGTTTTGTGTTTCAGTATGGTGACTTTATTAGTGGTCATGTAGATGTGGTTGAAGGTGAATTTATAAGAGCGGTGCCAACGTAAGTCTAATTAGTGGATTGGAAAAGACGTTCGAACAGTATTACACATGTTTTTTTGACATTGTGTGGTACTACATGCGCAATCATTTCTCGAAATGGACAATATGCACTGGTTGACTCCCATGCACGAAGTGCTACTGGCATGGTTGATGGAAATGGAAGAAGTGTTGTTGTTTATTTTTCTTCTCTTGAAAATTTGTTTCACCACATTTGCAATTTGGCTACAAGGCTTAGAAAGAAGCAAAAATCTTTTGAAATAGCTGGTGTCACTGTTACAAATGTTAAATCCAAAACTGAAATTTAGTTTGATTTGACTTCTGTAAAAGATCTCCCAAGAAATGTTGATGGAAGAACCAAGCGTAAAATTTCAATAAGAAATTGTACATCAAAGAAATCGAAAAGATGTGATGTTTTTGAGTTTAATTCAGATGTTGAAGTTATGATGATTTTTAATCCTATTTTTGAATATGTTGGTCAAACGTTGTGCAAACGTTTAAATATGAGCTATGAAAAACCAACTGAACCAGTGTCTATACATGTTGGCTTGTTAGGCACTCCATGCAAGAATACAAGGATCCATCTCTCAAGCTGTTAGTGGCACACAGAAGTATCATAGAAAAATACAACTTGCTGTTGTGCAACACTTGGAAAAAATGCTGTAAAATATCAAAACATTTTGAGACGAGAATATTCCTCAATGTCAGAGTATATTGACAAATCCAAAATGCGCTATGTAAACACCTGGGCTATGGAAGTTGAAATACAAACAACTGCAGATTATTTAGGAGTCAACATATTTACATTTTATGATGGACGTTGGTTAAAATATAGTTGCAACAGTACGCCTTGGTCAAAACACAGCATCTACTTAGAAAACTGCCATCAAAACCATTATAAAATTGTAGTTTGTGTTCATGATCCTAAACTATTTTATAATAATCTAGTTATTATGGCTATTTTAAGACATCTTGTATTAGAAAATGTAATGTTAGATCACAAAGTAAGTCTGAGTCTGAGAGTGAACAACAGCATCATAAGACTTTAAAAACGACAGAAAATGATACATGTTGTGCTGCTGAAGTGCTAATAAATTCTGATGTTGATGTTGTGGAAAATCATAGTCAAATGATATTTGAATTTAGCCCTGTTTCTAGAGAAATTGCACAAATGTTATGCCAAAAATAATCTAAATTAAATTAATTTTGAACGACAAGATGTACAACTCTCCACTGTTTATGGGCCTTTAGGTGTTGTTTGTAAGACAGATAAAATTGTGAAAGATGCAAATAGTTTTTTTTTAGAGCAGTTGCTAAAGTGATTAGTGGTTCTGAAAAGAATCATCGCAAGATGAGACTTACAGTTGTTAAGTACATGGAAAATCACAGTGAAGAAAACATGACTACTATGTCAGACTATATTAACAAGTCACAGTTTAAATATGTTGGACATTGTGCTTCAGACATAGAATTGCAAGCTACAGCAAATGCTTTGGGGGTGGACATATTTATATGCAATGCTGGAAAATGGGTCAAATACAGTTGCATTAGCACAGTGTTAAGAAGGGAAGGAATTTACTTGAAACTTTGTGACAATGACCAATTTGAGCCTGTAATTTGTGTCCGATGTGTTGATGAGGATGTTTGCTTTGATTTGTGCAAAGTGGGTATTTTGCATGCATAGAGAAAATCCAAAGACACACAGACATGACTGCAAATGTTTGTATTTCAAATAGCAACGATTGTTTAACTAGAAAAATTAAAGAAAAAATGTAAATATCAAGATGAGTTGCATAAAGAAATGAAAAAGAACATTTCTAAAAGGAAGTATGAGGAAGATGTGTTGTATAAGGAAATTAAAAAGGACATGAGCAAAATAAAGTATCAAGACGATGTGTTGCATAAAAAGAGAGTAAAGGAAATGAGCAAGAGAAAGTATCAGGAAAATGTGTTGCACAGGAAAAAGGTAAAAGCCATTAGTACAAAAAGGTATCACGGAAACCCTGAGCATAAGAACACATTAAAGCAGGTCTGAAATTGAAAAGGGAAGAGATTAAAGTAAAAGCAAAACAGTTTGATTTTGTTATGCAGAAGTTTTCTGATTTAGTAAAAGATGGGCCAGATTTTGTGTGTTGTGTTTGCCTAAGATTGTTGTTTAAGCATCAGGTTTTAAATTGTAATAGAGATTATTATAACAAAAAAGGAATAGCTTTGATTGCAGATAAATGTATAACTGAAGAATATTTACACAAATGTGATAAAACCTGTGTAATGCCATGTCAGTGGCTAGATACAACTAGAGGCAAGCTGTGGATTTGTTACACGTGCCATTATAAGCTTAATAAAGGTGAAATGCCAGCTGAATGTGCGACAAACAATTTGAAAGTTGACCCCATTCCACCAGAATTGTTTGAATAGCTTAGAACAACATTTGATTGCGTTACATATACCATTTATAAAAATGTTAGCATTACCTAAAGGGGGACAAAATGGAGTACATGGACCTGTAACATGTGTTCCTGCAAATATCGTGCAGACTTCTAATTTGTTGCCTTTTTCTAGCATGCAAGGATCTTTGTTGCCTGTAAAATTGAAGCGTAAATTAACTTTTTAAAGGTCATTATAAATATCAGTTTGTTGACAGTATGTACAAAAGCCAAGCATTAAAATGTTTAAAACGGATAAATGTGCATTATAAAGATGTATAATTTAATGAAGTTTGGCTAAATGAGTTTTGTAGAGAAGATAGTGAGGTTTTAGGAAAGGAGAATGATGCACATGCTGAACATAGTGAAGCATCTGTAGATGTTGGTGAAGATGAGCTTTTGCATGACAGACAGCAACATTGCATGTTTCAGGACACGTGTCTCATGCCTGTTGACATTGGTCAGGAAGCATTGGATCAGTATGTTGATCGTATATTGAATGTGGCACCAGCAGAAGGAAATAATCCTGTAAAATTGCTTTCTGATCTTGGAAATGAAGCAAAATGCTTTCCAGTTTTATTTCCACTGGGATGTAACACATATCATAAAAGTAGAGACAACCGTTTGACATTGTCAAGGTACTTTAATAATCGGATTTTACATGCTGATGGAAGGTTTGCACAAAACGTAGAATATATATATTTTTGCTCAGTACATGTCTGAGATAGAACAGGTTGTGTCAAATGTTTCGATTGCATTGCGCAAAGGAAAAGGAGGATGTGTGTCTCAAAAAGTTGATGATAATGTATTGAACAATGAGGAATCTTTGAAGAAACTTTTGGAATTTGATGATGGGTATTGTTTCCTTAAACCTATCCGCGAGCTCCTAGCTTGTGTTCTACAGCTTGGCGTCCCAAGCTGGTTCTGTTCATTTTCTTCTGCTGATATGCATTGGAAAAATCTTCTTCACAGTATTCTGAAACAGGAAGGACGAACACAGACAGTTGAAGAATTACAATGGGCTGACAGGTGTGAGCTGTTGCATCAGAATCCTGTAACTGTGGCGAGAATGTTTGATTTTAGGTGGCATTGTTTTTTAAGGGAGGTACTTATGTCTTCAGCGCAGCCAATAGGTAAAATTAAGGATTACTTTTACCGTGTGGAATTTCAGCAGCGTGGTTCACCTCATATTCATTGCCTGTTTTGGATTGAGAATGCCCCAGTGATTGATAAAAACACAGATGAAGAGGTCATTCAGTTTATTGATAAATATGTCACATGTGAATTACCATCACAGGATGATACATTATTTGACATTGTGAAGTCATTCAACAACATTCAAAACGACATTCCAAAACTTGTAAAAAGAAAAACACTGTTTGTCGTTTTAATTTTCCCAGGCCAGCATCTGCTCGAAAATTTATATGTCGTGGTAAAAGTGAAGCCAAAAAAAAGTGTAAGTGTGAGGTAGATAAGACTGATGATTCAACAAAATGTGCTTGTGTTAATCAAGGTCAGAAAGATTTAAAAATGAAAAGAGAACAGGCAAGTGAGATTTTGTCAGCAATCAAGAAGGCTCTTTCAGATGAGAACAGTAACTATGATGGTGTCAAACATTTGTGTCAACATTTAGGTATAAATCAAGCAACTTTTGAAGCTGCATACAAATCATTGAATCAAAATACATTGTGTTTAAAAGACAGGTTAATGAGGTGTGGGTTAATCAATATAGCAAACCACTGTTAAAATGTTGGAATGCAAATTTAGACATACAGTATGTTGTTGATGCTTACGCATGTGTGGTGTATATAATTTCTTATATATCAAAGTCTGAAAGAGAAATGGGATTGCTGTTAGGTAGTGCACAAAGTGAAGCACGTAAAGAGGGAAATATTAGTGCAAAGGATGCACTGAAAAATCTAGGCAGTGTTTATTTACACAATAGAGAAGTGTGTGCACAAGAATCTGTGTATAGATTGACAAATGTGCATCTGAAGGAATGTTCAAGAAAAGTTGTATTTGTGCCAACGGGAGACAATATAGTTAAAATGAGTCTTCCTTTAAAGGTGTTGAGACAAAAGACAACATCACATGATCTTACCACAGAAGACATGAGGATGACTAGCATTGTGGACCGCTATAAGAATAGACCAAAGGATTTGAATGATATGTGCATGGCAACATTTACATCAGAATATCGTGTTCTTAGTAAAAATGAAAAATCCTAGGCTCCGCTTGAATTGGACAATGGTTGTGGTTTTATCACCAAAAGAACACGAACACAACCTGCAGTTTTTCGCTATGTCAGAAAAATTTCATCAAAGCATTATGCAGTTGTTTCTGCCATATCGTGCAGATATGCATCTGAAACCTCCAAACTTTGAAACATTTGAACAGTTTTATATGAACGGTCATGTGACATTTACTGATGGGTCTAGACATACAGTTAGGTCAGTTGTTGATTTAAATAGAAAGAAGTTTGAAATGGAGGCAGATGAATTGGATGATGTCCACAATACAATAGATAGTAATGGTGTAGTAGAAGATAGCTGGTGTGAGCTGTGTCCAGAGCTAGAGTTAGAACGTTTACTGTGTGTGGAAGAAATGAAAGACAAAAACCAAGTAGTGGAAGATCATGTAGAAAATATCCCAGATTTAGCATCAAGTAATCAAATAGTTGCACATTTGGAAAAAAAGAATAATACAATGTGTAGAAAAGATGGTCTGGCCTTAATCTGGTCTTTAAATGATACACAGCTCTGTATTTTTTATCAGATTCGGCAATGGTGTTTAGATAAGATATCAGGGAAAAACCTAGATCCATTTCATGTATTCATCACTGGTGGTGCAGGGACAGGAAAAAGTCATTTAATAAAAGCCATTCAGTATGAAGCAATGAGGTTATTGTCAACAGAGTGTCGTCATCCTGACAATATTTCTGTATTGTTAACCACTCCTACAGGATATAAAATACAGCATATAATTTACATGCAGCAACTATTCACAATACATTTAACATTGGAAAAGATGTTCGCTTACCGTACACACCTTTGGGAAGACAAGCTCAATTGTTTACGTGCTAAATATAGTGATTTGCAGATTTTGATCATTGATGAAATATCGATGGTTGATCATAATCTTTTCGCATATATTCACGGTAGACTAAGACGGATAAAACAAACTGGTGACTTTTCTCCCTTTGGAAATGTAAGTGTACTTGCTATTGGAGATTTTTTTCAGTTACCTCCCGTGAAAGGGAAACCACTGTATGCTGACAACATAGGCATAAACGCTCTGGTCTACTCTGTTTTTAGTTGTTGAATTGAAAACAATAGTTCGACAAAAAGATAATACAGAGTTGTTAAACAGAATAAGAATTCGTACCAAAGGGACCCCAATGTTAAAGAGTGACATCGACATATTGAAAAAATGTGAAACTGGTGAAGTTAGTGTAGAAGATTTTATTAACCTAAATCTAGAGGAATTGCACACAATTTAAGCCACTATTATAATTCTCTATACATGTGGCTACAGGTCTTTGTTCCTTAACCCCCACCTCTAAAACTACTATCAGACCTGTGTGCCCACCCCCAAACATTCCTTCGAACATGTGTGCCCACCCCCAAACAGTCTATCTATAAAAGGTTTCCCCTTAGTAGGCCAAGACGGTTTTCTCCTATGCAGGTCCCTGTCCGCTGCAGTTCTCTATGGGAGGGCCCGGCCCTGCATATGGGGGGCTCGGCTCTTTGTTGGTTTAGTCAATAAAAGTCTATCTGATGGAATCAAAACCCGACTCGAGTGGTTAATGAGGAATGGAAAAAAGAAACCACAACATTTGGTGTCAGAAGTGGGATCCATGAAAGACAACGAGGTGGACCATAGCAAGCAGTTTCTGGAACGAGCAACACAACAATATGGCCAAAGGTAAGCAGTTTTTGCTTATATAATTAGGTTGTGTTGTTTGCCAGATGCTGCTTGTGGTGAGATACTTCAGTTCTTCTAAATTATCGAACTAAAAGGAAAAGGGTTTTGATTCCAACAGTACTGAATGCATGCATGCACCTGAGTTTTTTCTTTTCTGTTGAGCTGGTCTTGAAGAGGGAAGTAAATTCAGGGGATAGAAAAGAAAAAAGACCAAAAAAAAGCGCCATAGGTTGAGCTGCTGAGATAAAAAATAAAAAAGACAAAAAATAAGCGCCATGGTTTGAGCTGCTGATGTATAAGCGCCAAAGGTTGAGCTGCTGTAAGAAAATACAAAAATAAAAAAAACAGCGCCGGATATGTGCCGCATAGTTACGAAAATACAAAATACAAAAAAAGCGCCGGATATGAGTCGCGGATAATGTGTAAATCGCTGGTAGGAGCCGCGGACACATTGAAAAGATAAAGACCAAAAAAATTATTAAGCGCCCGTTTTTTGAGCGGCTAAAGTATTAGCGTCAAGTTTAGGGCTGCTGGGGCGGTATATGTTGTTTGTTAAGTGTAACAGCTGTTTGTTGTCTGTGTGTGTGTGTGTGTGTGTGTGTGTGTGTGTGTGTGTGTGTGTGTGTGTGTGTGTGTGTGTGTGTGTGTGTGTGCGTGTGTGTGCGTGACTGCCTGAAGGGTGTGACGGTGAGATAAGAAGGAGTGTGAATGTGACTCACTTGAGAAAGAGAGAATAAGCCCTCTTGATCGATCAAATAAGATAAAATAATATAAAGGGATTAGGAATGAATGATGAACCCTCCACTTTATAGAGGGGCAAAAGAATGAGCCGTGCATTAAAAAGACGCGAATACACGTGAGCATGGTTCCCAAGCTAATAAAGGAACTGGTGTGAATGCTGAGCAGTACCTGCCTAAAACTCTGTATAGGTATGAATTGTGGTGGTTAAAAATCTATTACTTTAACTAAAATGTATATCTGTGTCTGATTGATTAGACCTAAATAGTCGTATCAGTGAAAAACTTACCGTTGAGGGAAAGTGGCTGATATTGCGGTTTAGTATTATGCGGATGCAAATGTATTTTATTGGTGGTAATTCGATTAGTAGAAATTTTAAAAGAACGAGAAACGTTTGGTAAACTGATAATTTTGTAAAGTTTTAAGGAGAAAGCAAGAAGTGTTTAATCTATGGCAGCTACGCCTGTAGAACCTACGTAACGAATTTAAACGTCATCTTTCCGAAAATGGCAGAAACAAAGAAAAAACTAATAACCACGGGGCCAAAAGAAGGGTCGTTCGATCTCACATTATGTGTGGAACTAGAAATTTTGGTAAAAACTTATAAAACTAAGAGTCATTTAATGTAGTCAAATATATAATTATTTCTAAAAGTGAATACTCTATATAAGTAATAAATAAACTAACAATAGTAAAATGATGTGTAAAACTTAGTATTAAGGAAAAAGGTGGCTGATATTGCTGTTTGGTATTATTTGGATGTAAAGTATTATTCTGCTGAAAACATGTGGTGAATTGATTACTGGAAAGGTTTAAAAAGGAAGAGATTGTCAAGCTGATAATTTTGTACACGTTTTTAAAACAAGTCCAAACTAAAGGTTTGCTGTATTAAAGAATTGTGACAGCAACCCCTGTTGAACCTTTGGGATTTAAATAACCCTTGTGTAAAGAACTAATAGATAAACTCTCTAAAATTGGCAGAAGAAAATAAACAGACATAAGATTTACAAGCTTGGGTAATAAAAAATAGAGATAAACAGTTATCATTGAGTTAGATGAAGGAAGACATATGGGACCAGATGTACGAAATAAAAACAGACAAAGAGTTTGTGTAGGTGTTTGTGGGTCACTTAGGTGACCTCTGAGGGGCAATTTACAATGCTCACGGAAAATGTAGAAATGTCTGGAATGTGGAGTTAAAAGATGAAAGACAGATGGTATCATATGTCAGAGCAGAAAGCAGGCAGGATAGGAAAGGAAAGGCAGATAGAAAGGATATCAGAGTAAATCAAAGTTGGTAAAGACAAGTAGAAATGGATTAAGGAAACAGGAAGTTTGTGGATGAGACAGATATATTAATGAGAAGAAGGATTGTAGAAAATAGAGTGAAAGGAGAGATATAGGAGACCTCATCTGATGAAGGAAGGTGGCATGGGACAAATAAATAAATTAAAAATGATAATAAAGGAAAAATTAATAAAAAGAAGAAAAAACATTGAGAGAATGATCACTCATCTCTCTGACATCCACAATGTGGCTGGAAAGTGGATTAAGGTGGTTAAAGCAAAAACAAGGGCAACTGTCTAATATCTGAACTGGACAGAGCTGTAAACTCTCAATACATGAATGAAACTATTTTGATGCATATCATTCTTCAGTGAGGCAGACACTGCATGCTGAATATCCAACCAGAGTGGATCCGAAGGACATTATAATGGAAATAGCTGGGAGAAACAGAAACCCAATCACATGAGACATTTAAACAGAGAGTCAAACTCCGTGACACATCTGAGTGGAGTTTGCGACCTGTGACTTTGCTGAGGAACAATACAAAGAATGTGTGGACACTCAAAGAGAAAATGGACAACAAGCTGATAATAAACTGAGGACATGACAGCCTGAGGGGAAAAGACTGCCCCCACTGATCCACAGAACAGCCACAGGGGGTGGAGGGGAGAGAGTGACAATAGACCTTTAGAGGTCCAGGTTAAAGCCTAATAAACTATTACAAATGTCAAAATCCTGATATCAGATTAGACTCCTATTAATCTGTTAGAAAGAGATGAAATATGTAAATGGATTTACAAATTTGGTGTGTTAAAGAGGGAGTGTATAAAGATATGAAAGGAACACGAATGATGATTTCTGAGCCAAAAGCAAATGTGTACTGGATAGGAAAGATATAGAATGATGTAAGGCAAACGATCAATGAATGGGGTGAATTTATTAAAGCACAGATTCCAGAAGCACAAATACCCGAGTCAGGATTTCAATGTACAATGAACTATGATCCCACAAGAAATACAGATATGGAAATAAAATGGCCGAAAGGAACTAAAGAGCAAAAAACGAAATGATATCACAACACATCATAATAGGTAAACAGGGAGCAGCCTTGAAATATCAGAAAATGAGTTCATGTAAACGATTCCATTCTACACATTTCTATATAAAGGTTTAGAACCAAAGAAGAAAAAGCAGCACAAAGTGAATGGGAACCCACAATAAATCCATAGATTTCCTAGTCTGCCAATAAAAATTACATAACAATTCTGTGTGGTATATTTTTGCAAGGCATTCCCCAGGAGGTAGTTGAAAAAACCAAAAACAACAAGCTCAAATGGTGGAAACACCAGAGCCAGGAAGTAATTCTACTGAACTATGACAGGAAGTTGAACACCAAATGCCAGCTAAACTATGGTCTCAGCATGAGACAGATGGAAGGTTAGTAAAGTTAGCCTTCCTAGTACAGTGCAACTTAAACCAAATGCACGCCTATCCAGGAACAAAATGCAATATCCTTAATCTGATGTACAATATTTTACTGCAATTGATCTTTGTACTGTATTTGGTCACAAGGTATCCAAAACCAAACTGCAATATTGACTGCCATAGAGAGGATTATGCTATAGATGCATGAATAGATTTAGAAAATAGATTCGTGATAATATCAAACCATTTCATCTATATGTTGCTATCAGAGCTGACGGACATGCATCATAGGCAATGATAATGCTAAACTCTTAGTTATAATGCAAGGTTGTAGTCATAAATCAGGCATATAAAAATATCTAGGAAAACTATGGGACATCTAGTTATCATGTACACACGTCATAAAACTTAAATGAGCAAGACAGTTGTTTTGACTCCAGCACATAGTCTAGCATATGCATCGTGCTTACATTTCCCGATGTGACTAATAATGTTATATGGATAATCCAGCAGAAATAATTCCTTTGGGTTTGAAAGGCAAACTGGGTAGCTAATTCATTATCATTCACTGGGCTATGATCTGATCTTGATTCATGATGGATCCAACTTTAGAGATCGGTTAAGAATCCATACTGGAGATGCACATGGTTTTAACCATGTGCAAAGGGGGAAGAGCAGTAATAAGAAATTAAGTAAATAAAAAAATTAAGAAAAGTGTAAAGTTAAAAGAAATTAAAACAATAAGGTAATGGTGGATGAATTTTTGTCTTCATGAGAGATATGGGCTAAATAATGTCAGAGACAGAGCAATAACATTAATAGGTAAACAATAAAATTCATACCTGAAGGACCTTTCAAACACTTGGTGGTGGATTATTAGGATATGATAAAACACATACAAAACAAGACATGCTTGTGGTTATTGACCGATTTAACTATTGAGCAAAAACAATACTGTCTGCAGATAAAGGGGCAGAAACAATTGCAGGGATAAGTTGAGAAAATTAATAAGTTGAACAAATGAATGGTCTTCTCAAAACCAAGCTCAACAAGATATGTACAAGTACTAAACTTAATTGTATTGATGCTTTACTTCTTGCACTATGAGCAACCGCATGCAAATTAACAGAATCACTCATTTAACACTGCATGAAATGTTTACTGGTCGACCAATGCCTGTAATATACAGCAGAGGCCTATACAAGGGACCTTCATTAGAACAATTAGAGATGGAACATAATGATAAAACTAACTGCTTTCCATGAAGCTATTTCTGTGCAGGAAAAGAGAAAGGTGTGAGGAAATGGAAACCACTTGTCCATTGCATCAACAGATGAAGTCTATGTAAGAATATTCAAAAGGAAATGGACATCATAAAGTGACAGCAGCTACTTCAACAGTAGTCCAGGTGGAAGGAAGCAACACCTGGTATCACCTAAACCACTGCACAGGAATTCCTAAGGAAAAAGCCAGAGAAAATAGACCGGAAATAAACAAACAAGATAGTTCAACCGCCGAAAGCAACGAATTACAAAGTGTTGCAGGAGGAGTCAAACAGAACATGAAAAGAATAACAGCAACAATAGGCCTGATCCTCATATGCTTGTCACAAGTTCAAACTACAGCCAACACCACAAGCTCATTTAAACCAGCGTTGTATGGAAAACAACGAAGTAACACAGAGGAGAACCACAACACAGCTGATGGTGATATCAAACTAGATATGTTAGGGGAAACTGCACAGAGGAATCAATGGAGAACAATTGGACTCAACCAGTAAAATTACATGGCAAAATAGATTATCTGGAAGAGAATAAAAACATGGGATTGGTTTGATTTGAATGTATCTGTAACCTAAAATGTCATATCATGCATTTTATTCATTTTCATATTACGCATATTTTGTGTTTGTATTAGATATGGTTTATTTGCTTTTGTGTTATGCATTTTGTTTTTGGGGTACCCCTTTTTTAATATGGTGTGTATTGACTTTATTTTGCTACTGTTATTATTGTTTATACCTGATATAATTGTGATGACACACACCGATAAGGCAAACCTGATCACACACACATGTTTCGAATATTGTACTAATTGGTAAAGTAGGGTGTTAGGATCTTTTACTTCCCTCAGCCAAATTGATCAAAGGGACATGAGGAAGATGTTTGGTCCGCACCTGCCGAAGTGTTGTGGCATGATTTGGACCTTTGGTAATAGAACATAGAGGCTTTATCTGAAGTCATTAAATTATAGTAGGATAAAATCTGGATCATGAAACAGCACTCCGGAATTGTGAGACATGTGTATGTCTCAAAGGGGGAAATGTAGAAGATTTTATTAACCTAAATCTAGAGGAATTGCACACAATTTAAGCCACTATTATAATTCTCTATACATGTGGCTACAGGTCTTTGTTCCTTAACCCCCACCTCTAAAACTACTATCAGACCTGTGTGCCCACCCCCAAACATTCCTTCGAACATGTGTGCCCACCCCCAAACAGTCTATCTATAAAAGGTTTCCCCTTAGTAGGCCAAGACGGTTCTCTCCTATGCAGGTCCCTGTCTGCTGCAGTTCTCTGTGGGAGGGCCCGGCCCTGCATATGGGGGGGCTCGGCTCTTTGTTGGTTTAGTCAATAAAAGTCTATCTGATGGAATCAAAACCCGACTCGAGTGGTTAATGAGGAATGGAAAAAAGAAACCACAACAGGGGTTAGAATCCATCAATGAGACGCGTGATGTGGCTGTACCAGACCAAGCTGAAGGCATAACCTCCCCCGAGGCTCCTAGGACATCTACCGATGTGGAGATATCTGGTCCGGAAGATTCGTCAGTTATTGAACAGCTTCCACCGTCAAACCAGAATCACTTCAACCAGAAGTTACTGCTGGAATTGCAAGAACAGTCTCGCAAGATACAAGAAACTCAGAATTTCCACGATGAGATCTTGAGAAATATTTACGGACGCATCGAAACATTATTTGCAAATTCTGTAGAACAGGTTCATATGAACAGAATACTGCATGACCGCACAGACTCTATTCAAAATGAATTACAGACGATTTCCAAGAATCATCAAAGCGATTTCAAGCAGAGACAACTCACGGTAAGACTGCTGGGGAATCTTAATCGCTCTATTTTACACAAGGATAAAGCTTAATTTATCTGGTTTGAAAGGTCAGGTTTTATTTTCTGATTTTGCTCTGTTTCTTAATTATGTGGTTTGAAAGATAGATTTTTTATTTTAGTTAGTTAGTTAGTTTTTACTTCGCGAGTTTTCTGATTTTGCTCTGTTTCTTTATTATGTGGTTTGAAAGATTAAGTTTGTTATTTTCGTCAGTTTGTTATTTTTAAAAAGGCTATTTGGCGAGTTATTTCTTGAGGCATTGAACCTTTTCATTTGCTGTGTTTTGTTCATTTTTAAAAGGCTATTTTGTGAGTTATTGATTATATTAACACTTTGTTGAACTTTTAACTTTCTGAGCATTATTAATTTTAAAACTTTGATATTTTCTTTATGCAATGATTTATTAACATTTTTCTTGAGCTTTTATTAAATTTTGATATTTTCTTAATGCAATGATTTTATTAACATTTTGTGTTTGATATGCTTTTAAACTGTATTTCCCATAGGTGATTTATATGTGTCAATTATTTGAATGTTTTATTCTTTTTTGCTTGATTATTTAACGTGTGATCAGAGGAGAACCTGGTTAAATTGAAATAATAAAATGGCTAATAAAAGAGTGCGTTCAGACGATGATTTACATAGTTGTCAACAGATGCGTTCTGTAAGAGCTAGACACACACATTTGTCTATAACTGAACAGTTACAGGCCATTATGGACCAGCAGATTGGAGTTTTGTGGCCTGACTATCAAGATTTTGATATGGTATTACAAGATGTGCTATGTTCAGATGCTGCAATAAATGACATCTCCTAACATCTGTGAAAGGTTGGAAGAAATAATTCAGATGCAGAATGCGCATTTTGAAACAGAAGCTGATTTGTTGCAAACCGGTAACGGTGTATTTAATAATTCTACAGATGCATTGCTATATAACCCTATGGCCCTAAGTCAAAATGATATAGACACACTTGTGAGAGATGGTGGCTCAGCTGGTGATTATACTATCGTCCCCAGACCATATTTTAATGGTTTAGAAATTCATAGAAATATGAATTTGCGCGAAATCACTTCTACAGATTTGGCCGCATATACTATATTTGCACAAAATGCTTTGTCAGAAATTGTGTCGTTTTCCAGTCAGTTGGGTGGTGAGGGATCTTTTATAAACATCAGTCTCAGAGGCCCCAGCTTAAAATCGGATGTGAACGCTATATTGTCCCCTGACGATGGCTATGATGAGAGTCATTTTATAGAACAGTTTGAAGGTGTTGTACAAAGTAATGAGGATGTGATGGCTGATGACAATTTGCAATTACATGTGTCCATAGCTAGAACTAGGAATGGTGGTGCTCGTAGGAAGATTACAGACATTGTCCATGATGAGGTGCTTAAGAGAAAAAGAATGCATTTATTCTCCCCCATCAACATGACGAACAATTTATGCTTTGCAATTTGTTTAGCACATTTTCTTGACCCAATGGCTGACTATCATGAATTAGAAAATAGGGCTAGGGATATACAGACTGCAGCAGGTCTCGTATCTCAAGATTGCGTGGGGTTTAACCAGTTAACCAAAATTAGTGTTGTATAAGACCCATGATGAACCAAATGACAATACAGTGTTTCTATACCTGCATGATGGACATTATCATATGATAGAAACTTTGAATGCCTTTGTTGGATCGCCGTACGTATGTCACTACTGTTACAGGGGCTATACAAGCAGACGGGCCCATGAATGTAAATTTGTTTGCTCTGTATGCAACGACAACCAGTGCTACAAGCAGGTTAAAAAGACGATACATTGTCCAGACTGTTTGCGATACTGTAAATCAGAATATTGCTATAATGTGCATAAAAAAGCTTCTGGTGTTCATCCTGATATTCAAGCTTATGCTCAAGAGGATGATCAAGATGATGATCAAGCTGATGTTGTATTTGATTATCTATCTGATGCACAATTTGATGTTCACACTGGTAGAGCACGACCAAATACTGTAGTAAATGCGGTAGGCGTTACTATATATCAGCAGCAAAAAAAAACAAGCCACATAAATGTCCTGCAGAGAAATGTTTCCATTGTCTCGAGGATGTAAGTCACAATGGAACGCATGAGTGTTTTATACGGCCTATTCCCCTCGAAGAGAATAACGAGAACTACATATTCTATGATTTCGAAACACGCTGTGATAATGGTAAGCATGTTGCCAATTATGTCTGTGCCATGACTTTTAATGGTGAGACATTTAAATGGGGTGGTGAAAGCTGTATTGAACAATTCATCTGTAAGTTTAGACGTCCAAAATATAAAAACTACACATTTGTGGCACACAATGGTGCGGGTTTTGATCATTTCTTAATCCTAGAATATTTCTGCAGTGGGGGGGCTTGCACTCAATATACTGATGCAGGGTTGCAGACTAACCTTTATGTATGATAAGGTTTCCAGACAACGTTACATTGACAGCTTCTCATTCATGCCAATGGCCCTAGCAAAAACACCTGCTGCATTTAATTTAACCACCACCGAGAAGGGTTACTTTCCCCATCTCTTCAATTGGTTGGAGAATCAAAGTTATGTAGGACCCTACCCGTCCAAACATTACTACGGATACTCGACAATGTCAGACAGTGTCCGAGTAAAGTTTGATCAGTGGTATGCCACACTCGAAGGTAAGGTTTTTGACTTCAGGAAAGAAATTGAATTGTACTGTATGAACGATGTTGTTTTACTTCGCGAGGCTTGCCTTAAGTACAGGAAAGAGTTCATTGAATGTATGCAGTTAGACCCCTTCAGCTTTACGACTTTAGCGTCTTGCTGTATGGGTGTCTTCAAAACCCACTTTCTTCCACCTAAAACCTTGGCCCTGACACACAATAATGCTTACATACACCAACACAAGACATTCTCGAATGTTTCGATCGAGTGGTTTGAATATGTTAAAAAGACACGTGATGTAGACATTCACCATGCATTAAATCATGGTGAAGTGAAGTTTGGGAGTTTCTTTGTTGACGGCTATTATGAGCAAGATGGTGTGAGGAAAGCGTTAGACTTTGTGGGTGCTACTTTCACGGACATGTCTCCTGTTACAGATCTGACTACATAAATCCCCAGTCCAAAATTCCTTTTGGTGTACATTTGAAAATGTTTAATGACAGGCTTGAAGTTTTAAGAAATGCCCACAATCTCGACGTTGAGGTAATTTGGGAGTGTCACTGGCGTGAACTTAAGAAGACAGATCCAGATGTAATTAACTTTATGTCCACATACTCAGCCCCTGAAAGATTGAAACCACGTGATGCATTGTTTGGGGGGCGTACAAACGCTTACAAGCTGTACCACAAAGTTTCAGAGGGAGAGAAGATTAGGTATGTTGATTTCACCAGTCTGTATCCTTTTGTTTAGTCTCGAAGACCCTACCCCATCGGTCATCCTGAAATAATCTTTAAGGACTTTCAAAATCTTGAAGATTATTTTGGACTAATTAAGGCAACGGTCCTCCCACCCCGAAATCTGCTCCACCCCGTCCTTCCGTATCGCTACGCAGGCAAGCTAAATTTCCCGCTTTGTCGCACGTTTGTAGAGGAGCAAAGTAAAATCATACCTTGTATGCACACAGATGAGGAAAGAGCGATTTCAGGCACATGGTGAGCCTTGAATTGTTAAAGGCTATTGAGAAGAACTATGTAGTTGTGAAAATCGATGAGGTCTGGCATTTTCCGCAAACTCTGACAAACTATTTTGTGACTATGTGAAAACATTTTTACAGTTTAAACAACAGGCGTCAGGTTATCCCTCACATGTCATCAGCGAAGGACAAACAGGCCTATATTGACGATTATCTCCAGAAAGAGGACATCCAGCTAGACCCTCAAAAGATTTGTCATAACCCCGCCCGACGTTCAATTAACAAATTACTGCTTAATTCGTTGTGGGGGAGGTTCTCCCTCAGAGAGAACATGCCTTGCTGTAAGCTTTTGCAAAGTGATTCACAAAACTCCTCACAAATGTCATCACACTGGACTCCTTAATTGGCCTTGTTGACAGCTTTGTGAAATCATCTGACAGCACTCAACACCTCTTGGCTCACACTGAGACCATTGTCAGTTGTAAAAAAAAATTAAGGTGGTTTATAACAAATGACAGCTTCTCCCTGATTACACAACTCTACCTTATGGCTACTAATAATATTTTTGGGTATCGGGGTGTGCAAGACACCGAGGGTTTTGATTTTCGTTTTCAACACCCTTTCTCTTGCGTTATAAGCGGGCCAAGTAATAGCGGGAAAACTTTTTTTGTAAAAATGTTGTTACAAAATGCCAAGAGACTGATTTCTAAAAATATTGAAAATATTGTGTACATACATGATTGTTGGCAGCCTTAGTATGATGAATTGTTGAAAATGTATGATATTAAATTTATCCGCAGAGTCTAAATGATGATCGATTGTTTCCCCCAACAAAACAAATTTTCTAATTTTGGATGATGTTATGAAAGATGCTAGTGGTAATTCTGAAGTTGAAAGAGTATTCACAAATTATGTTCATCACAAAAATCTCAGTATATTGTTCAGAACTTGTTTTGCCAAGGTAGGTCCAGCAGGACCATCAGTTTGAACACAAATTATTTGGTCCTGTTTAAGAATCCACGAGACAACACCCAAATTAATGTGTTAGCCAGACAGATGTACCCTCGAAACACCAAATTCTTTATGGAATGTTATCAAGATGCTTCTGGCATTCCTTTCGGCTACCTAATGATTGACTTTAAAGCAAAAACACCCAAACAGTATCGTCTCAGAACAGAGCTGCTCTCACAAAATCCTGTTGTATACCTTCAGAAAAGAAAACACTGACATCGTTGGAAATGTCTGAAAGACTTGTAAGGAACCTGTCTTTTTTAAAGTTGATATTAAAGGCGACACCCAGACAAAGGCGTGTTAGTTTAGAAGCGGCCTCAGACGAGTTTATTGTAACATTGTGCGAAGTAGCTCCTAAAGTACTCCATGGTAATGTACCGCTTACACCGAAACAATATCAGAGACTGAAGAGAAGAACCACCGAAATCAAAATTGTTGCAGATAAGAAGGTTGGAGTTCTTAGAAAAAGGAGATTAATCAATCAACATGGAGGGTTTCTGTTACCCCTTTTAAGTGTTGCTATACCGTTTATAACCAGTTTGATTACCTCTAAATAATTTTGGTGATGGATTATGCCGAGAAGATGTTCTTAGTTCCACAAAACCAGCTGGATAAACTCAAGACTGGAACCCCCCCATGAGTCTATTCAACAGGTTGTGGAGAATGACCTGGACATGACTATAAGAAATATTCTTTACAGGAATGATCTGGAATTATATGAAAAGGCTAAGATGTATACCGCTGTTTTGCAGAGATTTTTAATACTTTCTAAACAAGGGGACAGGGAGACCAATACATTAACATTATCCCTACCACAGTCTGCCCCTGCTGAAAAAGAATATCCTTCTGTGTCAGACAGTGCGAGTGCCCAAGACACTTTGGATAATGTAGCGGAAGACATATTAAATAATGTTCCAAAGAGGAGTGTTAAAAATGTTCGATACATTTTGGATAAGATGTCTAAAACTAGAGATGTAACATCCTGGGTTGAATCGGGAGAGTTTGTGTTTAAAGGTAGAGCAATCCCTGGTTCACACATGTTTGATTTAGTTAAAGGTGTAACGGCTCCGCAAAAGATTGCAGATGAACAGAGACCTCTTGTAACAACTCCCACCTCTATGCCGGCTACACCTCCCACATCTACATCCACGCCCCGTTTCACCCGGTCACTATCACCTGAATATTGAGAACTCCACCTCCCATCATGCACCGCACCTTCACCCGGCCATCTTTGATTGGACTCCTCACCTGTGTCTGATTTGTGTCTGCACCTGTTTTGTGTTTGCCATGTGTTCGTGTCTGTATTTAAGTCCCATTTGAGTTCTGTTCTGTGTTTGGTCTAGTTGTTATTTTCATGTCCGTTGTCCTGATTGTTGGAATACTTACCCGAACGCTTGACTGTTGGATTACTTACCTGAAAACCTGATTGTTGGGAGTCTCGCCTGTTTTCCTAGTTTGGAAGTTTTACCTGTTTCGTTTAATGTTGGTGCCTGTGGCAATAAAACCATCTTCACTCCATTCCTTGTGGCGTCCTCACCTGCCTACACATCCGTACCGTGACACCTCTTGGGTGGAACGAACTTCTGGAAGCATTTGCTATTTTAAATATACCATACTCTATGGTCCCGAACCATCATGTCAGACATACAATTAACTCTTTCAAAACAATATCATCACCTACTGCTGTCAGATCATATAAGAGAGGTAGAAAAAGACAGAAAATGCATTCGGACACAGCTTCGTCACAATCAAATCATTCAGAAAATGGTTTATCTCAATCACCTATGCTTAACAGGGGACAGTGGTTAAGTTTTTAAACTCTAACATTTGTATTGTTGAATGTTTTGCATGTAAATAAAAATTCAAAAGATGAAATTTCTGTTTCCTTGTGTTTTTATAAAAATTTTTTAGACATTTCACCTGTTTGCACACACTGAATACACTTGACAACATTTTCATTACATTGAACATGTTTAAGTTTTTTTTTTACAAAAGCTGTCACATATTTGTCATTTTTAATAAAATCATCACTATACAAATTCAACACATAATTATAATCAAAACTTTTTGGCATGTGGTAGAGAAAAAATACACAATGCTGACCGCAAGTATCTGATGAAAATCTTGTACTTGTTTAGTCGAATGTTGTAACTCCTTAGAATTGCGTTTTAAAAAGTTTTTGATATCTGCCGGAAAACCATGGTAATCTGGTTTATTACCAAAGCTGTCAAAAAAACAGCCTACACCATGCTCATTTATGTAGATGGCTAACCAGTGTTGACCCGGTAATCCTGAAGGTTGTGTGTTCAATATAACCATCGATGGCAACTTTCTTAAAGCCTCTTTGGGTAGATAGTCACATGGTAACACACCAAGGAAGTGGATATTGCAGGAAACCTTGTTCATGATCCCCGTAAGCTGTACTGTATTCATTTGTGTATTAATAGTAATCAACCAGGATCTGTCGACGATTTGATACCTTAATGACACTGTCAAATGTAGCATAGAGAATTAAATTTATTATTCGGGGTAGCGGCTGTCTAAAACGCGCCTCCAGTCTAATATTTCCACTCTTGATAAGCGAAATGTGCTGACCGCACTCCTCATCGGGGGTGAGATTGAAAGCGTAGAGGGTATACCCGTGCAGGAAGTCCTCTCTGTCAATAGACAGAGCCTGATTTTTAAGATGTCTTCCAGATGACAAAGCTAACTGGTAAAATTCCCTCACTGCAGATCCACTTTCATAGTCAGGTTGTAGCGGCTTTGCAGGGTGTTGTTGCCCGTCCACATAAATGGCTAGAAATTCGAGGTCATAGTTTTTAAACGTAAAGGGTTTTTATCATATGCTCCTACAAATGCGTCATTATCGACCATCGCTAATACGATAGATTTTGGTAGAGTTCCTAAGAAAAGGTTTTCTTGATTGCTGACTCTCGACCCTTGTGGTAGGGAATACGTTTTCAGACATACTCTGTCGATGGGGTACTTGGCTGTGGTAGAGAGCAGTGCTTGGGCAAAAAGCCTTACAGCCAGTGACACTGACACTTTTTTCACAAATAGCGATGCTGACATGATGTTTAGTTTATAAGCCACAGCATCACTCCTCATCAAACAAAATTCATCTTTACCTCTGGTCATCCGAATTTTAATGTCCACCCCATTAAGCATCAGTTTTTCTTGAAAGAAAATATCACTGTGAATAGGTGTAAGAAGCTCGATCACATTACTAGCATTGGTAAAGGCCACTCTCTTAGTCAGACCACGATTCTCCCCAGCAGGGTCCGCAACATCCATACGCCCCGCAGTGTCTTTGTAAAAGAGCCCCGCGGAGAAAAGTGTTTCAAGGGCATCTTTACCATAATTGGTAAGACATTCTATTATACATCGATAAGGATGTGTGCTAGAACTCTGTGATATAAGCCGATCCCCAAGTGAGACATCTACTTGTGAAAATATTGTAGCTCCTGGATAGTTAATAAGACCCACAGAGGCTCCATCAGCAATATCTGTACCATTGGCATTAGTGATTTTGAGGCGTAAAAACAACAATGTGTTGTTCAGATCCACATAATCCTCTCCAGTCCCCGCAATAAAAAATTCCAATGGTGTTGAGTCCGAAATCGCTGATAAAGGTGGTACTTCTATATATGTATTTTTTTCAATAGCGGTTTGTGTTAGCGGTACTGTAAACAGATCCAGTTCGCTTTTTAAACACTCTTCTGACATGCTGTATAGTAAGGCCATGGTCTAAAATATTGCTTTAACAGACTTCTTTCTTCTTTTTGCAGCAGATCCTTTTCATCCCAGATCCTTTCGTTTTGTTTTCTTCTGCAGCTGGCCACTCCTCCGTACCCCTGGTGGTCTAGACATTCTCTTGCAAGTCATTACCATTAACCCTGATCCGTCTTGGATATTGTTGTTGTTATTAAAAGAATGTGATAATGTATGACTAACAACGTCACATAGTATGTTTTTCGCAGCTGATTTGAGATGCGGCTTAGCTATGCTAAACCCCCGTTTTAGTAATGGTACGGCCATTCTAAAGAGGCCACGAAAAAGGCCTCCCAAACCAGCTCCATACATAACCCCACCCCCTGCATAACTGGGAATACCATTACCTGCCTGATTCTGTTAATAGGCTACGTAACGCATGGGGTCAACATTATGGTTGTTGAAATATACCATTTTCCAATCGGTTTTAAAAAATACGCTGTTTCACGGGTCTAAAGTGTAATTTAGTACACACCTTTCCGTAACTGAAACGCACGTCTTGATTTTGATCGTCTTTCACTTGTATGCTGATCTTGGTGATGGAGTTTTTATTAACTGTAACGTAATGCGGACGGTCGTATCTGACACAATACACTTTGTTACTCTCACCCTCTATATGGACACACCTTAGTAGGGGTACGTGATAATCACCAACTGATTGATATTCTATTATGTCCGTGTATATATACATAGTGTAGACCCCTGCTTTTAATCCTAAAATAATAGCCAGCTTCCCATAAAATCTCAATGATGTCTTCGGAGGGCCCTTCAGAAACACTTTGTTCTGAACATGATCAAACCCAAAACTCACCCCCGATGGCAGGTGTGCATTGATCTCCCTGGTTAAGAAAACAATGTCATCATAATATCCAGACTTTATCCTATAAAGAGTGTTTGACATCTTTGGGTCTCGGTTGAAGAAAATCTCAATTTCTTTGCCTTCAGGAAGGTAATCTGCAATATGCTTATCACTATCTGTAGGTGATGCGCCACCCTGGTCGAGAATAAATGCTGCATCCTCCTCGGTAAATGTGTACCATGACACCGGATATTCAAATTCGATCAATCCAACTTCCCATTCTCCTTTCAGGTTTATAGCTCTTGCTAAGAGGGTCGTATAATTAGACATTTTATTCCCCGGATAAGCAACTAGAGATGCATTGCAGGGCAATGTAACATAAAATCCACCCTCAGCCATGGTAGGTCTTTACATGAATGAGTGCAGTCTATGCAGGTCATTTGTTTTTATGGTTTCTGTACGTCAACCAATTCTTTTTGATCAATTCATGATGAAAATTTCACAGGCCATCCAAGCCATTGCACCAGTAACAATGTTTTAAACCCCTTCTTCTTCTTGTCTAAAACCTTTTCAACTTTAAATGCCTTGTTTTTACTGACAAGTATTTTTTTCATTTCTTTCTCATAAAAAACGGCATCAATAACATCGCCATCGTAATCACTTAATCTGTAGACAGGAGGGTCTCGCGGGATGCATGCAGTTATGGTGAAACACTGCGTGTAATTTTCCTCATACCCCTTGACAAATGGTCCTCTTACTTTAGAAATTCAAACATCATCACCAAGTTTGTATTTAAACACAGGCCATATAGATTATGTAGCACCACAGATTCGTTTTCTTTGTTTACATTAATAGATCTCATCTTAATGCTCCTATGATAGCTGGCGTTGTACCCCTGCGTTATGTCTTGAAGTATGTCGATATAGCGTTTTGAGTTTGTAGCTGTTAAATACCTCCACATTCTACCTTTTAAGGTTCTATTAAAACGTTCAACAACACATGACTTCAATTCAGAGGCTGTTACGAAATGTGTAATGTTATACTTTTTGACTATGTTCTGAAAGTGTTTGTTAAAGAATTCCGAGCCGTTATCCGTTTGTAAAACGCCCGGCAAGTGACCGTCAGCCAGTATGGATTCAAAAGCTTTATTGAGTTCCTTCTTTACATGCAGTTGTAACAAGGTTCCTTGTGTGGGGAGGAAATGTTAAAATCCAACAAAATACTTTAATAAAACTCAAAATACAGCGGCTCCAAAACACAAACCAAACAAACTATGCCACGTGGTAGTCGCTGTTAGCTTGTAGCTCTGTGGTCTTTGTTGTTCCGTCTTCCCTCACGGACATCCAGCTCTCTGGATCGCAGCCTCTTTCTGCGGCGCCTCTTAAGCCCCCTCTCACCAATCACTGGAACGAGGGACAGCAGGTTAGAAGTCACATTTGACCTACTTACCGCCCTCTGTGCTCCGGACTGAAGCTCCTCCCTCCCAGACAGGGCATGACCACGCCCCCTTGCAACAGCAGTCAATAAAGTCACTTTATTGGTAGTTCATCATTGGTAATGAACGTGCTGTAGACTATTCCCGTTTGTAAAAAAAAAAGTCCAAGAGCACACACACATAAACAGCTTTGTATAGCTGCCTCTAAATGCCGTTTAAATGTTGAAAATTACTTTAATAAAAATATTCAGCACAAAAATATGAAGCATTTATTTTAACACAATAACATAGCAGCCGGTAATAAAGTGAAAGTTATGCAAAGCGTTATTATAAAAATGGCTCTGGGCAGAGCGAGAGCTCCATCAGTAGTGGTAAAAGCACACATCACTACACAAGGAGACTAGTTAACTTTACCCTGTAGAAAACAGCAACTTCGTAAGTGAAGCAAGTTTTCCATTGTTTATGATGAGCATATCTCTGAACTTTTAATCATCCCATGTATGTGCCGCGTTCACGTTCCGGAGGCGAGCCAGCAACAGCCCACCAGGGTAAACTCGCGCAGTCAGAGCTTTGCCATCTCACGTATAAAAAAAACCTTTTGCTGTAGTTTACACAGGGCAAGCATGAATTGTGCATTTGTACACCTTTAATTCTACATGTTATTTGGTTACTTGTCTCTTTGTGTCTTTGTAGTGTTTTATGTGGATGGAATGGTTATTTTTATTTCACCTCTGCCGGCATGTCCTAAACATTAACTTGGCACTATAAATCGCTATTTTTCAGCATTAAATTAGCGAATTTTGCCAAGATGTTTTCAGAGATAGAAATAATGTTACAGAATCATAATTTAATGAAAACCCAATTTTGACCTGATTTTAATTTTTGAATATTCCTGAAAGCCTCCCTGTGCGACATCTGACAGGTTGTCCCAGATCGCATCACCTCGACTTTCCTCCGTTAGATATGATTGAATTTTACTCTACAAAGCATGTGAAAAACAATAAACATGATAATCATATGCCAAGTGTTTATGTACATTATGTATTGTGGCCAGTCTGCTTTGTTCGCTTTGCTTGAGCTTTTAATGTTTTTTGTTCTGTATCCTTTAACTCAAACTCTGCATATTTTCGATTAAGAAAATCAGGATATAACGTAGGATTGTTGTGAATATAACTTATAAGTAATAGGCCTATGTCGTTCAGTAATTCATTACTGAAAATGCCATATATTATCCAGTGATTTTTTTTGTTGCATTTTTTTTTGCAGTTCCAGCAAGCAGCCAAGCACAAACATATTGGTTAATTATATTTCATTTAGAAAATGAACTCTGTCTTGATGTGTTTTGTTGTAATTTGTATTGAGGCTTCGTCATTTGCACTAAACAGCCCAAACAGTTAGCATCTTTGTAATTTAAATGTAAATTGTTGATTTTTGGTGAAAAATTATTTGTTTAGATTAGTAGATATAAAAATAGTCGTTAGTGGCAGCCCTAAATGCGGCATCTAGGTATTATATTATGTCTATGTTAGGAAGGTGTTTGTTGGAGGTCATGCAGTGTTACATCATATTATTGCAAGACAGAGTTCAAAGTCGAGTGGTACATTCGGTTATAAACCATTCTCATGATATTGTGATATTTCGCACCAAACGGTTGTCTCGCAATGTCATGTGTAGTGAACTCGCAATTTTTTTTTGTTTGAGCAGGTGCGCGTCTATCATGGCCTTCGCGGCAAAAAAGCCCAGAGTCGAAATCGAGGAGTGAAGGGAAGGGTATATGTACACAATGTAACTTCTGTGAAGACTTCTACAAAGAGCCGTGTCAAGTTTTTTAACGCAGTGTTACAGATAAGCCATGAATATTGAAATGTGGTGGTGTTTGCTGCAGAGAAACGGACGTTATTTGCCCAAGCGGAGAAAAGTAAAAGCCCTGTGAAATTACAAAGGATTAAACGATGTGTCAGTGAGTATGCATATTTCAATAATATTAAGTTAATATTGTCATTTTTTGTAGTGAAATTGTGAAAGTAATTTTTGAAGTCGTTGATGTGATTAGGTTCTCAGGGAGCAGAGTTCGACATACAGTGTGGAAGGTCCACCGAGATATCCGTGGTGAGAGATTTGGGGTTTTCCTTCATAGAGGCCCCACAAAATGTGAAGCGAACTGTCGCGATGGCCCCGAGACAGCAGGTGAGTTTTTTTATTGTAACGTTACGTGTAATGAGTTTTAAATGAATCGTTTCATGTGCGTATAGTTTATTCATTTAGTAATGTGTCAAACGTAATTGTCTTGTTTTAAGGTAAACGTAGTGATTACAGAATGACGATAGGGTATTCAACGTGCAATAAACATGTAGTAACGTTAACGATGAAATAAAGTGCGTTGTAGAGACACGTTGTTGAGTTGAGGCACATGTGGCTCTTTTGAAAAATCACGTGGATTTTAGAATTGGAATAGTTGTACTCCCTTTAGTTTGAGAGCTGTGCAAGGAGTGACTCAAATCAGACACTTGTTTGCACATTTATTATGTTATACAGGGTGAATGATGCATAATGCACTATATGGGAGATAGGGGTGATCCAGATAGTGTAAACATTAACATGAAAGTCTTATTTTTATGTTAGTGTGACATGAGTGGTTGCATGTGACCTTTCTTTAATTCAGAAACATGATAGCACAGAGCTGATCGTATGTGCTGATCATATGTGCAAATGCAGTGAGAAAATAATAACAATGTATTAAATGTTAAAGCTCAATGGATGGAATTAGACATAGCAGCATTGATGAGTAAAGAAAAGTCATTAGTGTTGCTTATAAATGTAAATAAGCTCCAGGTATCAGTCAGGTTTGCTAGGCTGTGTCGTAAACTCAATGCCAGGGGTGTTTCTAGGATTTGAAAACATCAAGGGCTGAGCCCAAAGGATCAGGGGCTAACTGGGGGGAATTCCTGCAAAACTTAATAATCTCTTAATTAATATCTATATAAGTGTTTTATTGTAAGGTAGGGTTTTTAACTTTAGCAAATATATATGGGGGATAGTCTTGGTAAGGATGAGAATTAACTGTAGGAAATGATGAGATACACAGATTAGTCTGCAGCGTTCTGGCGCTTTGTTTAATGATTTAGCACTTTTTTAAACCATTTTTTTTCTTTTCAGGTAACAGGTATAACACGTTCAAAATAAACATTAACAATATTCTCTTATAGGTCAAAATAAACATTAATATTATTTTACAGGTCAAAATATAGGCTTCATTAACAATATTCTCATACAGGTCAAAATCTCTTACAGGTCAAGCTCTTCAGACAATTAAATTCACAGCATTTACATGTATGTCTATTAATTAAGCAAATGTGCGCTGCGCTATGAAACGCATTCATTTAATGGCTTACGCGGCGCAAGGGCGGTTTGTTGCTGCGTCGACCAAAGCGCCCGCGGAGCGCACCGCTGTCGAGCTTGCACGCACGGATGCCGCGGTATAAGTTCAAAATAGTTCAACTTTTGCCGCTGCGCTCTGTGAAGTTTACCCGCGCGACCAATAGAAACGAAGCTGCTTCACAACCATGAATTCCCCAAACTGTAAACATGAACTGCCGCCATTTCGAAATCTCCGACTACTTTGCTCTTGCAAGTGCGGCGCAAATCGCTGATCTGCGCTGAACCCAGCTGCGAGCGCAGCGCTTGCCGCCTACTGTGTGAAAGCCCCACATATTTGACCAATCATAGGATGCTCATTCTGTTCAAAGTTACTACTAAGCGCTCAAACGGCGCTCTTTTTGCTCGTTCTTTATCTTCCGGGTTTCCGGGATATTGAATCTAATTTGCGGACGTCAGGGAGACACTACAAATTTGCGGGAGACTCTCGGATCTGCCGGAAGAGGAAGGATGTCTGGGGGACACAACAACCTTTTGCGGGGGGCATGGCCCGCGAGTGTCCCCCCTTGACGCCGGCACTGACACCAATAGAATCCCACCAATAGAATCCATCACATAACAGTAGACACCATTATAGTTTATTTTAAAAACAATACAATTCAGGGATTTGCACTAGTGTTAAAGGGATAGTTCACACAAAAAAACTGTCATTAATTACTCACTCTCATGTCCCCCTAAGAATTTTGTTTATACTTCCATGATTTTTTTACTGGGCCTTTAAAGAGAAAGTTGATCAGGCTGTCAATGGAGGGACAGAAACCTCTTGGATATCATTTAAAATATCTCAAATTGTGTTCCAAGGTTTAACGAAAGTCTTAGAGGATTGAAACAACATGAGGGTGAATAATTAATGACAGAATTTTCATATTTGGGTGAACTATACCTTTAATTTAGTTTTAGTTTTTTTAGGATCTGCAGCTGGGTTAAAAAAGATTGTTTCTTTGTCTTATACAGAATATTTCGGAGGTCCTAATGAGCAGCGTCGAAGGCAAGGACATTTTGGCCAGTCTTGAGAAGAATACTTTATCTTTAAGTCAGCGAAGATGCATGGTCAGAATACTAGTCTCACACCTCATGAGTCGCTTTGGAGAAACGTATGTAAAAAGTATAAATTATTAAACTGTGTCTTTACATAATAGGTACGAGTCACGAATTTCGAATATTTGACTAGTTGATTTAATGACAGAATATCGAATTTGGTTGTTTAGTCTGACGTCACGCACCACCATATATGGAAGGTTATGTACCGTCTCCGGGTCCAAACGCTCTATCAAATGCAAACAGTAAAAAAATGCTAATAAACGCTCGTGGTAAGCTGGAAAACCGTGATTCTAACCTAAGTTTATTAAAATATTAATGCTGGGGATTCCATGAGCCTGGATACTGTAGTGTGTGTATATATATATATATATATATATATGGTGAGTTTATTAATGTTTTGCTTAAATACGCGATATGAATAAACAGTGCTTATTTATTCAGTTGTGTTGTGCAGATGAATGAAAGCTTTAAGGGATTGGAAAAACATGAGGGTGAATCAATTATAGATATTTTACTATCTATTTAATTTAGCTACAGTGTCTATGTGGCCCACGTCTGTCTAATACTGGAAATTCTTTAATGTCTATATTGTAACGATGTGTTACCTTCTCCTGAATACTTTTTTTACATTTTTATTGTTTCTAGCCCATCCTCTGAGGAGAGGATCTGTTTGGCTGTTTCTCTGGTTGAGCAATATCCCTGTTTGAAGGACTCCCAGGGTAAAGGTTATGTGAGTACAACTTTCTTATTATCATGGTTCTTTATTTTTATATTTAAAAAGAAACCAAGTGGTCTATGGCCTTGTTACATTCACAGGATACAGTAGATGTGATTGACTATAGATGTGATTGAAGTCCCTTTAGGGGCTCCATAGAATGCGCAATTCATTATCTGTGCCTTTCCAAAAACGTATTTAGGTTTGATCACATCACATCACTTAAAAACTTATTTTATGTGTTTTTAGGAAGCATGGTTCAGCCCAGGACGAAGCCATCGTCCAGCTACTGGATTCCTGGAGGAACGCTTGCAAAATGTCCGAAAGAGAGCACGCCGTGAAGCCTCCACAAGCCGCGAGAAGAATGATTCTCAAGCCATTAGCAGCATGAGCAGCATCTTGGTTATTCCAGGTAAAAATGTTACTTTATCATCTTTTACAAAAAACAAGTGGTTTTTTTTGTGTTGTCAAAAATAATGATATTTCTATACGGATTCCAATGCGCATGTCCCACAGTATCGATACCAGCTGCACGGTTTCGTTCTCTCTCTTTTTTCCGACAGCGAGTTGACACAGATTGCACAGGAGTGCAGTGACAACAGTCTTCTCTCACAGACTTCACTCGTTTGCAGCAGTTAAATAGTGTTAATGTTAAAACTGATTTCAGTTTGGACAGCTCTTACATTTCTTTTAGTCGAGGACTAGTCTAATCCCTTCAGAGTACATGAAAGAAACAGCCATCCATAGGGCTCAGTGGATAAGAGCTAACGGGACAAAATCGTTTGAGGAAATAAACTGTGAATTCCCTCGACTCCTTGATACTCCAGACATGGTAGGTCCAAATCTCTGCATCTTTTTCAGAAAGTCCAAATCCATTTGGTTGCCATTAGGGCTGCAACTAGGTCTGGACAGAAAAAAAACTATTAATCGTTTTTTAAAATGCAGTCCATTCAATATCGATTCTCAAAAGCCCTGAATTTATTTTTTTCCGTTCATATTTCCGCAAGCACTGAACAGTCATTAACGTGAAAAGTTATTGTTATTACTATCCACAAGATGTCACTTTTCTTTTTTTACAACGGGTGGATTTTACGACAGGGAGTGTATTGTTCATTCATTGCTTAATTAACATGGCTGATACGGTTCATATTCATATGATCGCAGCCTCTCTTTACAGTTAATTTTGTGAAATTTTGTTGTATCTTAAATGTAAAATGACCTGATCCTGTTTGATTTATAAGCGACTGTTGTAACACACCCGTTCTGTCCCTGTTTTCTGTTCCCGAACTACAATACCCAGCATGCACCTCACGTCACCCGCCATTTTGATTGAACTCTGCACCTGTTTGTAATCCGTTTGATTGGTTTTGCACCTGTCTTGTGTTTGACATTTGTTATTTAAGTTCAGTTGTTTGCCTTGTCTCTCGTCTGGTATTCTGTTGTAAGTCACCTGCTTTGTTTCTCTGTTTTATGCTACCCGATTGCTTGTGTTTGGAATTACTTACCTGATAAGCCTGTTTTTGGAATTACTTACCTGATAAGCCTGTTTTTGGAATTACTTGCCTAATAAACCATCATTTTACACTGACCTGTGGTGTGCTCTTCTGCCCGGACCAGCCCCGTTTTGTTATAACTGTTCTGTTTCAATATACCCAAGGGTGTTTAAAGTTTAATATACAGGTTTGTGGCTTTTCATTTCATTTTTTTTAAATTCACCATTGTAATCTGATGTTTTTTTTCTTTTTTAGAACTATCTATAAGATTTTTATTAAATCTATAATCATTGATTCGAATGGAGAGCTTGTGAATCGGAATCAATTCGAATTAGAAAAGATACCCAGCCCTAGCTGCAACAACTAATTGATAACATTGAAAATTATCGTCAATCATTATAGAGTAATCAGTTCTGCCCACTGTGCACGTACAACTTCCGCCAGTCGCGTCAAAATACAGCAGTGAATAAAAATAGTGGAGGACACAAAGTGAGCAAGGTGATCCAAGCTGCCCAAAACATGAGAAATATTTAGGGATGCTCCAATCAGGATTTTTTTACAGCCGATACAGTACCGATTTCTTGTCAACATGATCGGCCGATCCTGATGCTTCAAGCTTTATATAACTGATATGTAAGCTCTCTGATCTCTGCTAAGCTTTTTTTTTCCAGATGAAGTGATGCCATGTAATGCAGGATTTATCCTGGGGAAAAAAAATATTTTTCCACTTGGCCTTTTCATTTGCCAGATCTGATAATTATTTTGATATAATCATATCAGGGCATTTAAAAGAACTGTTAAACTGCTCGCTCATCACAAGCACGGCAATCGTACACCTCATAAATCACATGTATGTCATCAAAGTCATCCAAATGCCAACGGTTTGTGAGATTTGGCAAGTTACTAAGTTCCAATCGAGTCATAAAATGTGACTATCGGCCGATACCGATATTATATTGAAATATTTATTTATTTTTTCGCTTTCATTTTTGCATAAAGACCTATCCTGACAGTCTGTGTAAAGTTTAAATCTTAAATGAGCACCATCAGTAGAGAGGCAAATGTTAATGTTAAATTTACATTTAAAATTTAGCTGAAAGATCTGTTGTTGAATTTTGAAATTACGGTTTTAAATGTAGGTCTTTGACGTTAATGCACTATTGATTTGTCTTTTTCAGATATCACAAGACTTCTCTATACTATTCCCTGACCATGCAGAGAGTCTTTTTCAAAATTGGAAATTAAGTTTCAAAGACAAAATCCTTCGCTTTGCCAGCCAGGAGAAAAGGGCTCGGGAGCTTCTCCACAATGTAGACAGTTTGTCTCCAGGTACCGTTTTGAATTTAAGACCTGATCCTTAAAATAATGACAATATATTTATTTGATACAAAATAATAATTGAAACAAAATATTAATTTGCACAGATGCCCAAAGTGACCTTGCACTCAGGCTGCTTCCTGTGATACTGCCCACCCCTGTCTACAAAATTGGGATGAAAATGTTTAAACCAAGCTTGGAAGAAAATATCAAGGCTTTCATTGAAATCAAGCATGTAAGTAATGTATTGCACACATCACTATGAAAACCATGCTAAGAGCAGCTTAAAATGGCTAAACATCAACAGTCATGTAAAAGTGTTAAAGTATTTATCATGGCTTAGAATCAGAATAGAACTCCAAACATTGGCAAGAAAAAGTATTTGAACCCTGTGGAGTTAATTCGTTTCTGCATTAATTAGTGATGTGAATTCCATGAAATATATAGTTAACCCCCAATCCCTTCCCCCAAAAACAATGTCATTAATTACTCACCAGAATATTGTTCCAAAATATTCTACTGACTAGTTCCTCTAACCATGCAGTGTGAAAGGGACTTAGGATGCAGTGTTTTGAGAAGCATCTTATGAAATTTTGTGTATAATGCTGCATTGTGTATGTTTGTAACATTCTTCTGTTTTTAACAGGTTGGGACCAACATGGTTGAATACCTTAAGAAGGCTAAGGTCACAAAACCCTTTCCGTTTGTCCTTGGTTTGGGGGATGAGAGCCAGTGTCATCAAGCCTTTGTTATTGTTGGAAAACAGGCACTACAGCAAAATACACTACTTAGTGCTGTGGACACGTTTTAAACTTTTTTATGTTTTGGACATCCATTTTACAAAGCAATGCGCACCGGTGTGGGAATTTCTGCAAACAATTATCTACAAACTCCCAGGAACAGAATCCCCTTCTGTAAGACTGCTGCGTGGATATTTGTCATGTTAAGGCAAGACACGGCAGGCAAAAAAGTCATTTTTGTGCATACTGGTCGATTTTCATATTTTGGTATATTTCGCTTCTATAATATGTCGTCTTTAACAGTGATACTGTAGAAATGACAAAAGTTCACAATAAAAAGTTTATTTTTAAGTAATTTGGTTCCCTTACCGCTGTCATTTTTCCTTAACTTTGTCTGAAATTAGCATTTTTCAAGCAGATATAGCTCTGTGGTCGCATTAGAACATATCCAGTGTGTGGTATCATTGGAAAGCTTGTTTTCTTTAGCGTAATGTGAGCCTGTCTATTTTTGGTCATTTCCTATGTAGAGCTCACCAATAAGGAAAAAACAAAGGCTGATCTAAACCAGGAGACAATTTCATTGGCTGTAGTCAATTTACCGTGACCTGATTCGCCAAAATGCGTCACGTGACATGCTCCGCCAGATGACAGAAACACGGACATCAGTGCAGTAAAGATGGGGAAAACACAGAAATTCCGTGCTAATGCATTAAAAAAAGACGTAATCAGCTATCTATTGCTCGACTAAGTAAAGAAAGTGCATCCGAAACAGTTTTAGTTAGTGAGGATGAGAAAATAAACGCTTATAGTGCATCGAAGCGTAAGATACATGTGATGAATGGCGATAGGAATATCCCCGCGGATCACAGCCTAGTTACACAGCAGTGGCTAATAATGAATGTGTCGCGATTGAATGAGTTGATAACAGACTTGATTTGTCCAAACTGTATGTCGAATGATCTACAAATAAACATAGATCCCCAAAATCAAGGGTTTTGTAGCAGTCTGTTGCTTGAATGCAAAAAATGTAAATCTCTAGAGAATGGCTATAGAAAAAGTGTCTTTGAAAAGTGTAGACAAGCTTCGGATCAGAAAAGCTGATTCTGTGACGTCTGCTTGTGCAAAACATAAAAGAAAGAGCTGTGACAAAAAGGTCAAAAGACACAAGCAATAGCTTAAAGAAGGGCCAACATATGAGGCAGGCATGGCAGACTAAGTTGGGGTTCTTCCCTCTTGCTCCTATCCTTCTGCTCCATTTCTCCTCTATTTGCCCTCCTCCCATTGCGTCTCTGTCTATAATATAAATCACACAAAGAAGTCACACACAGTCTATATATGTATTCATTTGTGTAGTATAGCTTTGGGGGAAATGATAAATGAGTTACTGTTACAAAAAAGGGTAATCTTCAAACTGTAAATATAAAAATATGCGATCAATATCTTCAGCAGCCGTTTTCTCAAAATTAGTTTTTTTGCACATTCTAAACCAAAAATGTCAACTTGTGTAGCACTTACCTAAGCCATACTTTCCATGTTCATTCTTGGTTATATTCTCAAGGTTATTACAGAAGGATTTATCAACACAATGTTTTTTAGCTGATTTACATACCATGTTTGGGTTGAAAGTATAGTATTTTGACATTTTTAAATTGAAAAAAAGAGATATCCAAAATCTGTTCTGTAAAAAATTGTAAGGATTACAAGTGTAGGTGTTTCTAGTGTCTAGATTTTTGTTTTTTATATATATGTAAATAAGCGCATATTTAATTAGATATCAGCTCATTTGCATATCCAAACATGTTTGTCAAAAAACTTGCAATGCAAAAAATGTTATTAATAATGTATATAATTTATTGGTAAAGTTTCAAGTTAATATGTTTAAATAAATAAAAAATCCCTATTCACCTGTAGTGTCTCCCCTTAAGTACCACAACAACTAACCCTCTCAATGTTACGAGTTTCCATGAAGAGGAGAGTTGCCAGACTAATTTATTTTAAAAAATATATATAAACCAAAATTGCATTTAAAGGAATTTATAAAGCATGTTATATTTTTATGCTTTTATGAACCATAAAAGAGCATAAAACATTTCATTGTTCTTCCTTATTAATAGATCCTCACCTTTTGATTTTTATGGTTGCCTCTAGTAATTCTCTGTAATTTTTATAATATTATTTTTAAACATTTTATGTTTGTTTATAACCAGCAATATAGTATTTTTAATCAATAGTCAAGTTAAATAAAACAACCCAGCAAGTTGTTAAAATAACCCAACGCTGGGTTTGTCCATATTTGACCCAACGTTGGGTTACTAAAATAACCCAATTTGGGTTATTTTAACCCAGCATTTTATTTTAGTGTGTACCATAAATACAGAATGAACATCTCTTTATGGCTCATTATCAGATCATTAAGTGATTTGCAGAGCATCATCTGTAAACAACTGTAATATTCATGAATGGGCAATTGATTGGTGTTAATAGTTATCATACATTTTAACAGCAGACCAGCTCACACATTTGCTTTTGTCTTTAAAATTCTTACAATTCAATGCATTCTCTCTTTTCTGACACACTCCCAATTCCCAGAATGCTTAGCTGTAACAAACATGGCTGCTTGTCAGTGCAACTGAATATCATTTTGATTATTCTTTTATATATGCATACATTTGCTTAAACTAAGTAAGAACAAAAAAAAAAAATTAAATTAATGTTATAAAAACTGTAGTGTTCTTTAAACGTCCCTGGGGATGTTCACGGGACCTACAAAGGACATTCGGGGACCTTTAGGGAACGTTTGCTAAAAGGCTTTTTTACGTCTTTTTCATTTTACTAATGAAAGTGTAAAATGAAACTATAAGAAACAAACACACGTACAAGGAATTGTCCACAGTCCAAATTTCTTTTATTTCATAAAACCTTTAGGTGATGTCAAATTCAAATGTATTGGCATGACAATTGTTCTAAAATATAAAGCTAAAACAAATGAAAAAACAAACTATATACATCAAGTCAAACAATACATATTTTAGAAATAACATTTTGTCTGTGTGAGTGTGAGTGTGAGTGTGAGTGTGCGTGTGCGCGCGCTCGCGTCCTCAGATGCGCGTTGTTACTCCACATCTGGTTCCACTCTTATGCTTGCAACCTGAAACACATGTAACACAACTCAGCAACCTTGTATTATCTGCATCACTTCTCATTTTGTCATAAAGACTCGAATGGCAATTGAAAAAGTCTGCAGGGAAAAATTACAGCTGATTTTCATTTACATTTATTTTGGCTAATTTACTTATATCATTTATATATTAGAGGAAGAGGTTGCAAAAAGGCTGCCTGCCCTGTCTCACCTCTTAAAGGACAGATACAATGATGGATTTAAAATAAATATATTACACAAAAGGAAGAGTATTGTGATTTTCTTGCCATGCAAATTGTGTTTACCACTATAGTATAGCTTGAAACTGTATTTCCTAGAGAACACATTGTACACACAAACATACAGTACATGGCCTGAAATTTGCCATGGTATTTCTAGCATTTTTGTGCATTGTCCTGCATTTTTATTTACTAAAATATTTATCAAACATAAGCAAAGGAATGCCTATACATTATATTACACATTTGGTTCATATTATAATGTGAAGTGTACATGCTTTAGCACTGAACAGCTTTTTTTTTTGTGAAAACATAATAATCACAAGGTTTGGTCATTCTGAATGCAAACATTTGAATCATAGAAAAAAAGCAATTCATCCAATTTCTTAACAAATCAGGCATTTAGTTTCTTTAAGTATGGCCTTCTGCAACTGTTGGAATAGATGATAATAGCATATAGTGTGTGATATATAAACTTTATAACAGCATGAAAACCACGAAGGCATGAGTACCTTCCCATCCAGCAACAAACATGCTATGCAGACAATACAGTACATTTTACATTTTTACATTTACATTTATTCATTTGGCAGACGCTTTTATCCAAAGCGACTTACAATTGAGGAAAACAGCAAGCGATTCGTCTAAGCAAGCAATATTCACGAGAAGTGCTAGTAGTACAAGGTTTCAAATACAACGTCAAGATAGTATAAGCAAGTATATAGAGAACATTAGAAAAGGAAAAGAGAGGTAGAATTTTTTTTTTATATTATGAGACAATTAAGTGCTCATGGAAGAGGTGGGTCTTCAGCTGCTTTTTGAATTGTGAAATTGATCCAGCAGTCCTGATGGAAACAGGAAGATCATTCCACCAGCCGGGAACGGTGAAAGAAAATGTCTTTGAGATGGATCTCATGCCTCTCTGTGAAGGAACAATGAGGCGCCGCTCGTTTTCAGACCGCAGACTTCTGGAGGGGATGTAGGTCTGTAAGAGAGAGTTGAGGTAGATGGGTGCTGTGTTAGTGGCTGTTCTGTAAGCAAGCACCAGTTCCTTGAACTTAATGTGTGCCGCTACTGGGAGCCAGTGCAGAGAGATGAGCAGAGGTGTGACATGTGCTCTCTTTGGCTCATTGAAGACCAGGCGTGCAGCAGCATTCTGGATCATTTGCAGAGGTTTGAAGGCACAGGCTGGGAGACCGGCCAGAAGAGCATTACAATAATCCAGTCTAGAGATGACAAGTGCCTGGACGAGAAGCTGTGTTGCATGTTCTGTTAAGAACGGTCTGATCTTTCTAATGTTGTACATTTTATAATTTTTTAATTTCATGATACTTTTGGTTATTTTCTCACCTGATTGCTTGTGCTTGATTTTGATGTCCCACGATGTGAAGCATGTTTTAAGGTGACAGCTATCATGTCCTCCACACTCTGGGACTTGTGTTGTGGGTACACCTTACTGCAGGCACCTTCAAATAATATGTAGCTCGTAACTTTCAAATGCAAATCTCCATATTTGGTCAAAGACAACAAATCTATAACGTTGTAGTGCACTTTTTGCAACCCTGGAGACAGAAAGTTCTTTGAAAGTAACATTGTGAACTTACGTATAATGACATCATTGATATGCAGAGGCTGAAATGGTCGTTTCCATTTTCTCCCCTTGTAGCTGTAGTTAGCCCATAGGGAATTTTGCCCAATTTTGTGGAGCATTCTCCTTACCCCATCCCCTAAACTGGCTCCACTCTGAAGACAACGGTATCGAATCTACACACAACAATGATAAAAGCATAGTGTAATAAGAAAATGGAATAAAATATATAATATATGCGTTACAGTGGCGTAGCAAGTCAGGTCCGGGCCTATATGCAAAAAACTTTGAACAGGCCCTCTACGTCTGTCCATTACTGGACATCGGTTGTTTACTCAAGTTTGTTATTTAAATGTTGATGCCTTTCAATCGCGTTAAAATAGTAACGGCAAACTCCCAAGCGAAAGAGTGAGAGAGCGACGGAGCCATACACTTTATTATTAAACACATATTAGCCATTTTTCTGAGAGTAATCTAGTCATTTTATGGTATTGTACGGCCATGAATAAAACTTGGATGTGGGCTCTCAATCCCCCGGGCCCATATGCATATGCATACCCTGCATACCCAGACGCTACGCCACTGATGTGTTATAGCACATACAGTCTTTTTGTGGAAGTCAGCATCTTTCAGCTGATCGCACAAGTCCTCTAATTCTTCCACTGTCCTACAAGGCTCCTCTAGCACCTCAGTTAGGTCGGAGGCAGACGTGCTGGACCGGCTTACTGTTTCATGAATTGTTCCCAGTGCTGTTTTTATATCATCATGGATTTGTTCCAGTTTCAAAAATACTCTCCGCTCCAAACCCCCAAATAACTTGGAAATTTCTATGAAAATGTCAAAAATCGATTATATGAGAAATATAGCAATTATGGGGCTAAGCACACAAATGGCAAAAGACCCATAACATCAGGACCATAATTAACTAATCTGTGACTGTTACAATCAGACAATTTTCTAAAATGCACAATTATTTCCACATAATCTGTATAGACAATTTTGCAAGATGTAAAAAAACATTGGTCCAGAAGCATTTGACCTGTTTCAGACCAGTTTTTACACCCAGAAGACCTGTTTAAGTTTTTTGTCTTTCTTTCTTTCTTATTTTAGCCTGTTATTACATGTTAAAATGTTCATGTAACATATTTATTCACGTCTAAATGTTCTGTGGTATTTTGATATGGTTTTGTTTTGAAAAATGATGGTGTTAAAAATGAATCTGGGTGATTAGTGTTGTTTATGTCTTGTAAAATAGTTTGTCTTGTAAATGTTAGATTTTTTAAAAATATTGTTACATAAATATTGTGTTTTGTACCTTGAGCATGCTGATGTGTGGAACTGGACTGATGTTGCTGTGACTGGAATGTTGAGGTACACTGTAAAAAATGTCCGTGGATTTAACGGTTAAAAAATGTAAAATTGTGAAGGTAAAAAAATGTAAATTATAAAACATGAAATTACCCTTTAATTAACAGTTAAATTCTGTAAACGTATATACAGGAGCATTTGATAGCTTTAACATGATTGCTTTGTAAAAAAAATATATTTTACCGTAAAACCCCTTAAAACAACAGTGAAGAACACAAACAGACTAAACCGAAAATCACTGTGTTTTCTACAGATGTATGCTGTTAGAAATATGGCTTTTAGAATTATGTTTTAGAATCATCACAAACTCCAGTCTGTCTCGTATCAATACATGATTACAGTAGCCTACACTGTAGGCCTATATACATTTTAATTACTCCTTCAAAATCAGATTTTTATTATCAAAGTCAAAGTCAGCTTTATTGTCAATTCTGCCACATGTACAGTACATACAAGTGGAGGATTGAAATTGCGTTACTCTCAGACCCTATAGGTGCATACAGATAACATAGAATAACATATATCAAAAAAAATATATCAAATTACAGATAAATACAAAATCTATATATGTACACAAAACAACTTTACAAGCAAGGGATATGTAACCGAAATAATTGTGCAGACCAAAGAAATAATCAACAGTGCAGATGAATAAACAGCAGTGCAGAAAATAAACAGCAGCGTAGATGAAATAAACAACAGTGCAGATGAAATAAACAGTAGTGCAGATGAAATAATCAAATCAAATGGTGCAGATGAAATAAACAACAGTGTAGATGAAAATATAAACAGTGCAAATGTAATGTAGTGCAAAACTTATCGGTCTGTATTAAAGTGTCAGTAGAGCAGGCTTGTTTTAACTGACTTAGAGGTAGTTAGTTGAGGAGGCTCAGACCACTACTGAAAAGGGGTTGAGCAGTCTAATGTTCCATAAAGTGACAAGTGCGGGACAGAGTATGATGTGGGAAGGGATGGATGGGTTCAGGGTTCATGCGTGTGGCAAGGGGGGGAGGGTCGGAAGGGAGTTTAGCTTCCTGACTGCCTGGTGTATGAAGCTCTCCTTCAGTCTGCTGGTCCTGGCCTGGAGACTCCGAAGCCTCCTCCCTGATGGCAGCAGACTGAAGAAGCTGTGTGATGGGTGGGTGGGATCACCTGCAATGCAGAGGGCTTTGCGGGTGAGACGGGTACCAAAAATGTCCTGGAGGGAGGGGAGAGAGACACCAACGATCTTCTCAGCTGCTCTCACTATGCGTTGGAGTGATGAATTATGAAATTGATATGAAATTCAACATGTAAAATGTATAGCCTTTGTTATTTTTATTGTTAAAAAGTGTAATTTTTGTGTAACAAGTAAGCGTAATTGAAAGGTTTAGTTTTACAGAAAGAAGCTATTATGGTTGTCCAATCAGTGCCACAACTTTGCATAAAATAAATAGCCTAAGGTTTTTTGTTTCATTTTTTGTTTTATGTCCTGAAGAAATCTTGTCTTCTTTTGCCATGATCTGTCCAATCAGCGACGAAGTCGTTGCGTGGTGTGCGGTCAGTGCACTCAGTGGTCTTTCAGGATCAGGCACATGGAGAAGCAGTGTGCTGTTAACTGCTGAAATTTAAAATTAATCGACACGAAATCTCTTTGGCGGGCTCAAGTAACACATGTTGTAAGGTAAAAGTGTAAGTTAATTGTCTTGGTTATTTTAATACGCTGTTGCGTTTTAAACCGTTTGGTATTTTCATGATGTTAAAACGTGTAACGTTAAGTTACCTGTTGGCTTTGTAGTTTGTAACATTTTGCACTTTTAATATATATTATTACACAGTAATAGTGAACTAATTCGCTGTGGTGTCATTTTGAAACTTTCTGGGACACAATTTAGCTGTCTGTTGTACTGCAAAAGTCTATTTGAAGCTAGTCTTATCATCAGAGGTTATTGGTCAACTTCGGTAGTGTAAATCGGTTTCGAATCCAATCTCTAATAATCTATAATCAATCTTTAATATTTCGTTTTTCATTGTCCACGTGCATAGTGCATGTGTATGTGTGACGTTGCATCATATTTTGTTCTTTGGCCTTTAGTTGTCCACTCGATGCCACGACATTGAAAAACATACAGGAGTTTTACTTTAAATAGGAATATTTTTAAGATTTAATAGTCTTTCTGTTATTGACTTTTGACCTGTCCAATCAGTGATCAAGACGTTGCACGCTGTGCGCAGGCATGCTTGTTGATTTGGCGGTCTTTCTGGAGAAGGAAGAAAATATGCCGCTGTTAACTGCTGAAATTTAAAATTGCTCCACACGAAATCTCTTTGGAGAGCACATGTAGACATTTTGTGCAATAATTGTCGTAGCTGTTGTGTTTTAAAGCGTTTAGTTTTTGTGTCATTTATTTCTAAATTGTAAAACGTGTACTTGCTGGCTGTGTAGTTGGTAACATTTTACTCTCTTAAAATATAACCTCACACCTTGATAGTTCACTCATTTGCTCTGAAACGCTTTGGGACACTATTTATATGACTTTGTAAAATTTTTAAAAGCGTTGATTCACATTTTATTGGCCTTTTAATTATCCAGTAGGCTCCACGTCGTTGAATAATAGCTAATAACAGTTAAAAGCAAAATAATATATCGTTGTGTTATCTGCTGAAATGAAATCTTATTGAGCACATTAAAACACATTTTGTATTTGTTAACTTAGTTAATAGACTCATTGATTGTGTTCTCTTGGTTTATTTTGAAACATTTGGGGTGCAATTTAGCAGTCTGTGTTGCTGTAACAATGGCGGGGAAGAATTCTTGGCAAACAGATAGCATGCATTTTTAAGGGATAGTGTGAGTTTAAAGTTCAGTTTAGTGTGAATCACAGGAATATGCATTAAAATGTACACTTGCAGCTTTTGCAGCTTAACAGTGCAAAGTCTGAGAGACTATGTTTTGCACACCAGACTGCATCGCAATGAACCACATGCAATTTTCAAATGTGCAGCAGTTGATTGCAAACAGTCGTTTTCCAAATATGAAGCATTTAAGAGTCACTTTTATCGTTGCCACAACTCCTCTACCTGTACCATGCCTGCACACGGAGTAACTGAAACAGCCTTGACATGCAATATTGCACTTTGTGGTCATCAGTGTAGTGATGTGCCTGGTCTTGTTGCTCATTTAAAGAATCATATGAAGGAAGGTCGTGCAGTTAACTGTCCAGTGAAAGGGTGCAAAAGTGCATTTCAAATCGAGTCTTCTTTTACCTCCCATATGTCTAGGAAGCACAGAAACTGTTCATTTGACAGCATTGATCATTCGCATCGACATTCTGCACCAAAGATTACGTCCGTTTCAACTGAACAATGTCCTACAGTTTCTGACCTGGATGCACATATAGGTGAGTCAGAAGTTGAATTTTGCTCATGTCAAAATTTTGATGACATGTATTTAAGAAATGTTAGCTTATTTTATCTGAAATTACAAGGACAGTTTCTTCTCCCAGCTTCTACAATCCAGAATATTGTACGTTAGCTGCAAAATATTCACGAATTGGGACAAGCATATACTTTTAGTAAGCTTCATTCACTTTTGCAGGATGATTTGTTGTTGCCTGAGGAAACTATTTCTAAAGTCTTTGCTACTGTGAAAGAATCAGACTTGTTTTCTATGTGTCATAAGGGGCCTATGCGAACAGAGTACTCAAGGAGTCAGGCCTTTAAAAAAGTATTCAGCTATGTTGAACCAAAAATAACACTTTTAGGTATAGATGAGAATCGGAAAGAGCAATTTGCACACTATGTACCTGTGAAAGAGACATTGAAGAGTTTGTTAAATTCAGATATTGGGAGGAATTACATTTTGATGGACCTGTCTGAAAAATGTTTTTTCGAAAAAAATCTTTCTGATTGCACAGATGGCCAAATACTTAAGTGCAGAGACCTCTCTCAAGGCAACCCAAGCCTTCAGCTACCTCTCTATCAAGATGCCTTTGAGGTGGTTAACCCTTTAGGCTCTGCATGTAAAAAGCACAAAATTCTGGCTGTTTATTTCTCTCTTGTTAGTTTACCAGCTCACCTTAGGTCAAACACAGAGCATATGCAGCTGGTTATGTTGTGCAGAGAGAAGGGCTTTAAAGACTTTGGCAGTGAAAGTGTTTTCTCACAGCTAATAGCAGATCTAAAAGATCTTGAGGAAAACGGGATTGCTTTGTCAGATCAGTCTGTTATAAAAGGCAGTCTTTACTGCATTGCTGGAGATAATTTAGGATCACATGGCATTGGTGGATTTACAGAAAACTTTAGTCAGTCTAAGTATTTTTGCAGGAACTGTCTAGTTACTAAAGAGGAATTTCAGAGTGTTGACCCTAATGTTTGTGGTCCACTACGCACTGTTGAGGGATATGATTCTGCCGTTAAGCAGTTACAGACAGAAGGTGCTAAAGAAGTTCAAGGTGTAAAGTTCAATTAAATTTTTAATTCTTTGAATAACTTTAAAGTGTGCCAACCTGGATTGCCACCTTGCCTTGGTCACGATATTTTTGAAGGCGTGTTGGCTTATGATGTTGCCCTTTACCTCAAGTACTTTGTTAAGAAAAAGTGGTTTACATTCCCAATTCTTAACCGCCGAATCAGTCAGTTCAAATATAATGGCTCTGATGCTTCCACAAAACCTTGCGAGGTCAGTATGCATGGACTTAAGCTGACAGGTCAGGCCATTCAGAATTGGAATTTTTGGAGGCTTTTACCAGTTATATTTGGTGATAGAGTACTGGATCCTACTGGAGTTTGCTTATTTGGATGTTCTTATCCAAGAATACTTGGAGTCCAGAAAAGCAGCCTTTCCAGAAGTTAATCTGAAACCCAAACATCATTATATGCGGCACTATCCTGGTCTGATACTCAAATTTGGTCCATTGATCAGATTATGGACAGATTTGAAAGTAAGCATAGTTACTTCAAAAGATGTACCAGACATTTAAAGAATTTCAAGAACTTGTGTCACACTCTTTCAGAGAGACATCAGTTGTATCAGGCCTATTTGACAGCTGGGTCTTGTCCCCCAGTGTTGCAAATGAAAGGGAGTTCTCCATTTTGTTCTGAGCTTTACAGTGAGGCAGTCAAAAATGCAGTCCGTCAGTTCAGCTTCAGTGAAACACAAACAAAAGTTTCTGTAGAAATACAGTATAAAGGAACTGTATTCAAGAAGGGCCAACTGGTTGTCATTAAAAATGATGAAACTCATGTTTAGCTCATGTTTATCACAGGAGAGCGAGTTGATTTACTGACCAAAGTGTTCACAGCAGACTTTCTTTCTGAGTATCACTCGCTAAGAAAAACTAGTGAAAGGGTGGAGTGTTTGAACTTTGAGGACTTGCCTGACTTTTATCCACTGACATCTTACATGATGCAAGGATGTAGAGTAGTTCCACTGAAACACAGTGTAGTGTCACATTAGCTCATGACAAGTCCAGCATTGTTGTAGCACTAGATTGGGTTTATAATCAATGCTTAAATTAAAGTAATACCAATCTAAATGTGATATTTTTGCTTCCTAATATTTCAGTGTTTGTTTGTGTTACTAAACACTACACATATTAATGCATTTGTGATGCAGCAAATTCATGATGTATTTTTGTTTTAGTCATGGATGAATCACAGCAAAGTCATGTAACCAGTGCTGTTGCTGGTGTACTCAAGGATCTTTCATCTTCCGTGCTGCAATCAGTTGTGGAGACGCTGAACTCGCTTGGAGTAACAACACCTGCAGATTTTCAATATGTTCAAGAAACAGATCTTCTTCCAGTATTACCACCAATTCAAGCCAGAAAACTGGTATCTGTCTGGAGCCAGAATAGTAAGTACATTTCATCAGAGGATTTTATAATGTATGTGTTCTTAATCTAGTTTCATAAGTGTTCAATTAAGGGTATTTTTCTCTGTTACTGTAGACCAAAGTACTGATAGCTCATCAAGTTCTGCAGAAAGCAGTGGCAATCGTGTACCCTCATGTGTACCCTCATGTTTGTCATCTTCATCACCTCTTGTCAGGGCTTCCAAAGTAGCTTCAGACTGGGCAGACAATTTCACAATTCCATGGCAGAAGCTTCCAGAAGAAATCATTCAATGTTTAGAACGAAAGAAGAGACTAAGTCCTCGATTACGAAGAGAAATGGTCAGAATTGTGGTTTCCGAAATGTTGAAAATATGTGACTGTCCAAGTAAACAAAGTTCAACAGCCATTGCCAAAAAGATGGTGGAAAAAATACCCAGCATCGTTGCAGGATGTTATTGAAGGTGATGTAGTTGGTTCAGGGTATCATTCGCTGGTGAAACAGTTTCAGAATCGTGTAGAAAATGTAAAAAGATCCTATGTGCCAAAAATAAAAAAACGCAACAGAACTGAAGACTCCGACACAGATGAGATTCCTGCAGAAAAAAAGGCAGCAGTTCAAGACACTTACGGTTGTGTGAATTGGGAATTAAAAATTTTGCCACTCAATGAGACTAAAGAGAGCCAGTTGGATAAACAAGAACAACTGAAGATGACGTCTAAAACAACAAATGTTGACCCAGAAGTAGTTGGCACCCTTTTACAAGCAACATACTACACACAACGCAAAGACATAAACAAGGGAACAAGCATGCAACAGCTTGTTGAGAACTGGCCTTTTTTATTTCAAGAGGTTGGTATGTGTGTACACTTCAAGCAGCTAACCGGAATTGATCTGAAGGAGATGCTCCTTAACAGCCTGGATAAAAAGGGACAGCGGCTCCTAAATTTTCTTAAAACTGTTGGTGGAGAACGTAAGAAACAAGTATTGCAAACTGCTGCAAAGCTTGAAGTTATGAGGGGCCAAATTGAAGGCTGTTCTGAAGATTTCAAAGACATGGTGCTGCTTCTGCTTGCCTACTTTGATGACAAGGAGGAGATGATGTTTTATTATGTGGAAGAGTCTTGCCTTGTCGAAGATGTAGAGCTAGACAAGTTACCGGCAACCCCCTGCATCATTGTCTGTGGTAAGTTTCAAATTTAAAATTTTATTAAAGAAGGTTATTACAGTTACAGCATTACAGTTCATTTACAGTTACAGCATTTGAATGACTTTTCAAAGGATTAGTTCAATAAAGAACATAAAATTAAAGTTAGCACACTGAGATTAAACCTTAAAAACGTATATTACAACCAAAATCATTTTTAGTTGTTTTTGTCTTTAGGCTCTTCCTGCTACACATCAAAGCTGTTCATGGTGAGCATTGACCAAAGGATTACAACTCCACACGTTTCTACATTCATCTCAGCAATCTGCATAATGTTTGGCAGTTATAACTGCTTTAACATTCATTATCCTGTGGAGCTGGCTTCTACTCTAGAGTTCCTGCAAAGGTAGGGATTTCTTAGTGTGAAATTGTTTAAAAGTTTACCCAAAAATGAACTTACCATTATTTGCTTACACCCTTGTTACCCTAAACATTTCCATGAACTCTGCATTTATACTGCATTAAACATTTTTAAAACAATACAATGCAGACATATTGCATTGTTAAAAAAATGTATAAATTGTCGGCTGATTAAGAATTATAACAACAGTTACAATACATTATGATACCTATTTGTGGTTATATCTTAGAGCAGTACGATACTTTAAAATACATGATAAACTCCAAAGTTCTCATAGTTGTGTAATAAAATGTTCACAATTTGACATTGCATATTTTACTACATCCTTTTGTTGCTCAAAGTGCATGACACTTATATTACATTATGTGTTCATCATGTGCCATATAATATCATACTCTTAAAAGTTAAACCACAAATAGGTATTATAATAGGTTATAATAAATGTATTTTAACTGTTGCTGCAGTTACTTATGAAGTGATACAACATAGGTTTTTAATAAGGCATTATGGCTGCAATGTAATGCATTAAATATGTCCTTACAATGCATTATAAATGCAAGATTTATAGGCTTTTTTATGTTGACCACTGTATGTTTGAGAGCAACAAAGGCATTCATTTCTTTTTCTTTTTAAGGTGCTTCTTTGGCATAAACCCAGAGAAGAGCATCAAAAGTTGAATGGAGAAAAAACAAAAAACAGCTCCCAGTGAATCCCAGAGTCCTTACACTCATAGCAGACCTTGCAGACTATGAATGGAGAACAGATTAAGGTTGGAAAAACCCTTTTTTGACAGTTGGATGTCTAAAGATTACATTGATAACTGACAGTGTTTTACTACCTCATGCTATCATGGATAGCATGGATTTTGGCCTTTGTCATTAACAATGTTTACAGTGCAGTTCACTTTAAGTATGCAATAAGTTCAATGCTAATAGTCACTGGCTGGTGCTCAAACTTTTTGTTGAAAATAACTTAGGTGTCAATTCATCTTACAAAGCTACTTTATGACTTGAATACATTACTGTACTTTTGGTTTATACTTCACCTGTTGTCATTTGAGTAGCCAACATGCTTTTCATGTTCTTTCAGTTTATACATTTGTATTTTCCTTTTTGGTTAATGCTTTTCATTGTTTTATACTTCCTGTATGCATTCATTTTTCATGTTTTGCATTAACATGCTTCAACAAATAATACAATGCTCTGCTGTGTTTCTTAAATTGTAAATGCATATTTTGCACCGTTGAACTGTTTAAAAGGGAGAAACATGGTTGTTTAAAATGTGTATTTAAAACATTTTGTTACTTAAATAAAATTGTAGCCTGTACAAGGTGACCTAATTGTTTGTTGTTATTCTGAGATTTAAGGTACCAGTCTGGATGCAACTGCAGCTGGCAGTGTTTAACTGTAAATTTTAGTGTTCACATTAAGTGTGTTGTAAATTGATATACATTTCTACTGTATTTTTCACAGTGGATTTCTGGCAACCACAGCTGGCAGTTTTTTACCGTATTTTTTACAGTCCACTTCTTTGTGTAGCGTAAACTAAAGAACATTTGAAGAGTTTGGTTCCAAAACGCGATAAACGGCATTTAAAAAAAAAATTAGTTCAAGCCAAAATCAGTATTTTATCTGGTCGGTATTGATAAGTCAATATTTAATTTTACGCAAAATGCGATATCCGCCGTGTTATTATGTTATGTTTTCTCCCCATTTTTCCAAACCGCGATAAACGCCAGTCTCCCTTCTCTGCAAAATGCCATATATCCACTCAACCAATCACAGCGCACCATCCATTCCAGTCAGTGTAACAGTAATGACGGCGCTTTGAATACACCCGGCATCCTATTTTTCTGTATCTAATTCGTACTTTGTTATCAACAAACAAACAAAAAATGAATCATTTTGACGGCATGGATGAACCTGTGGTGGTTTCTGCGGTGGGGAAGAAACGTAAGCCATCGAAATCAAATCATTTACGTGAGGAGACTAAGAAGATGAGGCACTCGGGAGGAGGAAAAATGCCGACTGTTGCTTGTTCTCACAGGACAGCATCAGACTTCTGTCACGCTGACACATTGACCCCAGGGGATCTTTTGAAAAACTTTAATTTGTTTTACTCTAAGTCAACGAAGACCGAGCAGGATCAAGCCATTTTACAGCTAATCGTCGTCCAAAAAGTTAAGCGGCGACGTCCAAAGGTTGACAACAGCGATATGCAGAATAGAGAGGTCGCAAACAAATACCATTTGCTGACTGAAGATCATCCGACAAAGATGCCTGTCTGCAAGGCTACCTTTTGCAGCGTATTGGGTACGTTTATTTTTCATTTATTAAGTATACTATTCATACAGGTCCGCCTGCTCTTTAGACATGTGCATCATTAAACGACACCATGTTGATGTGATTATCTAACGTTAGCCTATAGTCTATATGACGACAGCTCAATTAAAAAACCAAGCACATCACTGGCTTCTCAATGTAGCCTGATATGCTATGTCATGAAGAGAATGAGGCACCACTACACTGGTGTGCGTTGATTTCAAACTTATTGATAGTTTTTGCTATAAAGACGCAGCGAAAGGGGGCGTTCCCGCCACACGTGCCCGTCACTGAAAACTGTCAATAGAAACCTACTATCCCATCACAAATATCCTTGTTGGCCATGTCATCTGTCGTTGCAAATGGATACTGTGAATCAATAAATGTGACCCTGGATCACAAAACTAGTCTTAAGTAGCACGAGAACATTTGTAGTAATAATCAAAAATACATCGTATGGGTCAAAATTATCAATTTTTCTTTTGTCAAAAATCATTAGGATATGAAGTAAAGATCATGTTCCATGAAGATATTTTGTAAACTTACTATCAAAACTTAATTTTTGTGAGTAATATGCTATGCGAAGGACTTTATTTGGACAAATATAAAGGCGATTTTCTCAATATTTAGATTTTTATCCACCCTCAGAATCCTGAGATTTAAATAGTTGTATCTTGGCCAAATATTGTCCTAACAAACCATACATCATCTAAAAGCTGAATAAATAAGCTTTCTATTGATGTAACAATCTCAATTTAAAATTTTTTACCCATAAGACTGGTTTTGTAATCCAGGGTCACAAAGGAAGCAATGAATACAGCAGAGCATCAATGAATAAATAAATAGGTAAATAAATAAATACATTCATGCATACATACAAACTAAATGTTTTGTCATTGCAGGTATCAGCAAAGATCGTGTGGCTAAGTATTACGCACTCAATGCTATAGCCAGACCAGAACGCAGGGGTGGTGCTCGTAAGGTGGCTGAAAATGAGGCCAAGCAGCAGCTCGTGATTGATCACATCCAAACATTTACGTGTAGGGCTAGCCATTACGGAAGAAGGGGAGCACCTGGCCGGAAATACCTACCCAGTGACCTCAGCGTAAAGCGAATGCACAAGCTATTTGACCAGCAAAATCATGATGTAGTCAGCTACTCCCTGTATTACACTGTTTTTCGACAGCACTTCAACCTTGGATTTGGGCATCCTGCCACAGATGCTTGTTCTTCATGTGCCAGGTTTCAACTGAGAGTTAAGGACCCCAGTTTAACTGAAGAAGAGAAACGCAGTGAGTCTGCATCCTACATTTTACACAGGAGACGAGCACGGGTGTTCTATGATTTGCTGGGGAAGTTAGATCACGATGCAGTGACTGTTTGCTTTGACATGATGCAGAATTTGATACTCCCTAGAACCCCCATTGGTCAGGCATACTATTCCAGACATCTGTACATGTATGTCTTTGGTGTTGTTATTCACCATGGGAAGGGCAGTAAGCAAGCAGTGGATGATGTTCATTTGTACACATGGATGGAACATGAAAATAGAAAAGGTAGCAACATGACTGCTTCAGCTCTGGACCACTGTTTACGTCAACAGTTGAGTGGTGCTGTTCACCGCGCTCAAAGGCTGCGATTGTTCAGCGATTCTTGTTTCGGTCAAAACAAAAACATGAATCTTCTGTCCATGCTGTTTGCCTTTATGAAGGAAGCAGTTCCTAGGATTAGTGCAGAGTATGTGTTTCCTATAAGGGGGCACAGTTTTCTGCCCGTGGACCGTGTATTTGGAAGGATTGAGCAACAGGTTCGAAAGAAAGATACCATTCTCATGCCAGAGGAATATTACGAAATTTTGCGCAACCATGGAAATGTTCACATCTATGGGCAACACTGGAAGGCTTATGATTTCAAGGCGGAAACACAGGTTTTTGTAAAGGCACAGAAGTCATTTAAGATAAGTGATGCAAGAATGCTGGAATTGAGGAATGGCAAACTGGGATTCAAAGCTGTGTATAGCGGTGAATACTACTATCACTCAGTACTGAAGAGAGGAAAGACGTGGGCAAACTTCAAGCCAAGTCAGCTTCCCAATGAAAGCACAGTGAAAGAAGCAAAAAGGAAGGATGTGCTGAACTTGCTCTCTGAAATTGGTGTGAGTGCCAATGTGCATGCCTTCTATGATAATGCACTCTCTCAGTCACAGACGAACGATGTTGACTGTGACAGTCATGAAGAGTAGCTGACCATTGTGTCAGTTTTGTGAGAGTGACCATTCACTGGTGTCTTAATTAATGATACGTTTTTGAATGTTCTTACAAAATAATTGTTATATTAAAGCGTACCTCCGCCCAAAAAATGAAAATTCTGCCATTTATTACTCACTCTCAAGTAGTTAAACATCCATAGGTCCTCCGTTTTTCCCCAAAACGCAAGTTAGTGTATTTTTGAAAGCTCTCTGATTCCTCCATAGATGGCAACGCAACTGAAACTTCAAAGCACTGAAAGTGCGTAAGTACATCGTAAAATAATCCACGCAACTCCGGTGGTTCAGAATTAATTAATATAATGCAATGATACTTTTTGTGCACAAACAAACAAAAATAACGACTATTATTTTTGCGCACAAAAAGTATCATTGCATTATATTAATTAATACTGAACCACAGGAGTCGCGTGGACTATTTTACGATGTATTTACGCACTTTCAGCGAGTTGAAGTTTGGTTGCGTTTCCATCTATGGAGGAGTCAGAAAGCTTTCAAAAATACACTAACTTGCATTTTGGGGCAAAACGGAGGACCTATGGATGTTTAACTACTTGAGGGTGAGTAATTAATAACAGGATTTTCATTTTTGGGCAGAGGTACGCTTTAATGCAGTGGATTTATAGCATGCACAAGACAATCAATTTAATACAACAAAGATGCTTAAATACGAATGTCATTTTCTGTAGTCTAATACAAGATGTGTCATGTGCAAATCAGTTTTCAATCTTCTTTACAGTTCTATTTTGCACAGTTTTACACAGATGTTATATTGATGTCATGGATTATTAATGTGCACAAGACAACAAATTCAGTGTTAAAAATGAATGTTATTTTGATACATTGTTTAAAACATAACTCTGTTAATACAACATATAGCACTATTCAACTATATGAATGTAACATGACAAAGATAAATGCACTTTTAGAAGTTACATGTAATGGAAATTGTTATTTTGGAATTTCTGTGGTTTAATGTGATATTGTTGTTCATGTTCTTGTTTATGATGAAAATTTCCTTTTATTGTTGTAATTTATTTATAACATTAACAAGATGGCCTGTCGAATTCATTTTGGGAGCAATGACTGATTGAATGTATTTTTAGTCAAATACAGTGCCTGTATTTAAAATGTGTATTTACAAAGTTAAGAGCCTGTCATATGTGGATAAACTTACTTGTTGTCTATTTTCAGCAGTTTCAATATGAAAAATAACTTTTATATTTATTCAATGGATTTATTGCATTTTGGAAAAAAAACGTGTCATGGATTTATTGCATTTTGGGGAAAAAATGATCAACTTTTATAATAAATCTTTGAAAATCAAAATCTGGATTTGAATTTTTAATGTCATTATAACCTAAAGATGCTATGTGAAAGTTTGAAACATAAAATGGTGGTTTTCTTCTTGCCACTTTATTGGTAAAGAAAACACATTTTTACTCAAATTAGTTCAAATGGATTTATAGCGTTTTGGAACCAAACTCTTCATTTTCACCGTAATTTTTACGGATCTTTTTTTACAGTGTAGAAGGGACTGTAAACACCAATTTGTAAATGGTGATGTTTGGAACAGGTCAAATGCAGATAGCACCTTTTATAGATTATTTACTATTTATAAAAAAACACTTTCTGCTTAAATTTAAAAGGATTAATCAAAACATTCATCTTTTTCAAGCAACACACGCACACGTACGGGAGGTTTATGAGGACTTTTTTCCCAAACAAGTTCCAGTCTTGTTTATGAGGACCCATCTTTCCCTTTGTCATAGAGGTTAATAAGATTAATAAACTGATCCTTATGGCATGGGGTAAAAAATTAAATTCTAGTGAAACAGTCTGGAAATATGAAAACCTGACATTCTAAAGCACTGTGAGGACATAGCAGGAGTCGGCGTTTCTGACTCAATTATGATTTATGAGCACTACCTCATATGGTTTAGCCAGATATCACCTATTATCACGTTGAGCTTGCAATGTGAGTTATAGAGGATATGCAGGTGTCGTCACTTTACCACGTGAGCATGCCGGAGCATGCCATGTGGGGTGGCAAAACACTCCGCAAAATGACTGCGTACAATATCAGGAAACGCAATTCCGTGCAACATTTCAGTGTCCAGGAACACCTGATTCTTTTGTAAGTCATAGGGAAGTCGTAAGGATCACCGTCGAGTCCAGCTGCTTGAAATGTCATCAAATAATTGCGTGTTTTAGTCCCGGTTTCTTTGTTTCTCATATTGTCCTCATCCATTTTGCTCAGTGTTTAACCACTCATGGAAGCGTTCCCCCCATGTCACATGGGACACGTCCGGCATGTTCACGAGGGTAAGCGACGTCGATGCATACCCTCTATAACAAGTGAGTCAAGGGCATTTTTGGAAAGATGAATGATAAGAGTCTTTAATTCAAAAAGTCACATGACTGTCCCAGTAGAAATATTCATGCATGCATTTTTTAAGAATGAGGACTAAATATTTAAATGAACAATTTAAGATCAAGGTTTTATTTTAAATTAGGTACCAAAAATGTTTTTTTGTTCAAACAATGTTAAACCAAAAGGTCAAAGAATAATATAACACAAAATAAATTTATGAGTCTGCCATTGACCTTTATTTGTAAATGTACTGGATCAAAAACAATGAAAGATCTGGATTTATCAGGACATCTCTAACACACACACATACACACCTAACCAAACCTGGATTGTGAGGACAATCTGGATTCATCAGGACATCTCTAACACACACATACACACCTAACCAAACCTGGATTGTGAGGACAATCTGGATTCATCAGGACATCTCTAACACACACATACACATCTAACCAAACCTGGATCGTGAGGACAATCTGGATTCATCAGGACATCTCTAACACACACATACACATCTAACCAAACCTGGATCGTGAGGACAATCTGGATTCATCAGGACATCTCAAACACACACATACACATCTAACCAAACCTGGATCGTGAGGACAATCTGGATTCATCAGGACATCTCTAACACACACATACACATCTAACCTAACCTGGATCGTGAGGACAATCTGGATTCATCAGGACATCATTCAAACACATACACACACACCTAACCTGAATTGTGAGGACAATCTGGATTTATCAGGACATCATTCAAACACAGACATACACATCTAACCAAACCTGGATCGTGAGGACAATCTGGATTCATCAGGACATCTCAAACACACACATACACATCTAACCAAACCTGGATCGTGAGGACAATCTGGATTCATAAGGTCATCTCTAACACACACATACACACCTAACCAAACCTGGATTGTGAGGACAATCTGGATTCATAAGGACATCTCTAACACACACATACACATCTAACCAAACCTGGATCGTGAGGACAATCTGGATTCATCAGGACATCTCTAACACACACATACACATCTAAGCAAACCTGGATCGTGAGGACAATCTGGATTCATCAAGACATCTCTAACACACATACACACCTAACCAAACCTGGATCGTGAGGACAATCTGGATTCATCAAGACATCTCTAACATGCATACACACCTAACCAAACCTGGATCGTGAGGACAATTTAGATTCATAAGGACATCTCTAACACACACACATACACACCTAAGCAAACCTGGATTGTGAGGACAATTTGGATTCATAAGGACATCTCTAACACACACACACATATACACACCTAACCAAACCTGGATCGTGAGGACAATCTGGATTCATCAGGACATCTCTAACACACACATACACATCTAACCAAACCTGGATCGTGAGGACAATTTGGATTCATAAGGACATCTCTAACACACACACACACACACCTAACCAAACCTGGATCGTGAGGACAATCTGGATTCATCAGGACATCATTCAAACACACACACACACACACACACACATACACACCTAACCTGAATTGTGAGGACAATCTGGATTCATAAGGACATCTCTAATACACACACACACACACACACACACACACACACACACACACACACACACACACACATCTAACCAAACCTGGATCGTGAGGACAATTTGGATTCATAAGGACATCTCTAACACACACACACACACACACACACACCTAAGCAAACCTGGACCGTGAGGACAAGCTGGATTCATCAGGACATCATTCAAACACATACACACACACATACACATACACACCTAACCAAACCAAACCTGGATCGTGAGGACAATTTGGATTCATAAGGACATCTCTAACACACACACACATATACACACCTAACCAAACCTGGATCGTGAGGACAATCTGGATTCATCAAGACATCTCTAACACGCATACACACCTAACCAAACCTGGATCGTGAGGACAATTTAGATTCATAAGGACATCTCTAACACACACACATACACACCTAACCAAACCTGGATCGTGAGGACAATCTGGATTCATCAGGACATCCCTAATACACACACAATTAAGGATTAGTTAGGTGTGCCTGTGTAAGAACAATCTGGGTTTATAATGAAAACACTCACATACACACTAAAATGTGTACATTTCTATAAATGTCTTAACCATAATATATAACAATATGTTTTGAACAAAAAAGGGTCATCCACTCAAATCTTGAACAAAAGCAACATATCTTGAAACAGAATGGAATAGCACTGATCTTTCTAAGGACATTTCTTTTTAAACATCAAACCTCGATTCCTCACGAAATCCCTTATATTTTGCACAGTTCTTTCTCCTAGGACAGGGTCTTCTGCATTTTTGCACTGCTCACATTCTGTCTTTGTGGCGAGGTGTCCCTTTAAAATATGTGCTTTGAAATGTGTTATTACGGCATTCACTTCCATTTGGCTCCATGTCCTTTTCACAACTCTCCTTGATTTGGGCTCTGCAATAAAAAAGGAAAAAAGTAATCTTGGATTGACGTTTAAAGGATTCCATTATGCCCTTCCACAGTTTTAGTTTTTGGTGTACTTTTTTATTCAAAAATCATTTGCACATACTTTATAGTAACTCTTTACAGAGTATGTGTTAACATTGGTAAATATATTAGCTAACATGAACGAGCAATACAGATTTTCAGCATTTATTAATCTTTGTTAACATCAATACATTTGAAAACAGTTGTTTGTGCATTATCGAATTAATCTAATAAGCTTGCATATACATGTTGAGCTCTCAGCCTCGTCTGTGAGCGCTTTTCTTTTTCCTATAAAAAAGCAACAATCTGGTGGTTTCTGACCATCTTAAATCTGAATCTCTCTCTCTCTCTCTAAATAATGTTAATAAATTAATAAATATACATAAACATACCATTGGAACTTTCAGCCTCATCATGGCTCAACTCCATCCTTCTTTTGTTTCCTATATTTAAAACAAATGAAATGAAGAGTCAAACTTTTACAATCCACATACTTGAAGGAGGGTCACACAGAATCAACCATGACACAAATACACTATTAAAACTTTCTGTCCTGAGGGGGGAAAAACTCAGACCACTCATGCAGCCAGTAACACTCAATAGGTCGTTTGCACATGACGTCACGGCACTGCGCGAAGTGCAGGAATTCACTATGACAGACTCAAAACGCCAATGTTTTGTGTTGTTTATAGTTGTTCAAATTGATCAAACAATGAAACCACAAGGTGAATTTATTGTGTAGTAATAGTTGAAAGTGCAAATATTGACTGAGAAACGGAGAAAAAAATGGCTTGTAAACCCAAATCTGCGGTTGAAAGGAGCTGAGCGGGATGACTTTCTAAAACACTTAACGTGGTTTAACGTACCTAAACAACGACCAGGTGAGCTCAAATGTCTGTCAAACCATATCATAAACACTAGCTGCTGTTAAAAGAACGAGTCCTTGTTAAACGGATAAAGTAAAAAAATCTTGCGTTAAGCATTTCTTCCTTATTAAATCCATTATAATGAAACGGCACATACCGAAACAACGACCACAGAAAAACACATTTCTATTTAACCTTAATTGTAATAAACAGTAGCTACTGTTAAAAGAACAAGCACTTATTTCGGGGATAGTCTCATATTTCTTCCCAATAGAAGTTCATTATAAAGAAACCACATAATGTGGCAAACTGAGCACATAAACTTTTCTGAATCATGTTTATGTTAGATATCAGTGATAAACAAATGTATTTAATTTTATTTTAGTGAATTCCTATGGAGAAACTCCCTTGCTGCCCTCCAGCGGCACCTCACGCGTCATCACGTGATTGCAAACGACCTATTGGCTACTAGCTACAGTGTTTCTCTTGCAGTAGTGAAAATTGCAAATTGGTGTCAGATCTCCCAACATATTTTTGCTGTGCAGAGCAGCTTTGAATGTGTGCTGTGCAATTAAATAAAAATAAACTGATGTAGAAATAAAATGTAACACATACACCTTGCTCCATGGACATAATCCGACTCTTCATTATTTTTATCACTTATTTCTTCATCATCCAATTCCAGATTAATTTCATCTATAGAAAAGTATATTTGACAAAAAACACATCCATTAGGTTCAAAAAGGATATATAGATCTCAAACCTTTACTATTTAATAAAATAAGATGTACTCTAATAAACCCTTCTTTTTCATCTTTAAAAATATTTTCTATTAGTAACTTTTTAAGAATATAAAACAGCTTCAATGTTTCTGAAGCACTAAAGAACATGCTGAAGCTATTATGCTAAAAGCATCTTCATGGTCACCAGCTTGAAGCTGACCGCTAGACATCACAATAAGGAAGAGGAAAAGAAAAGAAGAAAAAGTTACTGCTACAATATTCACCTGGGAGTTATTTGTTTTTAGTCTTTTAAAAACTCATTACACACATTCTCGCTTTCAAGAATGACTGATACCATCAGATTTTTGACAGGTACAAGACAATGTCATACATTCTTACCTATTAAAATGTCTTGTTGTTGCCTGTTATCTTTGTCTCTTGTTAAATGTTTTTTACTCTTCTCTCACCTTAAGTTTAATCTGAATTGAAGTTTATATATTATTCACCCAAACCTCCCCTGCCTAAATGTTTTTGCTAAAGTTACAGTATTCCTATTAAATAATTTATATCTTATTATTATCAATATATAAAAGTATGCACATACCTTCAATCTCTATTTCATCTAGAGATTTTCCTTGAAAACTTGTATGAGTTCCTTTCTCCATTGCCAGCAGGAGCTTTGAGATTTTTGCAATTTCGATTGTTGCATCTGGCAACCGATAATAGTCTCTATGGACCCGAATGTCATGGCCCAAAAAATTGGCTAACTGATCCAGCTCATTATCCTTAAGATTAAGAATCTGTGACATTGTTGCCACCTGTTTACGGAGTTGTGTAGACCTGAGATATTCTGGGTTCTGTGCACCACCTAGGGTTGCCACCTTCTAAACAGAAAAATAAGGGACGCCTAGCGGGCGCCACAGTGACCACAGGCCTGATGTTGTGCCAGTGGTGGTAAATCATATAACTGCAAATCCATTCACATATATGTAGCTACTTAATAAAAATACCCTGCAATTGTACTTTTAGTATACTAAATATACTAAAGACATACACTGAAAAGCTGTTAAATTGGAACAACTAATTTTGTAAGTAATGCTGAGGTCCAACTAAAGATATACTGAAGTGGAACTATTGCAAGTATACTTTAGGTAGATTAAAAGACTGACATTATTCAAAAATTATACAATCCTTATCAAAAGTGACATTAAAACAGATTTTAGGCTTAATATTAAGAAATGTGCATTGTGTAAAAGTTTAATTATTTTTAATCATTTTATATTTTAAATGTATTGCTTTTTTATTAGGGCAGACAAAGTATTAAGATTGATGCAATTTCTAAATTTAAGTAAAACACCACAATATTCTGGACACTCTCTATTTAATTTATGCTTATGTCTGACTGTACCTTAACTTTAATAAACAAATAATACCATAACTTGTAAACATGGCATGGTATACAGTTAGGGCCTACTGTTTAGCTCTTTGACAAAATGTGAAATGCTCTATCATTTGGACCAAAGCATCTAAATGAATAAATGTAAACGTATTATTACTTCTTAACAAATAGACAGCATATGAAATCTAACGTAATCAATATGAATATCATTGAGGTGATAAAATGTCATTACATTATCTGCCTCGGAATTAAGATGCTTGAGGTGAAGAACGCTGATACTGCAGCGGCGCTCTGATTTCTGTATCACCGTGCGTGACAGAGAACAAGACCCGCTGACAAGTTGCACCATTTACACTTCAGTCAAGTATTTTATTCCTCCAATTCTCGTCGGTACTTTTGCATCTGCTTTCGTTTCGACTCCGAATCTTTCAGAGAAGAACGCAGGGGTATCTGGAGCTGCCTCTGTTTAAATCTGGAGCTGCCGCTGTTTAAATCTGGAGCTGCCGCTGTTTAAATCTGGAGCTGCCGCTGTTTAAAATCGTCTCTCTGTCAAGAGACCCGCCCTCCTCTAACTCTGATTGGCACTGAACCTGATGGTATTAAACAAACCAATCAAACCAACGATGGCATCGTGTATTAGCCAATCAGGGATGGAATAAGACGAGTATTCTTCACAGAATGCGGGTGGCATGATTTGCATGGAACATTGATTAGACAACTCGGAAATACGAGACAAAGCCCGTCCCATATTGATTCAAAACGGGACGCGCTATTTTATTCTCAAATACGGGACGATTCCGTATTTTAAGGGACTGGTGGCGACCCTAGCGCACCACCAGATTTGCAAAAAGCCTGAAGCAGTCCTGTCCCCTGAAGAAGCTGTTGGCTGAACACTTTGGTCTTCTAAATAGAAAAGGGTTGTCCCCATCCACTTCACACGAGTCTCTCTTGTCCACAATAAGCTGTATTGCTTGGACAAATTCGGGGTTTAACAAAACAGCAACTTTTCTTCCTCTCTTGCCCATTATTTCTACTAGGCTGAGAGCTATATCCTCATGGAGCACAGTCTGGTCTCTTTTCATAAAACACTCAACCTTCGTTTTTGAGACCTCTCCTGCTCGACGTCTGTTAAAGATGATCACTTGTGCAAGAGTCACTTTAGCGAGTTCTGCATATGTTTGTGGAGACTCGTGATTTTTCAGGCTTTCAAAAGCATCTGCAGATTTCTTCTCTAGGTACTGATTAAGAAGCTGAACGTCCTGTGTAAATGGAAGAGTAGATGGTTTATTGAACTTTGATTTGCTCAAAGTAGCTAGAGCGGCATGAGAGATAGGTTCTGCCCATTCACTTGTGCACAGTCTTTTGAATCGTTCTGCTGCTTTGGTCAAAGCATCATCCTCTGCTGCGATGGCCCTGCAGAGAATAATGTCACCGACCGAAGTGAATGTCCTAACTTTAGCGCAAGACTTGGCGTCTTATACGAGTGTCTCTTTTCATCATAACCAGCGACATCTTTCACAGCACCAATGACTTTGTAAAAAATTGCTCGGTTTCACAGCATCTTCAAAGCTAAATATGGAGTACTTTCTTCTCAAGCTCAGCCACAGTCTGCCCATTTCCCGCACTTTCTGTCGAATGTACTCAGATTTTGTTGGATCGCTACCGTGTTTGTTGTAAAGAGACTGACACAGTTGCAGTATGAGAAAATCATTTCGAACTAGAGATGAAACGTCATCATTCTTCATATTTCCTAAAATCTTCCACACCTCAGGAGATATTGGCTGGGAGAATGTTGACTCTGAAGCAACTGGTAAGGCCAAAGTCTTAGTTTTGGCTGATATTGCAGACTCAGAAACCCTCTTTGTAGGGCACCTCCGTGTATGTCGCCAGAGCTCTTTGCGAACAAACAAGCCTTTGCAGTATACACAGTGCACATATTTTCCAGAACTCAGTTCGATCTCTGATCTCGCTGGCCTTCTTTTAACTTTCAGTGGTCCACTCTTATTCTCCATAACCTCTTGATTATGTTCATAGTTGCCTCTGTTTCGGAGCTTCTCAAGTAACCGTTTTCTGTCCTTAGAGTGTTTAGGGAGTGAGAATGCAGCAGCGATTTCCGTCTCTGTGTCTTGATGATTTTTAAAGTAACGGGGAATTTTAGACTAAGGTTTCTTGCACACATAACAGTAATTCTTGTGGGTAGAAAAAGTGTCTTTGGGGTTTGACACATTGTCAATTGATGACCGTTCATCAGCAGACTCTGTTGGTGTTTCCTTAGAACTCTGAAGCATCACAATATTGTTTGTGGTAGGCTCATGACCATCATATGTGATGTCTTTAGCAGAACTTTTACTGTCACTAATCGTGCCTTGCTCAGTGGATGAACAGTAAGTTGGTTTTGGCACATTTTTTGCCACCTTGGAAGACTTAACAGCTGGTCTGGTGTTAAAATATGTTGGACTTTCGTCACTATCACTATTTTGTCTAGAGTCTGGAATGAAGTCATCAGAGGATTGAGGATTATATTCTTCATCAGAGCTGATGTCTTCAGAACAGGACAATTCAACATTGAGCTAAAAAAGACAAGATGATAATAATAATAATAATAATAATAATAATAATAATGAGAAGAACAATAACTAGTAGAATAATTATAACTTTCTCAATCTTTTTACCAAAAAAACTTTATGTAATATTGCACACTGTTTGTTGGTGCTATGGGGAAGCACTTCTGTGGCCATTGTCTGAGCATGTTTGAAATCACATCTATTTATTGGCAATATCAGAGTCTTGACATAGCACTGAGCCCACAGGGCCTGCTTTAAACATCGTCAGATTCTGTTATAGAAAGGTAATGCAGTGCATGCCTAAAGTTTGGCAATGACTTGCAGCATCTCATTTCCCTTCCTAGAAAACCGGGTTACATATGTAACTTGAGCTGTTTGATAAACAAACTTTAAAGTTTACAAGGTGATATAAAAGAAATAAACATACCATTTCTCTTTTTTCAGGAAGCAGGTTTTGTGCCATGATCTTGAACATACTAAAAAAACACAGTAAAATAAGCATGTGTGTTTTTCTTTAGATACAGAAAGTCAAAAACAAATACATAAACAGACGAGCACACATACAACCAAATATTTTATAACAGAAATACTGACATTTGCATGTTAAGCCAAGCCATTTTCGACTGGACACAGGTCCACTGCAATCTTCACAAGAATCCAAACTGGAGATAACAGAACAGTGAACTTCATGGAGGCACTGTAAAAACAACAAGAACAAATATAATTATGTAGTTATACTAAACAAACAATCCTTTTTTTCATTCCTAAATGACAAAGAAATAACATGTCAGTTACATGATAAACTTAACATTACCTAAAATTACATAGTCTGGAATACCTAGTCAAGGTATTCTTCATCTAAAAAAAAAGATGCTATGACCAGAAAACTCTTCATCTGTCCAAGTACATTATTTGGTCAGAGTTTGAGACAAGAACCCAAGTAAAAGCCTCCAACATCTAACATCAAGTCAGTGTCATGAAAAAACATCTTCACTTACTTTCTCTGATGAAAAAGGTTTCACACTGCAATTCTCTGATGAAGAAGGTTTCACACTACAATCGCTCAGTCACTGATCTCTTATCACCCAATTCCTGTAAATGAGAGAAAGACAGATACAACATTGAGACATGAACATTTGCCTACTGGCCACTACAACTACTTGTACAAAAGTGCATACAATATCAATTAAAGTCCAAATATATACCATCACATTTACTGCTAACATATTACACACAGAGCAGACAGAAAAAAACTGAAATATAAAATTTCTTTAAATATTTTTTAGCGATTAAAGTTTAAAGCAGGACACAATACAACATAGAAGTTATGTATAATTTATGTCATTATCTCATTTGTCTTGTGTTCTTAAAGGTCAGATACATCTTGTTTTCTCTGCAGACTTATGTGTTTGATTCACTCTGTGCTCTGAGTCGTGTTTCTGGACGAAGCAAACTCACATGCAGCTATGCTAGAGCAATACTGACACAAAATCAGATTTCAATGGGCATTAAATTTATACTGTCTGACAGAATATCTACTATATACCTATGGTGCACTATGTGCCAATTAAAGTGACCTATTTTTTTGTCAGATATGGTGACTGTTAGATTTTGGATTCCCCGCATACAATGTATAGCCTTGGGAGCCAGCAGGCCCTCCTAAGTAAGGGTCTTAGGGTGAGCGGTCATTCTTTATGTGTTGTTGTAAGAAGATGGCCCTAGGAATGCCTTGTTGACACATACCTTATTTGGTCATACTATAGGACCCTGGACATATGATAACTTCCAGATGTTTTCTTGTGCCATATAAAAAGCCATGCTTCTGAACAATAAAATGAGCTAAGAACCAGATTTACTCTTGACTGTTTCATGGTTTCTTTTGCTCCCAGATCTGCAGAAGGCATCCTCACAACATCCAACATATGATTATTATTTGGTTTGAGAATAAGGTGATCCAAACATAGAAAAGAGTTTCAATGTTAATTTAAAACTTAACAATTGGGGGCTCGTCCGGGATATTTCTCGTTAATTCTGGACAATTTCTATGTTTGAAGACCGTGTAGATTGGATCTACAGGTGCCAACAGTATCATCACAGGTAAGAGTTTATTGGTTTTTACCTTGACTGTGATGGATTACTGTTGAAGGCAGAATTCGTAGTTTCATTATTACGTTGAACTGCATTTGAGTGTGACGCTCCGAGACGTTAAACCGAGGGCCAGGTTGCGTCATTATATTCGAGAGGCACACGGCGCGCGTATGTTGAGATATTAAATTAAATAATTTTTCTTTTGCTTAAAAATTGATAGTGAATAGAGAAAAATTAAAGGAGTTGGATTTTGTGTAGGAAGTTTTCATCTTTTACTTTTCTTTACTAACTTTGCTTACTTTATTCGTTGAGTATGGGACAAGACATATCTAGACCCCTAACGGGTGAAATGCCGGTAGATTTTATGTTTAGAAATAATAAAGGTTATTGGACTCAACCATTTGTTGATAATTTGGCCGGATGGTCCGAAAGCGCAGGACCGCAAATTGATAAATACCCGAGATGCGGTTCTTTTAAAAAAGATGATATTGATCTGATGAAATCTATGGTTAAATGTGGATGGGGTGATCCTCAATGGGCTTATAAATATATGGTCGAGTCGTATGAAGTTTGGCTAGAAATGAAAAAGATATGGGACCAAGGTCCCGACCGCGCTGATAAAACGGAACTTGCTATTAAAATATCGGCCGACCCGCAGTTAACTGCGAAACAACCGCCGTCTTATGTTGCCGCTGTACATGCTGTACAAAACCGTGCAGAAAATCCTTCTAATTTGTATCCTTCGCTGGCTGCTTTACACTCTGGGGCACCGACCCCTCCCGATGTGAAATCTTTTTCTGCAGCTGTGCATAAAGCACCTACAATGAGCAGCGCAACACAGCCGGCTATGGCGTGGATCCAAGAAGGATCTAGAATTATTATTAAACCAGCAACAATGACTGACGTAGATACCATTTGTAAAAATCTCCCAAACCCGAGTAATTCTAACAAATTTGTTGATGTTTTGCGCTCGCACACACGATACGCACAGTTGAGTGAAGCTGATTACAGAGCGATATTATTAAGAGTTTTGTCTGATGATGTTACTGAAGGATCTCCTATTCGGGAAATCCCTGCTTTAAGTCTTGTTAATGATGAATTAGATGGCTCAGGACTCCAAAGGGATCCTCACAAATTTTGGTGGGCAGATCCAGATAATGTTACGAACTTTTTCGAACAGGTTAAGCGTTTTTTTAGATGTCCGTGCTCATGTTTCCAGAGATTTGACTCACGCTACGAATACGAGACTGTGTCTGCTTTTGTTAGTCGTTTTAAACGTGTGTGGGAAGAAGATGCGCGAATTCCTATACATGGAGATATGGTTCCGCTGTTTATTAATACATGCCTAAATAACATGAGTCTTGACGCAGCGCGTTTGGTTCGTGTAACAACTGCAAATTTAATGCAACAAACTGTTGATGATTTTTGTAAACGCGTTCGTGAGCTGGACGCAACTGGTGCTATAAATTCTTTCTTTGTTACGCCCAAACAGGAAGTTATGCTGGCAGCTCCTCAGCAGCAACTGGCTGCAGTTCCGGTCAGAGGTATGAGTAAGAACCGAAGGGGTGGACCTCGGTACAATCGAGGCCCGCCTCGGGGAGGTCTTAGGAGGCCGGGGGTGTGTTTATATTGCGGAAAACCAGGCCATTGGGCGAGAGAATGCAGATTAAAACAAGCAGATGAGATGCATTCTGCACCACAGACACACAAGACACAAGCGCCAACATATGGAAGTGGTTATCCTACTGAGTATCAGGTGACTTGGGGAGACAAGAGAGATGAACAAAATAAACCTAAAAATTACTAGAGCTGCCCACAGAGCGTTGTCAGTCCGGATTTACAGTCAATGATTTGTTTTTCTTTCAACAATCATCCAGATGAACTGCCCATTGTAAATTTAAAAGTACATGAGGTAGATTATTCATTTTTGATCGATACTGGAGCTACGTGCTCATCTCTTTCGGCTAAATTTTATGAAGGGCCAATCACTAATCGTACCACACGCTCTGTTGGGATTTCTGGGACTGACGTTATTTGTCACATGACACCTGCCATTGAAGTAAGGGCAGTTAATCATCAGCCTTTTTATCACAATTTTGTGATTACTCCAAATTCGCCACTTAATCTTTTGGGCAGAGATCTTATGCATAAACTTGGCATTGAGATTGTATTTTCAGACAGCACTGTTAATTTTTCTTTGCTTTTAGATGTCGCGGACACAACTGTGGAACTCATGCCACATTGCATGAGTACTGACGAACAACAGCAATTAAAAAACAACATTGCTGAGGTAAACTCATCGTTGTGGTCACAATATAAGGATGAATCAGGCCTTGTTGACGTACCCCCTTACAGAGCTAAATTGAAAACACACAAGCCTGTGTACGTAAAGCAATACCCGTTATCACCTGACAAGGTTGAGGGTATTCAGTCGATAATTGATAATTTTTTAAAGCAAGGCGTTCTCGTTCCCACTCACTCACCTTACAACACACCAATTAACCCCGTCAGGAAAGCTGACGGAACAAGCTGGCGTTTAACACAAGATTTGAGGGCTATTAATTCATTGATAATTCCTTTGGCCCCAATTGTGCCTGATGTGCCAACGATTTTGAATTCAATACCACACAACCACACTCATTTTACAGTGGTGGATTTGTGTGCAGCCTTCTTCTCCATTCCCGTCCATCCAGATACTCAGCCTTTGTTTGCATTTACGTTTAAGGGTGCTCAAATGACATGGAAACGTTTGGCACAGGGTTTTACTGACTCACCTGCTGTTTTCTCCGCTGCGGTGAAACGTGTTTTGGATAAGATAACAGACCTGCCATCTACGGTCTGTGTTCTAACGTATGCTGATGACATCTTAATCTCTGCTGACACTGAATCTGACTGTTTGCAGGCCTCGATCATTGTTTGCAATGTACTTGCGAATGCTGGATTTAAAGCCTCAAATGAAAAACTGCAGTGGGTCCAGCCTAAGGTCCATTACCTGGGTCACATCATCTCACGAGGCCAGAAGGCGATTTCAGCTGAGAGGGTGCAGTTGATAAAGACTTTGCGTACTCCTCAAACGGTGACACAGTTACAAAGTTTTTTGGGGCTGGTGAACTATTGCCGTGCATGGATACCAGACTGTGCGTACCATGACAAGTGCTTGCGATGTCTCATCAAATATGGCATGGGTCCAAGGGACTCATTGACCTGGACTTCTGAAGCAGAGGAACATTTTCAAGCATTAAAGGATGCTATCACGTGTGCTCCTGCACTGGGGCTACCAGACTATTCCAGGCCGTTTCACTTGCATGCGGGGGAGGCTCTGGGTGTTGCAATAGGGATTTTGACCCAAGACCATGGCGGTAAACCACGTCCTGTTTCTTATTTGTCCAAACATTTAGACCCAATAGTCCATGGCATGCCAGCATGCCTCCGTGCTGTGGCTGCTGCGGCGGAGATGGTTAAGACGGCTGAGAAAATTGTTTTGTCGCATCCTTTGACTTTATACACCACACATCAGGTGGGTGTTATTTTGCACAACTTGAAGACACATTTACATTTACATTTACATTTATGCATTTGGCAGACGCTTTTATCCAAAGCGACTTACATTACATTGTACTATACATTTGTACATTTTGTATAGTAAGCAAGTGGGGGTTAGGTGTCTTGCTCAAGGGCACCTCAGCCGTTACCCACCAGCCCTGAGAATCGAACCAGCACATGACGCACATGACGGCTCAAAGGAGGTCTGGCTATGAAGCAACGCTTCTGGCTACGGAAAATTTGACTATTAAGCCCACTTCAGTTTGTAGTCCAGCAATTCAGTCACTGTATGGCTTATCCACATTGATAACTGATGTAGTGCCTCATGATTGCCTGAATGAGATTGAGAGTTCCACTTCAGCCAGGGTCGATCTGAAGGATACGCCCCTGGATGGGGGGGAACATTTATATATAGATGGCTCATGTTCAAGGCCGTCTGATGGAGTGTATCTGTGTGGATATGCCATTGTGACACAGCAAGGTGAGAGGGTGGAAGCATATCGTCTTAATCACAACTCCGCACAGGCTGCGGAAATAATTGCATTAACGAGAGCCTGTGAGCTCACAAAAGGCAAAAGAGCTACGATCTATAGCGATAGCAAATATGCTTGTAGCATTATCCAAGATTTTGCCAAAACATGGGAAAGACGTAATTTTCAGACATCTGAGGGCAAACCAATATCACATGCAGATTTGGTAGGAGATTTGCTACGGGCAGTAATGCTGCCATCTGAACTGGCAGTAGTAAAAGTGAAAGGTCATGCCCAAGGAAATGACCCAGAAGCCGTAGGAAATCGAAAAGCAGATGAGATGGCCAAATGGGCCGCAGAGCATGCAGAGTTTTCTCCATATCAGAGGGAGCAGAATAGGAACGTAGAAGCAATGATTATTTGCACATATATCATGCGTGCCTGACATAGACTTGAAAATTTTGCAGAGTCAACCCACGCAGGAAGACGTGAAACATTGGGCAGAAAATGGATGCGCACCAGATGTCAATGGTTTGATTAGAGATAAAAGCGACAGAATCGCGTTACCGAAGTTATCTCTAGTGATATTGATAAGGCATTATCATGGCATTTCGCACAATAGCGCGTCTAAAGTTACCCAAATGATCAATCGTCTGTATTGTATACAGGATACAGCGAAAATGGTCAAACTAATTATAAACTCGTGTTTGATCTGTGCTAAAACAAATCCTCACAGAAAAGCGCCACATGATGCGTTACCATTTCCAGAAGCGCGTTTTCAGCACCTTCAAATTGATTTCTCGCATATGCCTGCAGTTGGAAATCTAAAATACATTTTAACTATTGTAGATAGGTTTTCAAAATGGCCTGAGGTGTTTGCATGTGCCAAAGAGGATGCGAAAACGGTAGTCAAAATATTGTCAAAAGAAGTAATTCCGCGTTTCGGTATTCCGACAACAATTGAAAGTGACAACGGCACACCATTCACATCAAAAGTGACCAAACTGTTGGCCAAGGCGTTGGCCATAGATTGGCACTATAATATTCCCTATCATCCACAGTCTTCGGGGGTAGTTGAGAGGACTCATCGTACGATTAAAGATAAGATTACGAAGGCCAGTATGGAAACAGGTAGGAAATGGCCAGATGTATTACCAGCCGTATTTGCAGAAATGAGAATGACACCATCCTCAACGACAAAATACTCACCATTTGAGATTTTAATGGGTAGGCCTTTCCCGACCCCATGGGTCAGAGGCCGCGCAGGCGTTTCTTCCTTAGGAGACATGGAGGTGATCCTGGATGACTACGTGGTTTCCTTAATCGATAAACTGAATTCTGTGTGTGCTGATGTTTCTCTTTCTCTCCCTATTCCCTCAGATAAGCCCACGCATAACTTTGTTCCAGGCCAACAGGTGCTGATCCGAAGTTTGAAACCGGTTGCAGTGGGAGAACCAAGATATCTGGGGCCAGCTGTTGTGATCGCTGTGACCAGAACTGGTGTGCTGACTGATCATCAACCGCAGTGGATTCATGCATCCAGACTGAAGCATCTGTTAACATCCGCATAACTAATTGACAATGTAGGGCCTAAGAAGCCTACCCAAAGTGTGTGACAGGGCACTGGTGTGAGGTCTTGTGCCAGACAGAAGATCCTTGCTCTTCTAGTGAGCGAGGGGGCCATCTGTCGGCTGAACATAGGTCCTGGGCAAACCTTGCCCCATTAATAGCTTACCAATCACCACTGAAGGTTCCCCTGTTATACATTTGGGTCCAAATTGTCCAACATGATAATCATATTTCTAGTATCTGGTTTACAAATTGAGGTTGAAGTTACTAGATATGAGTTGATTAAGTTTATGAATGACACCACACGAATATTTGATGGTATAAAAGGAGAATTGAGAGGTTTGAGATTAATGACCTTACAAAACAGACTGGTGCTAGACCAGCTAACAGCCTCTCAAGGTGGTGTTTGTGTTATTGTTGGAGATAGTTGTTGTACTTACATTCCAGATAATGATGCGGATGGACATTTGATTGATCAAGGAATCAGGAACATTACCAGAGCAGTTGCAGAGATGACAAGTCGAGAAAGGACTGGATATGAGTGGGATTGGAGTTCAAGTTTTTCCAGCCTCTTTAGTAAAATTGAACATTGGTTGATTTTAATCGCTATTATTGTTGCATGCATTTTGATTTTGCTTTGCTTATGGCCTTGTATTATGGCTATGATTCGCCGTGCATTAAAATCATCCATAAGTGTGATCATGAAGGGTTATCATGTTGCTCAAGTAAATACAGTAACTTAAGTGACCACGAATCCGGATGTCAAATAAGGACAGAGGTAAAACATCTGTTCGGACCGGATGTGGCCCTTTTTTTGTTAGGAATGTTTCTTCATCATTATTTTTTTATTTTACTTTTATTGCTTATTACTGGTGCGGGGAACTAATTGTTAAGGCATAAATGCCTCAAAAGGGGCCAACTGTTAGATTTTGGATTCCCCGCATACAATGTATAGCCTTGGGAGCCAGCAGGCCCTCCTAAGTAAGGGTCTTAGGGTGAGCGGTCATTCTTTATGTGTTGTTGTAAGAAGATGGCCCTAGGAATGCCTTGTTGACACATACCTTATTTGGTCATACTATAGGACCCTGGACATATGATAACTTCCAGATGTTTTCTTGTGCCATATAAAAAGCCATGCTTCTGAACAATAAAATGAGCTAAGAACCAGATTTTCTCTTGACTGTTTCATGGTTTCTTTTGCTCCCAGATCTGCAGAAGGCATCCTCACAACATCCAACATATGATTATTATTTGGTTTGAGAATAAGGTGTGATCCAAACATAGAAAAGAGTTTCAATGTTAATTTAAAACTTAACAATTGCCTTAAAATATGGCTACAATAAAAGGCTGGAACCTTTTAACACTACAAGGAATTGGCCAAATCTGGACATTTGATGACTTGAACAATGGCAAACATCTATGTTGAAATTAAGGAGTACATCTTTTTCTCTGGAGAACTCATCTGAATACTGTGAATATATTTTCAAAATTCCAGACTCAAGACTAAAATAAAGATATTGACCACCACATAATTCCTGTACTTCTACTTGGTGTGGAGTTCCCAACAGTGTTCTTGAATCTTTAGGCAGCCGATGACCATGTTTTCTTAACACAGAGAGGAGCTCATCAACAGATGCCTGCGTTGCTTTATTCTTCACAGCCCATTTAAGCTGAATCGCTCCTCAAATCACTTAATTGAGGAGGTGCCTGTTTCTGCATTATCACTTTCACTGTCATACTGCTGGCCATCTTCATACACAAAATCATTGATGTCAACAGTACTCCCTGCACCGTCTTCTCTCAGACTGCCGTTGATTTCACCCAGGTCAACCCCATCAGCATAAATGATCCTCCTCTGATTCAATGCTAGACAGTGTCATTGCATGCCATTCAGCATTTTGCCACCTCCATTTTTTATGGTCTATTTAAAAAAAGTTATTTTTAATTATATAAAATGTAATTTCCCCAAAAAAAATTGTGGCTAGGGAAAATGATGAGTGAGTAGTATTTTGAGAAACGTTGAGGATCATGTTACTAAAACAACACGGTCATGCAGGTTTACGTTGTACAACATTAGGAAGATCAGACCATTCTTAACAGAACATGCAACACAGTTTCTTGTCCTGGCTCTTGTCATTTCTAGACTGGATTACTGTAATGCTCTTCTGGCCGGTCTCCCAGCCTGTGCTTTCAAACCTCTGCAAATGATCCAGAATGCTGCTGCACGCCTGGTCTTCAATGAGCCCAAGAGAGCACACGTCTGCTCATCTCTCTGCACTGGCTCCCAGTAGCGGCACGCATTAAGTTCAAGGCACTGGTGCTTGCTTACAGAACAGCCACTAACACAGCACCCATCTACCTCAACTCTCTCTTACAGACCTACAATCTTCCTGTAAAGTTCGACCTCTCTTTTCCTTTTCTAATGTCCTTTGTATACTTGCTTATACTATCTTAATGTTGTATCTGAAACTTTGTATTACTAGTTCGTGAAGCAAACTGAAATGAGACGGTCTATTCTTGCAGAGGATTTCATAATTGCGTCACCTGCTGCTCCTGTTGCCTCGTGACCGCTGACACAGCAAAGACATTTTGACTTTTTAAAACAATTACGTCCAGAAAACTGTTGTTTTATTTTAGAGAATATGGCGCAACAGTAGGCTATATTAAATTAACCAACCTTAGAAATGTAAAAAACAATAATGTGCCAATAATGTTAATGAACATATAATATTAAAATACTGACAGCGACCATTTCTGAAAATTACATATTTTTATTTAACCAAAGTTTTAAATGATTATTAAAAAATTCCAGACAATACAGGCACGCAATGAATCTCGGTTATATCCGACGCTGTTAAGGATACATTTGTCGTAGCCTTAAAACTCGGGAAAATAAGGTCGCATTTTGAGGGGGTCTTGAAATGCAGCCTTCGAAGCACGCAGCCCCCACAGAACCATGTCATAATAAAAGTCTGTGCACAGGATTTTACATGACATCAGTACTCAGAATATCAAATGTTTATATGAATAAAATATAAACAAATGAAAATATCAATAATAACTTAAACAAACATAGCTTCTAAACAGGCAGAACAGCATATTTTTTCCTTAGACCATTAGCAATTTGACTTAACCCTCTAAGCGCCAAAGTTGCAATATTGCGACAAGACGTCATAAATAAAATAGGCTGTAGATCCTAATAATGTGTAATTTGTCATTTGTATTCCCTACCACTAGATGGCAGATACGTAGTACTTCGATTCTAGACCAAAATGACATCATGTTCCTATTCAAAGTATACGAGCAAATCGCAGAGCAAGTGAGCTATCGTGTCATTGATGCAGAAGCAGTTCAGTTCAGAGCGTCTGAGTAAATTGTGAGGTTTAAACGTGAAAGTAAAGACATATTTGTGAGAGAAAATCACCAAATGGCTAAAAAAAAGTTGTGAGGATGTGTTGCAAATGTTATTTGCCTTTTGGAAATGACGATCGTTTGTGTAATGATCGCGCGTCTCCCGGCTGTGCGTGGTGATCTGGCTCTAAATATGGCTGGAAAAAAGATATTTACCTATATATTTCTGATGAACTGATCAAAAAGTAGGCTACTGTTCACGTGTTTTACTACTATATAGTATTGTAATATAGTAATAGTTTAGCACTTTCTCCTATTTTATTGTTGGTTTCCTCTTTTCCTATCATATGAAATGAGGACAAAAAACAAACAAAAAAATGTAAATAAGTTCAAAAATCAATTCAATATCTACTATTTCCTGAACATTACTGATGAACCAGGCCCGGCGCCATGGGGGACCAAAGGGGGACATGGCCCCCCCACTTAGAATTTGTGCCCTCCCCAGTTTTCTAAACAGAAATGATATATATTTAGGCCTAATTTAATTGTTATTGGACTTGGAGAACTTTTCAATCATTTACGTTGATATAACAGTTTCGTTAATAACGTGTATGAACTGAATTTATCCTATGCAACTAATCAAATAGCTTCAGATCACAAATAAAACGCTACATGAAGGTGCAGTGGTTTTTACCAACCTAGATTCCTTTTTTGATATTCAGCAAGAGGTTGTAAACATTCGTTTCTTTAATTCAACTCGCACAACAAGCTCTATTAGATGTGCCTTTCTTTTGATGTTTCAGAGCTTTGATTGTGTTTACAGTATGCAATATAACATGTGTTCATGTTTCGTCACAATTTACTTTTCTCTATACCACTGTTTTCACTGTCATAAAAACAGGCTGATGTCTTCCTTGTTCTATGAAGTCCCTTTTTTAGAAATACGTAACAAGTTCTGATTGTGTAGCTCGTCAAGTGTGTTGTGATTGTGTAGCTGGTCAAGTGTGTTGTGATTCGACAACAGCTTAGCGCATGTTGTCTGGAAAGGTCACGCCCCTTTTTTTGGCATATTCGTGTGGGCGGAGGTTATTCAAAAGCCCGGAATAGTGACATCATGTTTACCCGCGAGTAGAGGGCTGTAGTCCAAACCAGCCGTTCTTTGTAGTCCTTGAAAAGTGAATTCTGTTAAACACAATATCTCACTTAGCATTGAACTTTGATAATTTCGCAAGTATTATTTATGCTCTAACAGCAACATTACACACTAACTAAAGTTTGAAAAACTGGATCACAGAGAATGTCCAGTTTAATGTGTCTGTCACTATCACAATCATGGGAAAAGAAGACCCAAAAAAGTGAACTGCGAAAATAAATCAGAATTTATTAATGAAACTAAATTAAAGCTGCCATCCGGGCCAACAACTCCGGTGGAGCAGAGAGATGAGCATAGTCCAGTTCGCTATCGGGTCAGAACAGGGAACAATAAAGAAAGTGTCCCTGATTAGCATTAGTTTAAATAATTAACTAAATTCCTAGGGAAAGGGTTATTGTTAACTAAAACTAATATATAATTTAAATATATAAATAATATCAAATAATAGGCCCATAAAAATAATAAAATGAAAATAAAAACTAAATTGACAAAAACAAATACAGAAGAAACTAAAAAATATTAAGCCAATTAAAAATATTAATAAAACGAAATGAAAAATAAATTAAGCACTGCAGGCCTATATACCAGTCACGTGACTAAAAACTACAACAAAATGAACAAATGATTAATAAAAATAAATAAAATTTTAAAAATCAGTACAAACAAAATAAATTAATTAATCTTTTGTAGGTGCCGTGTTTATGTGTCAGCAATAGTGGACATAGTGTTGTTCCTTGCTGCGAATGAGCTTCCCTTTCGAGGAAGTTTAGATGCCGTGGAATCCATGAGAGAGAAATGTGGTGGTCTTTTTTGGCCCTATTAGAGTACACACTTAAAAAGGACAAAGAATTCACAATAGCATTCAGTACAATTCCACGTACACATCCCATGAAATCCAGAATGAAATCATTTCTTTAATGAGTCAATGGGGTCCACCTACTGTTTGGTCACAAGCATTCATCCAAATATCTTTCTCTGTGTTTAACCAAATAAAGACATTTATACAGATTTGGAACAACTCAAGAGTGAGTCATTAATGACAGAATTTTAATTTTTGGGTGAATTATCACTTTAATCTGTTTAATATTAAAAGCCGTCAGTGTATCGGACATTCAATAATGTATAGTCATGCGTAGTAATAAATATTAGGGGTGTAACGGTACGTGCACCAAACCGTCACGGAGAAAGTTCCAAATGGAAGTGATCATACCTCAGCCCTAGTCCGTCGAATTAATTTCTTTATTATTTTCAGCTGGCGTGTTCCTGTGACAACACAGCATGGTGTCCGTCAGCAGATGTCGCTGTTTTAATGGCATAACTTAAGCATAAAGTATAACTGCTGCAAAAAAGCATACAGTTTATATTTTAAAAGATATATATATAGTATACATCATGAAACGGCAAATTTATTAAATACACGGTATAAATGCATGGCTTTTTTTGCAAATCTTCCATTTGCAATTGCAATAATATATTCATTATTAATTGTCTGTACGAGTGCACTCATAACACAAATTAGCAGTTTATTTGATGGCTTAGTGTATAAGCTGGTTGTCCATGCATGGACAAACATCAACCATGAAACGCTTGCAGTAGATTGCACCCCTCTTCTCTTGATGTTACACTCCCGTTCTGTCCCTGTTTGGTTTTTGTGTTCCTGGACCTTTAATTTCATAAGACTTCATTTACCAGAATCCCCTGCACCGCAACGCCACCATATTTGATTGGACTCTGCACCTGTGTTTGATTTGTGTCTGCACCTGTTCGGTGTTTGCTGTGTGTATTTAAGTTGCCATTTGAGTTCTGTTCTTTGTCTGCTCAAGTCTGTATGCTTGTATTGGAGAGTTGTAGGTATAGTTTGCTAGTTTTTACCTGTTGTGTGTTGACCTGAATTTGGAATACTTGCCTGTTTATCTGAGGTTGGAATACTTGCCTGAAAATCTGATTTTGGAATACTTACCTGTTTACCTGAGTTTATAATACGTATCTGAAAACCTGTTTTTGGAATACTTACCTGTTTGTTTGGAATACTTACCTATTACCTGTTTTGTGGATTGTTTGTGTCTGTCTTTCAATAAACTCAACATCACTTCAACCCTTGTGATGTGCTCACTTGCCCGGAGTTTGCCCGAAAAGAAAGAAATAAAGCCCCCGGCCGCACACCGGTGGAGGACGAGGCTGAGCTGCCCCTTGGCGCACCTGGAGCATAGAGACAGGGCACGCCGCACGGACGGAAAGCGGAATCCCCGAGCAGCGTAAAAGGCTATGAAGATGATTACTGCACCCATTGGGCGTTCGTGTCAAGGTGGAAGAAAAGCCCAGACCAAAAGCTTACAGCACCTGGTATTCCCAGGCGGTCTCCCATCCAAGTACTAACCAGGCCCGACCCGGCTTAGCTTCCGAGATCAGACGAGATCGGGCGTGCTCAGGGTGGTATGGCCCTAAGCGAATGTTGCCGGTAAAAGCGGGCTCTTTGAAGAACGCTCAGACCCAGCTGGCTCTGTCTGCACCCGTCGGCCTCGCTGCCTCCGTTTTCCGTTTGGACTGTCGTAAAGACAGGCCTAATATTAATATCAAATTAAACTTTCGTTTTTACATTTGTTTCGTGTCTTGAATTCTCTACGTGTCCCATTCATGTTCCCCACGTCAATAGAACGCCTTTCAGCTCGACGTGGTTTTTGAAAAGTTTTGCTTCGCTCAGCAAGAGTCAAAACCTTGGTGTGTTATGTTCCGGGGCATTTTACGTTGAAACAAATCAATGACGGAGCCTTGAAATAAACTCTAGCATTCAAGTCGCAATTTATTTCATTCTTTGCATGTTCCTGTCCCTTCAGCTTGCTGCTTGTCCCCTGCGATCGTGCTTTTTTTTTTTTTACCACGAACACTGAAATATACATGTTGTTGGGTTTTTTACAACTTAACTTTCTCTGTTATATCTAGAACACTCCGTTACTGATACAGGTAAAACGAGTAAATGAGAGCTCCTTGCCAGACAATTTCTCGCCCTCCTGCCTGAATGTCTGTGCGGAGGACCTGTCACCCATCTTCACGCAGATCTTTGGAGCAGTCCTAAAAACAGGCTTAATGTCAAGAGCAAATTAAACTTTCATTTAATATTGGTTTCGTGTCTTACATTCGTACGTATGCCGCCCGTCCTTGTTTCGAAGTCAGTTGTTAGCCGGCAAATGAAGCATTCATTTTGTAGTCAAACGGCGTCTATAGAATTCTTTACATGTCCCTTTTTTTTTTTTTAAATCGTCCTGCCCCGGAGTTTGCCCGAAAAGAAATAAATAAAGCCCCCGGCCGCACACCGGTGGAGGACGAGGCTGAGCTGCCCCTTGGCGCACCTGGAGCATAGAGACAGGGCACGCCGCACGGACGGAAAGCGGAATCCCCGAGCAGCGTAAAAGGCTATGAAGATGACCACTGCACCCATTGGGCGTTCTTGTCAAGGTGGAAGAAAAGCCCAGACCAAAAGCTTACAGCACCTGGTATTCCCAGGCGGTCTCCCATCCAAGTACTAACCAGGCCCGACCCGGCTTAGCTTCCGAGATCAGACGAGATCGGGCGTGCTCAGGGTGGTATGGCCGTAAGCGAATGTTGCCGGTAAAAGCGGGCTCTTTGAAGAACGCTCAGACCCAGCTGGCTCTGTCTGCACCCGTCGGCCTCGCTGCCTCCGTTTTCCGTTTGGACTGTCGTAAAGACAGGCCTAATATTAATATCAAATTAAACTTTCGTTTTTACAATTGTTTCGTGTCTTGAATTCTCTACGTGTCCCATTCATGTTCCCCACGTCAAAAGAACGCCTTTCAGCTCGACGTGGTTTTTGAAAAGTTTTGCTTCGCTCAGCAAGAGCAAAACCTTGGTGTGTTATGTTCCGGGGCATTTTACGTTGAAACAAATCAATGACGGAGCCTTGAAATAAACTCTAGCATTCAAGTCGCAATTTATTTCATTCTTTGCATGTTCCTGTCCCTTCAGCTTGCTGCTTGTCCCCTGCGATCGTGCTATTTTTTTTTTTTACCACGAACACTGAAATATACATGTTGTTGGGTTTTTTACAACTTAACTTTCTCTGTTATATCTAGAACACTCCGTTACTGATACAGGTAAAACGAGTAAATGAGAGCTCCTTGCCCAGACAATTTCTCGCCCTCCTGCCTGAATGTCTGTGCGGAGGACCTGTCACCCATCTTCACGCAGATCTTTGGAGCAGTCCTAAAAACAGGCTTAATGTCAAGAGCAAATTAAACTTTCATTTAATATTGGTTTCGTGTCTTACATTCGTACGTATGCCGCCCGTCCTTGTTTCGAAGTCAGTTGTTAGCCAGCAAATGAAGCATTCATTTTGAAGTCAAACGGCGTCTATAGAATTCTTTACATGTCCCGTTTTTTTTTTTTAATCGTCCTGCCCCGGAGTTTGCCCGAAAAGAAAGAAATAAAGCCCCCGGCCGCACACCGGTAGAGGACGAGGCTGAGCTGCCCCTTGGCGCACCTGGAGCATAGAGACAGGGCACGCCGCACGGACGGAAAGCGGAATCCCCGAGCAGCGTAAAAGGCTATGAAGATGACCACTGCACCCATTGGGCGTTCTTGTCAAGGTGGAAGAAAAGCCCAGACCAAAAGCTTACAGCACCTGGTATTCCCAGGCGGTCTCCCATCCAAGTACTAACCCCCCCCCGACCCTGCTTAGCTTCCGAGATCAGACGAGATCGGGCGTGCTCAGGGTGGTATGGCCGTAAGCGAATGTTGCCGGTAAAAGTGGGCTCTTTGAAGAACGCTCAGACCCAGCTGGCTCTGTCTGCACCCGTCAGACGAGATCGGGCGTGCTTTTTTTTTTTTTTTTTTTTTTTTTTTTTTTTTTATTAGAAAAATTAAAACAAATCAACACAACACAAAATAAACAGATAAACAAAAATCAGAAATCTCTTTCATTCTCTGGCAAATTCCACTTAAGAGCATTTAAAACACAATAGACTTGTGGTGTAAAAACATGATAAAAAGCATTCAACATATTTTCACATTTAAAATACACATACAGTCTTTTCATGTATAATTCTGTTTTTCTTTTCAACACAGTCCAAACATCCAAAATAATTTTTTCCTTTTTAGCCACAGTTCTTCTTTCCCAGATTGCACTTTTCATTAACATCAGCCACAGATTTATAAACTTTTTGTTTTCACATTTCTTTTCCCAACCAAACATCACCACTCTGTCCCATTCCATTGCATTTTCGTCCCATTCCTCAGTCAAATCTTTCACCACATGTTTGCATTTCCTTAAAAATTCTCGCAGTTCTTTACAATATAAAAACATATGTAAAATCCATTCTTCTTTTTCTTGGCACACTTTACACAAAGCACTCTGTTCCATCCCAATCTTATTTAAAATAAAATCAGTAAAAACCACTTTGTGTCTTATAAAATATTCCAAACCTTCCAACTTTATCTCCACACATTTCCCTCTCATATTTTTCCATATACACTCTTCTTTTAAGTCTTTGAATTTTTCCACCCAGTACTTATTTGCAACTGGCTCTTTGAAAACACCATCTCTAAAAACACAATAAAACACTTTTATAGTACATTCTTTAAAATCATGCATTTTTCCCCCTAATTTCACAGAAATGTTTTTCTCTTTTGGCTCTTCTTCCATACACTCTATACTTTGAATCCATTTTTTTGGTATTGCGTTCTTAATGTCTTCAAATTTATTTGTTATTTCCTGTACATTATATTCTTCCTTTGCCTCCTCCATCGTGTCCACAATATATTGCGTTCGTAAAAAACCTTCTTTGAACTCATATAAGACATCTTTTACTTTAGTGATTCCAACTTCCATCCATTTCTTAAAAAACAGTTCTTTTCCTTGTTTTAAAATGTAGCTATTTAAAAACAGGGGTTGGTTTAAAATTGTCTCTCTCCCATGTGGCTCGTACTCAATTTTTAATAAAAGCTTTCCCCAAGCATTAAACATTTCTCGATAAAATCCAGGTAGCTTTTCTGTCATCCAAACTTTTGTTTTCATCCAAAGTATGTCCTCTCCCATGTTAAAATCGCCACATCTATTTAAAAAATACCTCAATGTTTTCTTCCACTCAGTCTTATTTTCTCCGTTTAGGTATTTCTTTACAATTTTCACTCTCAGAGCATTTTTCCGTTGTTCCACATCCATTAAACCCAGACCCCCCTTTTCCACTTCCCCTAAAATTGTGTTATAAGCAATTCTTGCAGGTTTTCCCTCCCATAAAAAATCAATAAAACATTTCTTCAACCTCTTCTCAGTCCATACAGGCATTTCAGAAACATATAACACATACCACAATTTCGAAACCATTAAAACATTCAATATTAAAACCTTCCCCTTCAAGTTTAGAGTCCTCAGTTTCCAAAAATTCAACTTTCTCTCTATCTCCGTTATCAGTTGTTCCCACATTTCATCTCTTGTTTTCTTCTCGTTTTTCCCCATTAAAATTCCTAAAATCCGCATTTCCTCCACTTCTTTGAAGTTAAAACAATCCTTTAAAACCATAGCTTTTCCAAATCTCATATACATCGTCTTATCCTCATTTATTTTGCTTCCAGACCCTCTACAGTATTCATTCACCATATTCATTACTTCTTTAACGCTTTCTTTAGTCTTTACAATTATCGTCGTATCGTCAGCGTATTGGAAAACCTTTCCCTCTGCTTCGTTTTTTTCAATCTCTATTCCTGTTATTCCTTCCTTTTGTTTGATAAGTAGTCCCAGCGGTTCTGATACGAGTGAGTACAGCAAAGATGAAAGTGGACACCCCTGTCTGATCGATCGTGTGATTTTAAAACAATCTGTTAAAAAACCATTACATTTTATCTTTGTTAATGCTCCTTTGTATAAAATCTCAATCCATTTCGTAAAATTCTCCCCAAACCCAAAGCTCCTTAAAACCTCAAATAAATAATTGTGCTCAACCCTATCAAACGCTTTCTCAAAGTCTAGACTGATTACATATCCTTCTTCCCTTTTATCCTTCATATACCACATCATATCTCTTATACTCATCGTTATGTCCGCTATATCCCTTCCTTTAACTCCATATGCTTGGTTTGTTGTAATTATACTTGGTATTATTTCTTTTAACCTGTTCGCTAAAACCTTGGCTAAAATTTTAAGATCTGTATTCAACATCGTAATTGGCCTGTAGTTTTTTAAATCTACTTTTTCTCCTTTCTTTTTATATATTAATTTCATTAAACCCATCCTTGTTCTCTCATTAATTTCTCCTTTTTCAAAAATGTCTTTAAAAACCTCGGTTAAAACCTTGGTTAAAACTCCTTTAAAACAAACATAAAATTCAGTTCCCAAACCATCTATTCCTGGACTTTTCTTTTTATTTAGTTCATCTATTGCTCTTTCAATCTCTTCTTCTCTGATTTCTTGGTCACACTCTTCTTTGTCTTCCTTGCTTATTTTTGTTTTAATCTGATTCAACAGTTTCTTTTTTTCCTCCTCTTCCACACCTCTTGCACTAAACAGATCCTCATAAAAATACTTTATTTCTTCTAAAATCTTTTCATTCCCTTCAACGATTTCTCCATTTTTTCCTCTTATCTCTTTTAACGTTTCAGCTTTCCCTTTCTGTTTTTCCAAATCAAAAAAGAATTTTGTGCATTTTTCCCCCTCCACCACATATTTAGCTTTGCTTCTGAGCCTCGCCCCTTCATATTGTTTTTCCTCTATGTCTTTCAGTTTTCCCTCCATTTCCTTTATCTTTTCTACATCCTTATTGTCTTTATTCAATTCCAATTCCAAACCTTCTTTTATCTCTCTTTCTTTGTACCTTTTGTATTTCTGCATTAAGCTACAATATTTTATAGAGAATTTTTTTATAAGAAATTTTACATTTTCCCACCATATTCTCTTGTCCTCTTCATACATTCCGTTTTCCTTCTCCTTCTCTATGATTTCTTTAACATTTTCAATATAACCTTCATTCTTTAAAATCTGTGTATTTAAAATCCATACTCCCGGCCCTCTTTGCATTTTATTCCAGTCCAATATAAAAAATAAAAATTTATGATCACTAAGACTTGTTTCCTCATACCTGATCTTTTCAATAAAATTCTCCACATTTCTGCTACATAAAACAAAATCAATTCTAGTTTGGCATATGAAATTCCCCACTATTTGTCTCCTTGAAAATTCTTTTTTCCTTTCATTTCTTTCTCTCCAAACATCTATTATATTATTTTCATCCATCAAAATTTTTAATTCTTTTCTTCCCGTATCACTTTTAAAAACCATTCCTTCAGCCATGTCCTGTTTACTAAAAACAGTATTAAAATCCCCCATCATTATTATTTCTCTGTACTTTTCCACAATATTCCTTAAAACATTAAAAAACTCTTTCTTTTCCTTCTCCCCCACCGGTGCATGTACATTTACTAAAATCAAATCTCTTCCTTCATATTTTGTCTCAACCGCTAAACATTTCCCCATCTTATCTTTGTATACAATTTTACTTACTTTAAAAACATCATCTTTCATTAAAAAAGCCACACCTCTCCCAAATCTCCCATCTCCATTGTTATATAAAATACCTCCATCCCATCTCTTTTTAAAATCAAACATCACATTTTCATTCCAGTTTGTTTCTTGTAATGCAATAATGTCTTGGCTTTTACATTTTTCCTGTACTTTCCCAAATTTACGCATGTCCATCAGTCCTCTTGCATTAAAAGTAACACAACTTAAAACCATTAAAGGAAAAAAACAAAATAAATATTTAAAAGACATTATTTGTCAGTTTCTCCCTCCAGGCCCCTTAACACATCAAATCTGTTAGCTTTTGTCTTTTTTCTTGCACCTTCCAAATTTGGTGTTACCTTAAGTGTTCTTCTTCTTGTATATCCTCTCATCTCTGTTTCGATACTGTCCATCTTGGTTTCCTCTTCACTGTCTGTTTCTTTGTTTTGATCTACCATTCTTTGTTCATCTCCCTCCACGCCCAATATCTCCATTTCCATCATTTGACTGTCCTGCTCCATTGTTCCTTCAATATTATTCCCGTTGTCCTCTTTTTCTCGGTTGCTCGTTGTTTCTTTCGTTTCCTTTTGTTGTAGTCCTTGTTCCTCCCGTCCTCCATCAGTTTGTTCATCCTCCTCATTGTTTCCTTCATGCACCTGTCCGTCCACCTGTTTTTCCTTTCCTCCTTCCTCTCCCTCCATCCAACATTCACATTTATTTAAAATCTCTTCGCACTCCGGGCACCTGACAGCATTGCAATCTCTTGCAAAGTGGCCTCGTTCCTCGCATTTGTAGCACTTGAAGTTTGGGCAGTCCTTCAGCAGGTGCTCCGGGCTCATACACAGCCTACAAGTTTTCACCTGCTGACTGTGCATTACCCGGAAGTGTTGTGGCCCTTCGGCTGTCTCCAGCCTTGTGCTATATGGCAATGATGCCACCTCCTTGGGGAATCTAACTTTTAGGAACCTCGTTCCATCCTCAATGTCAGTGCCCTGGTAGCATCGTCTTTTAATTTTTGTCATGGGCTCAACACCCCAACCATCCAATTTTTCTAAAATTTTGCTGTCTTCCAGGTAGACGGGCAGGTGCATGAAGGAAACAACATAATCCCGGTTGTGTAGATTTTTCACCTCACATACAATTCCTCTCACTCTCAGACCATCCATCAGTTTATCGCACTCCTCCTCCTTTTCCATCGTCAGTTCATATTCCTTCCCTTGTCTTGGTCTTACAGCTAAAATTTTCCCATGTCCACATTTTTCTATTACCGCTTTAATAATGTCCTCCGCTCTCCCTTCATTCACATTTTCCACATTCACGATCACCGTGGCTTCTTTTAAATATTTCCTTTCAGTAAAATTGTTCCTTACTTTGTTTCTTTCCTTTCCAGCTCGTAGTCGTTTTTCCAGTTCAGTGTCGTTAACTTTGCGTGGTCCTCGTGCCAGTCCGTTTTCGTTTGCCGTGCTTGTTCCTCGTGCCAGTCCATTGTCGTTTGCCGTGCTTGTTCCTCGTGCCAGTCCATTGTCGTTTGCCATGCTTGTTCCTCCTGCCAGTCCATTGTCGTCTGCCGTACTTGTTCCTCCTGCCCTTCCGGTGTCGTTAGCCTTGCGTGTACCTCGTGCCAGTCCATTATCGTTTGCCATGCTTGTTTCTCCTTCCAGTCCAGAATCATTAACCATCAGTGTTTCTTCAGCCAGTCCAGTGTCATAATCCATTGATCTGTCCTTCATTTCCATAAAAAAACAAAAACAAAAAAAGCTTAACCACCCTCCAGTCAGCAAAATGCTGCTGTTAGGTGGTTTTTTAACTCAAAATACTGCTAAGTAAAAGTAAGAAAAGGCTAATAACCTTCAGAAAACACAAAAATAAAACTCAAAATAGAGAGCCTTCCTCTCCCAACTGCAGCCAAACACTTCCTGGTTGCTCTCTAGCGCCCTCAGGGTGGTATGGCCGTAAGCGAATGTTGCCGGTAAAAGCGGGCTCTTTGAAGAACGCTCAGACCCAGCTGGCTCTGTCTGCACCCGTCGGCCTCGCTGCCTCCGTTTTCCGTTTGGACTGTCGTAAAGACAGGCCTAATATTAATATCAAATTAAACTTTCGTTTTTACAATTGTTTCGTGTCTTGAATTCTCTACGTGTCCCATTCATGTTCCCCACGTCAAAAGAACGCCTTTCAGCTCGACGTGGTTTTTGAAAAGTTTTGCTTCGCTCAGCAAGAGCAAAACCTTGGTGTGTTATGTTCCGGGGCATTTTACGTTGAAACAAATCAATGACGGAGCCTTGAAATAAACTCTAGCATTCAAGTCGCAATTTATTTCATTCTTTGCATGTTCCTGTCCCTTCAGCTTGCTGCTTGTCCCCTGCGATCGTGCTATTTTTTTTTTTTACCACGAACACTGAAATATACATGTTGTTGGGTTTTTTACAACTTAACTTTCTCTGTTATATCTAGAACACTCCGTTACTGATACAGGTAAAACGAGTAAATGAGAGCTCCTTGCCCAGACAATTTCTCGCCCTCCTGCCTGAATGTCTGTGCGGAGGACCTGTCACCCATCTTCACGCAGATCTTTGGAGCAGTCCTAAAAACAGGCTTAATGTCAAGAGCAAATTAAACTTTCATTTAATATTGGTTTCGTGTCTTACATTCGTACGTATGCCGCCCGTCCTTGTTTCGAAGTCAGTTGTTAGCCAGCAAATGAAGCATTCATTTTGTAGTCAAACGGCGTCTATAGAATTCTTTACATGTCCCATTTTTTTTTTAAATCGTCCTGCCCCGGAGTTTGCCCGAAAAGAAAGAAATAAAGCCCCCGGCCGCACACACGGTGGAGGACGAGGCTGAGCTGCCCCTTGGCGCACCTGGAGCATAGAGACAGGGCACGCCGCACGGACGGAAAGCGGAATCCCCGAGCAGCGTAAAAGGCTATGAAGATGACCACTGCACCCATTGGGCGTTCGTGTCAAGGTGGAAGAAAAGCCCAGACCAAAAGCTTACAGCACCTGGTATTCCCAGGCGGTCTCCCATCCAAGTACTAACCAGGCCCGACCCGGCTTAGCTTCCGAGATCAGACGAGATCGGGCGTGCTCAGGGTGGTATGGCCGTAAGCGAATGTTGCCGGTAAAAGCGGGCTCTTTGAAGAACGCTCAGACCCAGCTGGCTCTGTCTGCACCCGTCGGCCTCGCTGCCTCCGTTTTCCGTTTGGACTGTCGTAAAGACAGGCCTAATATTAATATCAAATTAAACTTTCGTTTTTACAATTGTTTCGTGTCTTGAATTCTCTACGTGTCCCATTCATGTTCCCACGTCAAAAGAACGCCTTTCAGCTCGACGTGGTTTTTGAAAAGTTTTGCTTCGCTCAGCAAGAGCAAAACCTTGGTGTGTTATGTTCCGGGGCATTTTACGTTGAAACAAATCAATGACGGAGCCTTGAAATAAACTCTAGCATTCAAGTCGCAATTTATTTCATTCTTTGCATGTTCCTGTCCCTTCAGCTTGCTGCTTGTCCCCTGCGATCGTGCTATTTTTTTTTTTTACCACGAACACTGAAATATACATGTTGTTGGGTTTTTTACAACTTAACTTTCTCTGTTATATCTAGAACACTCCGTTACTGATACAGGTAAAACGAGTAAATGAGAGCTCCTTGCCCAGACAATTTCTCGCCCTCCTGCCTGAATGTCTGTGCGGAGGACCTGTCACCCATCTTCACGCAGATCTTTGGAGCAGTCCTAAAAACAGGCTTAATGTCAAGAGCAAATTAAACTTTCATTTAATATTGGTTTCGTGTCTTACATTCGTACGTATGCCGCCCGTCCTTGTTTCGAAGTCAGTTGTTAGCCAGCAAATGAAGCATTCATTTTGTAGTCAAACGGCGTCTATAGAATTCTTTACATGTCCCATTTTTTTTTTTAAATCGTCCTGCCCCGGAGTTTGCCCGAAAAGAAGAAATAAAGCCCCCGGCCGCACACCGGTGGAGGACGAGGCTGAGCTGCCCCTTGGCGCACCTGGAGCATAGAGACAGGGCACGCCGCACGGACGGAAAGCGGAATCCCCGAGCAGCGTAAAAGGCTATGAAGATGACCACTGCACCATTGGGCGTTCGTGTCAAGGTGGAAGAAAAGCCCAGACCAAAAGCTTACAGCACCTGGTATTCCCAGGCGGTCTCCCATCCAAGTACTAACCAGGCCCGACCCGGCTTAGCTTCCGAGATCAGACGAGATCGGGCGTGCTCAGGGTGGTATGGCCGTAAGCGAATGTTGCCGGTAAAAGCGGGCTCTTTGAAGAACGCTCAGACCCAGCTGGCTCTGTCTGCACCCGTCGGCCTCGCTGCCTCCGTTTTCCGTTTGGACTGTCGTAAAGACAGGCCTAATATTAATATCAAATTAAACTTTCGTTTTTACAATTGTTTCGTGTCTTGAATTCTCTACGTGTCCCATTCATGTTCCCCACGTCAAAAGAACGCCTTTCAGCTCGACGTGGTTTTTAAAAGTTTTGCTTCGCTCAGCAAGAGCAAAACCTTGGTGTGTTATGTTCCGGGGCATTTTACGTTGAAACAAATCAATGACGGAGCCTTGAAATAAACTCTAGCATTCAAGTCGCAATTTATTTCATTCTTTGCATGTTCCTGTCCCTTCAGCTTGCTGCTTGTCCCCTGCGATCGTGCTATTTTTTTTTTTACCACGAACACTGAAATATACATGTTGTGGGTTTTTACAACTTAACTTTCTCTGTTATATCTAGAACACTCCGTTACTGATACAGGTAAAACGAGTAAATGAGAGCTCCTTGCCCAGACAATTTCTCGCCCTCCTGCCTGAATGTCTGTGCGGAGGACCTGTCACCCATCTTCACGCAGATCTTTGGAGCAGTCCTAAAAACAGGCTTAATGTCAAGAGCAAATTAAACTTTCATTAATATTGGTTTCGTGTCTTACATTCGTACGTATGCCGCCGTTTGTTTCGAAGTCAGTCAGTTGTTAGCCAGCAAATGAAGCATTCATTTTGTAGTCAAACGGCGTCTATAGAATTCTTTACATGTCCCGTTTTTTTTTTAAATCGTCCTGCCCCGGAGTTTGCCCGAAAAGAAAGAAATAAAGCCCCCGGCCGCACACCGGTGGAGGACGAGGCTGAGCTGCCCCTTGGCGCACCTGGAGCATAGAGACAGGGCACGCCGCACGGACGGAAAGCGGAATCCCCGAGCAGCGTAAAAGGCTATGAAGATGACCACTGCACCCATTGGCGTTCGTGTCAAGGTGGAAGAAAAGCCCAGACCAAAAGCTTACAGCACTGGTATTCCCAGGCGGTCTCCCATCCAAGTACTAACCAGGCCCGACCCGGCTTAGCTTCCGAGATCAGACGAGATCGGGCGTGCTCAGGTGGTATGGCCGTAAGCGAATGTTGCCGGTAAAAGCGGGCTCTTTGAAGAACGCTCAGACCCAGCTGGCTCTGTCTGCACCCGTCGGCCTCGCTGCCTCCGTTTCCGTTTGGACTGTCGTAAGAAGGCCTAATATAATATCAAATTAAACTTTCGTTTTTACATTTGTTCGTGTCTTGAATTCTCTACGTGTCCCATTCATGTTCCCCACGTCAAAAGAACGCCTTTCAGCTCGACGTGGTTTTTGAAAAGTTTTGCTTCGCTCAGCAAGAGCCCGAAAACCTTGGTGTGTTATGTTCCGGGGCATTTTACGTTGAAACAAATCAATGACGGAGCCTTGAAATAAACTCTAGCATTCAAGTCGCAATTTATTTCATTCTTTGCATGTTCCTGTCCCTTCAGCTTGCTGCTTGTCCCCTGCGATCGTGCTATTTTTTTTTTTACCACGAACACTGAAATATACATGTTGTTGGGTTTTTTACAACTTAACTTCTCTGTTATATCTAGAACACTCCGTTACTGATACAGGTAAAACGAGTAAATGAGAGCTCCTGCCCAGACAATTTCTCGCCCTCCTGCTGAATGTCTGTGCGAGGACCTGTCACCCATCTTCACGCAGATCTTGGAGCAGTCCTAAAAACAGGCTTAATGTCAAGAGCAAATTAAACTTTCATTTAATATTGGTTTCGTGTCTTACATTCGTACGTATGCCGCCCGTCCTTGTTTCGAAGTCAGTTGTTAGCCAGCAAATGAAGCATTCATTTTTGTAGTCAAACGGCGTCTATAGAATTCTTTACATGTCCCGTTTTTTTTTTAAATCGTCCTGCCCCGGAGTTTGCCCGAAAAGAAAGAAATAAAGCCCCCGGCCGCCCACACGGTGGAGGACGAGGCTGAGCTGCCCCTTGGCGCACCTGGAGCATAGAGACAGGGCACGCCGCACGGACGGAAAGCGGAATCCCCGAGCAGCGTAAAAGGCTATGAAGATGACCACCACACCCATTGGGCGTTCGTGTCAAGGTGGAAGAAAAGCCCAGACCAAAAGCTTACAGCACCTGGTTCCCAGGCGGTCTCCCATCCAAGTACTAACCAGGCCCGACCCGGCTTAGCTTCCGAGATCAGACGAGATCGGGCGTGCTCAGGGTGGTATGGCCGTAAGCGAATGTTGCCGGTAAAAGCGGGCTCTTTGAAGAACGCTCAGACCCAGCTGGCTCTGTCTGCACCCGTCGGCCTCGCTGCCTCCGTTTTCCGTTTGGACTGTCGTAAAGACAGGCCTAATATTAATATCAAATTAAACTTTCGTTTTTACATTTTTTCGTGTCTTGAATTCTCTACGTGTCCCATTCATGTTCCCCACGTCAAAGAACGCCTTTCAGCTCGACGTGGTTTTTGAAAAGTTTTGCTTCGCTCAGCAAGAGCAAAACCTTGGTGTGTTATGTTCCGGGGCATTTTACGTTGATAAACAAATCAATGACGGAGCCTTGAAATAAACTCTAGCATTCAAGTCGCAATTTATTTCATTCTTTGCATGTTCCTGTCCCTTCAGCTTGCTGCTTGTCCCCTGCGATCGTGCTATTTTTTTTTTTACCACGAACACTGAAATATACATGTTGTTGGGTTTTTTACAACTTAACTTTCTCTGTTATATCTAGAACACTCCGTTACTGATACAGGTAAAACGAGTAAATGAGAGCTCCTTGCCCAGACAATTTCTCGCCCTCCTGCCTGAATGTCTGTGCGGAGGACCTGTCACCCATCTTCACGCAGATCTTGGAGCAGTCCTAAAAACAGGCTTAATGTCAAGAGCAAATTAAACTTTCATTTAATATTGGTTTCGTGTCTTACATTCGTACGTATGCCGCCCGTCCTTGTTTCGAAGTCAGTTGTTAGCCAGCAAATGAAGCATTCATTTTGAAGTCAAACGGCGTCTATAGAATTCTTTACATGTCCCGTTTTTTTTTTAAATCGTCCTGCCCCGGAGTTTGCCCGAAAAGAAAGAAATAAAGCCCCCGGCGCACACCGGTGGAGGAGGACGAGGCTGAGCTGCCCCTTGGCGCACCTGGAGCATAGAGACAGGGCACGCCGCACGGACGGAAAGCGGAATCCCCGAGCAGCGTAAAAGGCTATGAAGATGACCACTGCACCCATTGGGCGTTCGTGTCAAGGTGGAAGAAAAGCCCAGACCAAAAGCTTACAGCACCTGGTATTCCCAGGCGGTCTCCATCCAAGTACTAACCAGGCCCGACCCGGCTTAGCTTCCGAGATCAGACGAGATCGGGCGTGCTCAGGGGTGGTATGGCCGTAAGCGAATGTTGCCGGTAAAAGCGGGCTCTTTGAAGAACGCTCAGACCCAGCTGGCTCTGTCTGCACCCGTCGGCCTCGCTGCCTCCGTTTTCCGTTTGGACTGTCGTAAAGAAGGCCTAATATTAATATCAAATTAAACTTTCGATTTTACAATTGTTTCGTGTCTTGAATTCTCTACGTGTCCCATTCATGTTCCCCACGTCAAAAGAACGCCTTTCAGCTCGACGTGGTTTTTGAAAAGTTTGCTTCGCTCATCAAGAGCAAAACCTTGGTGTGTTATGTTCGGGGCATTTTACGTTGAAACAAATCAATGACGGAGCCTTGAAATAAACTCTAGCATTCAAGTCGCAATTATTTCATTCTTTGCATGTTCCTGCCCTCAGCTTGCTGCTGTCCCTGCGATCGTGCTATTTTTTTTTTACCACGAACACTGAAATATACATGTGTTGGGTTTTTTACAACTTAACTTTCTCTGTTATATCTAGAACACTCCGTTACTGATACAGGTAAAACGAGTAAATGAGAGCTCCTTGCCCAGAC
>JAOTQM010000485.1:0-93678 GCA_026939265.1 Oreonectes daqikongensis
AAAGCCTTTCGGAAAAGAAATGTGGACCGACTCCCTCCATGGACCACACACACAGCATCATTTTTGCCACCCACGTGTAAAGTTTAGTCTGCAAAGCTAAAATTAAAGAAATACAGTAAATCTTGCTCTGCTGTAATGTTTGATAATTTAATACCTTAAAATGCCATGATTAATATTAGTGCTACTACAAATAACTTATTGCACCTTTCAAAACATGTAAAAAGTTGTTTCAGTACATTAAAGAAACGAAGAATCATGAAAAAATCCTAACCAAGAGTTAACAAATTAAGGCAAAATAACTAAGCAAAAAGACAATACAGACACACACAGGATAAACCTGCCCAACACAAAAACAAATAGAATAAACAATAATCAGACAGGAGAAATAAGGGAGCATTCTTTAAGGAAAGGAATCATTTTTAAATGGTTTTCCGTGTATACATTTCTAAAATTCTGCAAGTTGAATGAGGACAGTCCCAAATTTGGGCTTCCCTACCTTGAGTATCAAGAGACAACTGCCACTGCCAGTCTTTCTCATGTCCCTCAAAGATATTTGACTGGTGGACGGCCCTCATCAACAGCCTTAGGTACTCTCTTGTCGGGCCGCCTTCGTCAACTGCCCCTTCACCATTGTCATCTTCATCCACAAACACACATCCAATTTTGTTTCAGGGTTGAATAACCTACGCTTGAACGCCCGCAGGCTACACAGTAAAACATTATCCCTGCACACATTTATTTGGTTGCTAGTTGGACAGAAGCTTCCATCAACTTTGCTGACCATTCTTTTCAATAAGGTCTGTAGATCAATCCTGCAACCAAAGAAGTTCATGCATTTTATTTTAACCACCCGATTAAACTAACAGGATATAGAAAATGAAACATCTACATACACTAAAAATATAAAGTCAAGTTAATGAGAAAAAAACACACTCATCCACAGGTCCTCCGAGGTGATGTGTTGATACAGGAGACGGATTTTGTGAAACCGTCTCATCTTGTTCATCAAGAATAATGATTGGTTCTTGGGTAGATGAAGGAGAGAGTGATGGTTCATCATGAAGAGTGAGGATTTCTTGTGGTTGTGAGAACAGAGTGAGCGGTGGCTGGGTGGAGGGCTCAGAAAGCAGTGAGCGGGTGGAGGTCTCAGACAGTGATGACTGACCATGAGATGTATGGTGTAGGGCATAAGCTCCATCATTTTGTTGATCTGAGAGAATTTCCTGAAGACAAACATGCACAATACATGAGCTTGCACAAACAAAACACATTCCGTTTTCATTTAAGTCAGGAATTAAAATGCAACGCAAAATTCAATACATCCTTATTTGAAAACCAAAGCACAAATAGAATTGAGGATGCTTTTATGCCATGATCCATTATTGACCCAGAGGAACTGCTCTCAACTGATCTTGATGATGCGGCTTCTTGCATTACAAAGATTTCACTGGCAATATCATCTTGTCCCACAAGTCAAACAAGATCTAAAAAGATGTGAAACAGTCAAGTTTTACAACCCACTGAGAGACACTTTTCTCAAGCTGAACACACATCACCTGGATTGGCTTCGACAAGCTGAATTTCCTCATATTGATGTGTCCATTTGGATATTTAAATTTGATCAACACCCCATCTGAGGGTTCCTCACATGCAGACATTCGCTGACGTCGTGCCTCAATAGCCTGAAATGTGATCTCGCATTAAAAAAAACTTCAGCTAGTTTGTCAAACTAATATATTATAAAACACAAACCTTTTGACGTCTTTTCCTCACAGACCTGATAGACTAGTTTCTTCCTCTCCTATTAAAAGACTAAATTAAAAGTATGCAACCACCTGATTTGCAACCACACTTTGAGCTTGCATACTCTCAGCCACAGGCGCAGTCTCATCTTGTACTGGAGCAATTGAGAGTGGTAGAAATGAATTCATGGATATGGCAGAGGATGTGGATGCCACCTGGTAGTACACAGAAAATCCAAATGATTTCTCCTTCAGCAAGAGAACACACACTCAGAGTGGAAACAAAATACATTATTAGAAAATATCCATAGGTAGAAAAATTACAAAACTTATCCTAGGGAATGTAACTGCTCAGACATGACACAGGATAAATAGACACATCTTAATACATATTAGAAAAAAAAGAAAAACACGGTTCATATTTGTATTTGCCACTCATCACTACAAAGTGCATAGTGGACATAACAAAAATCATTATTTTAATAATCATTTTAATATGGACCTGATCTGAAACCACTTGTGAGGTCTCATCTGCTGCTGGAGTTGCGAGTGGTGGGAATGAATTCTGGGACATGGCAGAGGGTGGTGATGTTCAGATAAACTCTATTTAACCCAATCTTTGAGTTTGTGTGTACGGCCTCTGTTGACTCATGCACAGGTTTTCCTAAAAATGGAAATGTAAACGTCATCAGTATAATCGGTTCCTAGGGCAAAGTAACATTCATTAGTTGCTACAAGATCTTTCAGGACTCCTAGCATTCAGAACTCATATTTTCCAGACATAATCGTAGTGTTGCCAAACCCCAAAAGTAGACCTGTATTGCTACCACAGTTAACCTAAGAGCATGTGTGTTTATATACCAAGTTTACAGCTTTGAAACTAAACAAACCCTACACTCCTAAGAAAATTGCATATGACAGGAGAAAGAGCCTGGTCTCACTCACAAGGCCATCACCATTTGACAATATGTGAAAGAACATTAACATACAATATATGGTGTAGCTTAGCGCCTGAATGCACCACCCAGATTATCACACCAACCATAACCACCATTGACTAACTTCAGATAGCTGATGCAAAAGGAAATAATTGAAATCTTGGACTATGAGAAAGTGTTGCATAAGTGATTGTTGAAAATGATGATAATGTAAATGGATAAATGCATGGAAACTGTTATGGAATGCAAGAGTAAACTGCTCTGCAATGTTTCTTTAAAACAAATGCTAAATAAGTATTAACATAGTCAAATGTTTCCCAATATAGAGACAGTATAACAAATTGACCATACAGGCTCAAGCTAACATAAAATTCAAAGCAGCCCATTCCATAGCTTTCTTTGCAAGAAGGTTAGATAATAAGGTGTAAAAGTAAATAACACTCAATTCTTATCTGCTTCAATCTCACATTTACCTAATCCATGTGTAGCCAGTTTCTCAAGTTCTATTGTGGGGGGCAGAAAACCATTATCTGGCCCTGGAAGGAGGAAAAGTTTTGCTTGCCAAATAGGGTTTTCCCTGCGGCCACCAGATCCTCCTGTAAACACAAATACATAACTGTCAGCAGTAATTCTTGCTAAAATGTTCCTGTGGGGGGGGGGGGGGTGGGGGGGTTATTAAAGGTTATTGTTGACATAAGATTTGAGAGAGATTCACACTAATACACTTTTATATGATGCTGACATGCATGCTATTCTTGCAATGGAAGTGCAATAACACTAACTTCCTTAGATCAAAAAAGTTCTTTTTTCCACAGTAAAAAGCCATGATAGCCTGTAGGTATTGATTTCAGTTTGAAAAGTAGCTAACAGGTAAATTAACGAGCCAAACGTTCGTTTAAAGGATGATATTGACAACAAAAGCTCACTTGCACTCACACAAAAACTGTGGTTTGTTGAAATGTCAACATTAATAGCGAGTGCAAAAGTGATATTGATTCAATGACATAAATATGTTTTAATATAATGCATAGTGTAACAATTATTTTTGTTAAAATTTCTAAAATGAGTCTGCGTTGATGTTATAAGACGTTGAAAATACGTCCACAATGACCACATTTCAACTAAATTCTATACCTTCTATAGATAAACGTCAACATTGGACGTCCAGAAGACGTCAGAAAAAGACGTCAGAAAAACTTTCATTCTGGCTCCTCAGGGGACGTCTATAAGACGTCTATAAGAAGGAGCTTTTGCTCAGGGGGGAGGCACCTGAAACGCCTGCCGGAGGGCAGGAGAGAAAACAGTCTGTGAGCGGGATGAGAGGAGTCCTTAAGAATGCTGTGACCCAATGAGCAAAAGCTAGAATGAAAGTTTTTCTGACGTCTTCTGGACGTCCAATGTTGACGTTTATCTATAGAAGGTATAGAATTTAGTTGAAATGTGGTCATTGTGGATGTATTTTCAACGTCTTATAACACCTCCGACTGCAAGCCTGTGAACGGATCTAACTCCATCATCAAGTTTGCGGACGACACTACGGTGATTGGTCTCATCAGCAACAACGATGAGACGGCCTACAGGAAGGAGATCCAGCACCTAGCCACATGGTGCAACAACAATAACCTGCTCCTTAACACCTCCAAGACAAAGGAGCTGTGGACTTCAGGAAAGAGTCAAGAGGCACACATGACACCATCCACATCAATGGGATGGCTGTTGAACGTGTCTCCAGTTTCAAGTTCCTGGGGATCCACATCTCGGAGGACCTGTCCTGGACTACCAACACCTCCAGCCTGGTCAAGAAGGCTCACCAGCGCCTCTTCTTCCTGAGGACACTAAAGAAGAATCGGTTGTCCTCGGCTATCCTGGTGAACTTCTATCGCTGTGAAATAGAAAGCATCCTGACCAACTGTGTCACAGTCTAGCATGGGAGCTGCTCTGTTGCAGAGCGCAAGGCACTGCAGCCGGTGGTGAAAACCGCCCAGCGCATCACAGGGACTCCACTTCCATCCATGGAGGACATCCAGAGGAAACGCTGTCTGTGTTGAGCTCGCAGCATTCTTAAGGACTCCTCTCATCCCGCTCACAGACTGTTTTCTCTCTTGCCCTCCGGCAGGCGTTTCAGGTGCCTCCGGACCAGGACTAGCAGACTAAAGAACAGCTTTTTTCCCAGAGCTGTCTCTTTATTGAACTCTGCCCCTCACTGATCCCACTGCCCCTCATATACTACTACACTCTTCTCTCCCCCCTCATTGCACACCTGACTTCACTTGTTATTTGCACTAATGGACTGTCTATACATAACATTTATGTTTATTTGCACTGTCAACTGTTCATTACAGTACCGACTGTTTACTGTTTACTATGCATCTTGCACTCCTACACTTTAACTGAAATATGCAATAACTTCTTCCACTGCACTGTTACTTCGATAGCTTCTGTCCATAATTTATTTGCACTACTCTATATTCATCGCACTGCTGCTCACCATAGCCTAACTTATTGTATACAGCCACCTGTAAATGTCTGTTTATAGTAAAAGCCATCTGTACATTATGTTCATAATAAATATCCATCTGTAAATGTCTGTTTATAGTAAAAGCCATCTGTATATTATATTATGTTCATAGTATATATCCATCTGTAAATCTCTGTCTATAGCAATAGACATCTGTATATTATGTGCATAGTATATATCCATCTGTTAATTTCTGTTTATAGTAATAGCCATCTGTATATCATGATCATAGTATATATCCATCTGTAAATCTCTGTTTATAGTAATAGCCATCTGTATATCATGATCATAGTATATATCCATCTGTAAATTTCTGTTTATAGTTAGAGACATCTGTAAATCATGGTCACAGTACACTTCCATCTGTAAATTACTTCTGTATATTTATTTATGTAACTTATGCAACCAATGTATATCCTGCACTTGCTGCTATTGCACTTCTGGTTAGACCCAAGCTGCATTTCGTTGCCTTGTACTTGTACATGTGTAATGACAATAAAGTTGAATCTAATCTAATCTAATCTAATCAACGCAGACTCATTTTAGACATTATTTTAACAAAAATAAGTGTTACACTATGCATTATATTAAAATATATTTATTTGAATGGCAATTCCCAGATAGCAAACAACCATTGAATCAATGTTGGAAACTGATTGATTTGTCAATGTTAATTTCATTAAATCAATATCACTTTAGCACTCGCTATTGTGACGGTGGTAGTGGCCCCCCAAAAAAACAAGCAGCGGCAAGAATTGAACCCCGGTATCCCACATGGAAATGCGTGTGAAACCATTTTATAAGCCCTCTGGGTAATTATAGGGCATATGCCTGCTTTATAATAAAAAGTATATACATATATTAGTAGGTTAAAGTTTAACGTAAAGTCCAAAATAAATTCAGCTCCGTTGCTTCTCCATTCCGGAGGAAAACGCGTCATTCGACATCACAGTAAATAAACAAGTGGTTAGAAACAATACAGTAACTTATGCTTTCAAAACGCATAAAACAAACGAAAAATAAACTAATGTAAATATTATTATGTGAAGGGGCAGGGAATCACTATTATGAAAGGATACTAGTAAATTATAAGGGCTGCAAAAATGTACTGACCAGGATGATGATAGGAAGAGAACTGGACAGTGGCGGCTGGTGCCAAAAATGTTTGGGGGGCGCAAACAAAATGAAAATCAAAGTTAGCAATGCAAGATTGTAAATAGCCAATTTATTAGGTAAAGATATATCATTACACACACGCACGCATGCACACACACACAAAATATCAAGAATATTCTAAACATGTTCATAACAACTTCTTTAGTAAACTGTATATTTTAAACTATTTTAATCAACAAATATCTGGACAACTAGAGTAGAACTAGAGTAGAACACGCACGCACGTACGTTAAAACTATTTGAAAATAAATTTTACTCTCCTCTCTTTCTGGCTTGCAAATTTCTCAATGACCTTCTGGTTAAAGTCAGTCATCTCAACCACCAACCTCTTTTCCATTGACAGCATGGCCAATGCATTCAGCCTCTCCTGGGTCATGCTATTTCTCAAAAAAGCCTTAATTCTTTTCAAGGTTGAGAAGCACCTCTCAGCCTCTGCTGTGGTCATGGGTGTGGTGATAAGGATCTTTAGAAGAGTAACAGTCTCTGAAAAGACTTCTTCAAGATTGTTCTCCATGAACAGCTGGAGTAGGTCCACAGCACCACAACAGGTTCTGAACTCTTCCTTGCAGTAGATGATATTAAGCTCTGTCTTTAGCTTACTCCCATTGAGCTCTGGATAGGCCTTCAAAGTCCTACTCAGTGAATCTTCAGGAAACGCAACTGTGTACTGTTCAAACCTGTCTGCTTGCAGCAAGGTGGCACTAACAAGGTGGTTTGTGAAGGAGAACCATTCAATTGTGTGTTGGAGTATGGTATCACAAATCTACAAAGTGAAGGACAAAAACAACAATTATGTAGTGATGACAAAATACGAATTTCAACTGCCACATTTACAATGACCAGTTTTAAGTTATAGATGGAGACTAGTTTCAGTGTTTGAATCCATAATTTTTCATAATTTCACACACATGGACAAGATAAGTAAACATGTCAAGTTTCATTAACTTCTGATGCTCAGCAATTTTTAAAATATCAGCCATTTATATCAGGATTCAGAGATGAAGGCTGTCATACTAAAGTAACAAATCTTTTTAGATTACAATTTAAACACTGCAAATGGTTATACAGATTGATTTGTAATAAAATTATTAAATTTTACTAAATATTAAAGTTTCAAGTTTCAGTTTAATGTAACATAACCTAATATAGTTTGAAAAAAAGGTCTCCAAAATGTTTTCAAAATTCAAGTTATTATCATTAATATTCTTATATTCTAATGAAAACATATGTTGCCATATAGGGTTGAGTATATGCCCAACTAAAGAAAAGTGACTGTTATTTGTTTATGTATTACATAGAATAATACTACTAAAATGAGACACAAAGACTCTTATTTGAAAAGAGACATTTACAAGTACCCATAGAGGGTAAATACAACAATCCAGTTAAACTTGTTGCTAATATTTGATAGCTTTTCTATGTACTGCAGAGTAACAAATCTCACCTCTGATGCAATCTGTATATGGACCTCTGGACTGAGCGACCGCCGCCTCTTAGGTTGAGGAACACCTTCACTGCTTTGGGCAACCAGGGAATGGAGAGAATTTCTGTAAAGGAGTAATAAAATGTATGAGTAATAATAATAATAATAATAATAACCAACAAAAATAGGTAATACAGTTGCTACCTGATCTTCTGTATGTCCTGCTGGAACTGCTGGATGCTCCCCTTAATGTGGATTGAATCTGTGTCCTTCTTCTGGAGTTTGGCATAGAGGATGTCCACATGTGGCATTATGTTGTGGAAAAGTTTCACAAAAAAAAAAAAATCCTGATCCTCCAGCAGCATGGCAAAGGCTCCTGCCTCTCTGATGGTAACAGAGTCAAAGGCACCTGAGTCTCGTATGGTTTCAAAACAGTGGATGAGGTCCACTCTGTGCTCAAACACTGTACTGATGGCACAGCTGTGGAAGTTCCGTCTGACACTGCTCGATGTTGGTAGTCTATGGGCAACTACTTTTCACTTTGAATTCACAAAAAATTCTCACTTTGGGTATGTGAGAAGTGGCCTGTTGCATTATTAAATTGAGTTGATGTGCATAGCAGTGGATGTAATGTGCATTTGGGTACACATCTCGAATTTTCTTTTGAACACCTCCAGTGGCTCCCCTCATCACGCTGGCTCCATCATACGCTTGGGAGATGAGTTTACTCTTCTGGTCCTCTGGAAGGATGACAGCAAGACGCTCTTTTAGTGCTGTAGCGATGGAATCAGCTGTAGTTGAACACAGAGGAATAAACTCAAAAAACCTCTCCTGTATGTTGCCTTTGGCATCAATGTAGCGCAGCACAAGCACAAGTTGACACTGTGTGGCAATATCGGTGGTCTCGTCGGCCTGGATTGAGAGAAAATCGCTGCTCTGTGCTTCTTGGATTATGTGTTCCCTCACAACAGACAACATGCAGTCCAGCAGCTCGTTCTGCACGGTTTTCGAAGTTCCCTTAAACACGGTGGCATTCTCGAGGTGCTCTTTTAAAACTCCATCAAGGGAAGCAACAAAATCGACCAGGCCACGGAATATCCCGGGATTATCTGAGCCCTCGCTCTCATCGTGGCCACGCAAAGCCAGCTCAAATGCGCCACAAAACTTCACACAGTCTATTATTCTGGACAGGATGTGTCGGTTTTTTGTGACCTCTTCATTGTGCCTTCTAATGCCAATCCTGTAGCCTTCATCTAGCTGTTTAGCGATGCTAAGCTTCCCAAAAAGCTGGAGCCTCCTAGCGTTGTCAATATGGCTGCAGGTACTTTCATGCGTCTTGCACTTTTCAGAGAGATGTTTTAAATCGCGAGCCCCCGTTTATGTCCACAAAGTTTCGGTGTGAAGACTTTGAAACAGCAAGCAGGGGAAACAGTAAAATGCGTGACTTGCATCGCATCCAGCTAGCCAACTCCGTTTGCCATAAGAAGTGCTGGGAAAGCACCGAGTGTAAGTTCGACCGCGATCACTTGAAGGCTGCTGAATAAGCAAGTTGGGTCGATCTGGTCCAAGCTCCTTTATCCTTCTTTTTTCTTCAGCCGAACGGCTTGTGAAAGGATTTTTTTGCAAAGATATAACAGAATTTTCTCTCATTTTGATATATTTCGCTTGCTTACATAAAAATCAGTATCTGTCAGTCAAATAACAATCTCCTGAGCTGGTAATGAGACTCGTTGAGAACGGTCCAATCACATAAGGCCAAACATATAAAAACAAGATTGATTTGCTAACAAAAAAAGTGGGAGGATTTGGGAGCTGAGTGCTGCGCCCAAAGGACAATATGAAACAAACCAATTAGAGTTCAGCCTCAAATCACATGTTTTTCAACAGTTTACGGACTCACATAAACACTCATTTGTCCGGCGCCCCAGCATACACGTATGAGATGGACGAAACACAATTTGGATTTTTTAAAAATAAATTATAACATGACTATCAGTGAAATAATACGTCTGGATGATATTATTTCGTTATTAAATTTCAATATATATTTAATTTAACGTTAATATTTTAAAGTAGATTTCTTCTGAGGGCGGCGCCCCAGCGCCCCCTATTGACCGGCCGCCACTGGAACTGGATAAGTGAAATGGCTCTATTAATCCTCGCGACTGGTAAACACAGCTAATTTGCTTGTCGTTAGAACAGCTGCTCACGGGTCGTTCTTGAAGGCACGCTAAGAAAAGTCCAATCGACTCCACGACACTCCAGATGCATTCACGAGAGGTAGCAGTTAACAAGCAGCAATCTTCCAGTGCACACAGTAATCCATTCCCTCAGACCCAATTTCCACCACTTCCTGACAACGCGTTTTTTTGATACACCGCACTCACTTCCTTTTATACCAATTCCTTCTGCCGTTAATTTAGACTCCTCCCATTCACACAAAAAATAGACTGGGGCAATGTTCTACACTGCCACACTAATGTTAAAATTTCAACAAACTGTTTTTGTGATCAATGTTTGCTTTAGTTGGGCCCTTGACTCTTAACTTTAATTAAGTTAACTTTCTTTCCTTAAATGTTTGTATTTGTTTCAATAGGAACACTTGTGCATTGATAAAGAAATGAAGGTTTTGAAAAGAATTAGTTTGCTTTATAACAAGTGTTAAACAGTAGTAAGTTGTAAGTCAATGTTCATCATACAATCCTCAACAATGGGGACAATCATCAAACTAATTCAGATAAACAGATCAACTGCAATGCATGCTGGGAGTCCTGAATGAGTTTGGTACTATGATGTTGCCCAGCATGCATTGCAGCATGAAGTTTTCTTTTGTTGATTGTCACCATTGTTGAGTTTCATTCACTGATTCTTTCTGTCTAATTGATTCGGCAGTGTAACAGGTTTTTAATCATGTTTGCAGTTCCTCTTCTAAAACTACTTTAATTTATTTAAACTGTATTTTAACACAGTGTTCTCATATTAATAACTACACACTTAAGAGTTGTTTGAATGACTTCATAGTGATAAAATGACCAACACTTTCTGATCCCACTGATCATTATTTTCTTTGCCTAAACAAATGTGTTTGAACACAAATGGACAGCCAATAAAAACATAATAGTAAACCAAGAGTCAAGGGCCCAACTAAAGCAAACACTGATCACAAAAACGGTGGTTTGTTGAAATTCAACATTTTTCCAACATTGATTCAATGGTTGCTTTCTATCTGGGAAGTCTTTATGCAGCTCCACGAGGGAAAACGTATGTGGGGTAAACAATGACTTTCGATTTAAATATAACCATTGGGTGTCACTGTATTGTCACATTGTTTTTTGTACCAGTATTACACGTCCACAGACCCTCCTAGCTTGACATACATATTAAACTTCATATCTACATCCAAGAGGGGTCGTTGTCTGACATCCAGATACAGTACCAGATGTGTAGACGTAGAGTGTAGACATACAGATAAGGTCCTGGACTGACTGACGCAATATATACATGATCTGCACATCTGGCAGACGTCACGTGTTTGTTGGGGAGCTCGACGCAGACAGCGTTTCCTCTGGATGTCCTCCATTGCTGGGAGTGGAGTCCCTGTGATGCGCTGGGCGGTTTTCACCACCCGCTGCAGTGCCTTGCGCTCTGCAACAGAGCAGATCCCATGCCAGACTGTGACACAGTTGGTCAGGATGCTTTCTATTGCGCAGCGATAGAAGTTCACCAGGATAGCCGAGGACAACCGATTCTTCTTTAGTGTCCTCAGGAAGAAGAGGCGCTGGTGAGCCTTCTTGACCAGGCTGGAGGTGTTGGTAGTCCAGGACAGGTCCTCCGAGATGTGGATCCCCAGGAACTTGAAACTTTTTGTCACCATTGTTGAGATTCATGACCTGATTCTTAATATCTGAAAGAGTCAAAGGATAACTTTTTCCAAATTTCACAATTTTTGTCAAATCTTTTCCCAGATTTCACACAAGATTAAATCAAGAATGCAAAACAACAAAATTCATCTCAAAATAGTTTAAGTATCACCATCTACAGAAGCTCTTTGCACTACCTCTCATCTGCACTTTTGTCTATTTCACTGGTTTGCACTCGACCTACCATTTATCTCTTTTAAATATCCAAGTATCCATGTATTTTTTATATATATTTTTTATTCTATGTAGTGTTTGTTATCCGTATACACCTAGGGTCTGAGAGTACACGCAATTTCAGACTTTGACACTTTCCAGGATTTTCCTGTAAGTTTCTTACAGTGAATTCCTGTGAAAGTAATGCAACCAGTAGCCAGTAATATCCTGTAAAATCACTGTGTAATTGTGTAGAAATGGGCCACATGTATTAACATATTCAAAAAATGCCTTTTCTATTAATTTTTATGTTTCAAAAACCACATTATTCACTCAATACACTTTATTAGGAACACATATGTTAGCAACAACTAATTGAAAGATATATTTTGCCTAAAAGTGGTTATCCACTTTACTCATAGAAAGATTTATTTTGCCTAGAAGTGGTTATCCACAAACATAATACACACGGCCAATTCCTATAAAGTGCAGGTTGACCTTTCCCCAGTTTTTGCACCAAGAAGTGACCACATGCAGATTGTAGGTATGGGCCACGTGTATTAAGTTGGTGGGAAACAACTTTAAAGGCAAAACTGAGCATTCTATGAGTTCTTGCTAACATCTAATAGAGCGTGCATATTGAAAATATGGTTTTGTAGAAAATGTAGAAATTAACATACATGTGTGACATTGTCAGTTATTATCACGTCCACCAACTTAAAACACGTGGCCCATTGATATAAACTGCAGGTGGACCGGTCCATTTCCTAGTCTGAATGCACTGAATGTCCATCTGCAGTTTATAGGAATGAGCCATAATACTTATTAACAATGTTTTACATATAAATATACATTTCTGTGTGTCAGAAACCATATTATTCACTGAGTACACTTTATTATACACACATATGTTGGTATCAACTCATATTATATGCCAGCTTTAAGGTCAAACTGACCATTTTATGTTCAAGTGTCCAGAAAACAAGGTTAAAAAGGTCAAAGGGCATCGACCCTTTGAAATGATGACTGTCACGGGCCCCAGAGTCAGACCCTGCAGTTTGGGGACAGTAGCTTCATCCTAAAGGGTTTAAATACGTGTGAGTACACAGCTAAAATCAGGCCTCATTTCCAAGCGTCATTCATTGAAATAAATCGTCTGGGAGAGTAGTACCCACGCTTTAGCCCTTTTAGTATGTCGTGTGGGGGACTGTGACACAAGTGCCTGTGAGGTTTGGGGTCTCTCGGGCCCCCAAGATTCAGAGCAGTTTTTCTTACATTCCCAAAAGACTGAAACACTGACACATCTGATATTATAACTTGTTTTCTGTTCTGAAGAAAGACACACCCACATTCCCAAACGTATGTGATACGTTCTGTGTACAATCTGTGTATCATTTCAATAGGACATTAAATGCAATTAAATTACTTTTTGGATGAGGTGATCAAGCAGCAACCAGCTCAGAGAGACAATGGTGATGTTAGTTCCTGATTCTAAATGACTTGTCAAGCTATTTCTGTGCAAACACAGCAAACAGTGCATCCTAGTAATGCGCTCATGTTGTGCGTGTGTTTGTAAACTACTTGGCTAAAATCAATGCAGATCTCGGCGCAATTCCGTGGATTTAGCACTTGTCATTGACAAGTAAGTTATACGTTAGCACATTACTAGGATGAGCTGTTTGCAGTGACAGATTTTTTGGAGGAATGATGAGACGTTAAAACCAAAAATGAAAGGTAGATTCAAAATAGGTCTAAAATTAACCAATTCCCTAGGATCAAGTTGAGTACTTTTGATAAGGGGCTTAAATACAGCCACCTTATATGCTTTAGGGACATGCCCTAAGGACAGAGATGAGTTCCTTCCTCCCTGCCTGCCTCCAGCAGCTCGTCTTTTTCTGGAAATAATTGTACAACAGATGCCGTTCAGATGCCGTGCCCCTTTAACCCTTGTATGGTGTTCGGGTCTGTGGGACCCCTGGCCCCCTGCAGTTGAAGTGGAGCACTTCAATTCATAAATGTGATCTAACAAAGGTACGGGCAAATATGAACCATTTATGCTGTTTAGATTGCTTGAAATTGGGATGAAGTAAACATCTTTAAGTTATTTTAACAAAGTGTTTGATTGTGTTGAATTAAAAACCTAAAACTTCAGTGGGTCCACTAGATCCACCAACACTGGCTGAGTAACAAAAATATGAACACCACACAAGGGTTAAGGAACCGAAAAACTCCTTGATGCCCACATGCCACATCTTTGCCGGCTAGCAAGGTGCCACCAGAATCAGTGACAGACCCTCCTGACGCACCCGTTCTAGAGTGAGCTGTATCAAATAGCAGGGTCCTGGGCCATACATGTGACAGAGCGTCTTTGTCTGTGATTAAAAAAAAACAATGGGCAATGTGTGTTCTTTGCAGACACAAAAAGATCCACCTCGGGATTGTTGAACCGATCCCAGATCTGTGCCACTACTCGCGGGTGCAAACGCCACTCCCTGACTTGTGGACTGCCTCTGAACATCATGTCCATTCCACCATTCAAAAGGCCCAGTACGTGAACCAACGAGAAGCTATCATAAAGGCCCGTGGCCAATCTGTCCTGTCTGTTGTTTCACAAAGGTTTTGCATTGTGCGTTCAATAAGACATAATGTGTTTGGAGAATCTGACGCGCGGACCAGTTCTTTGCATTCGCTTCTAGTAGTTCTTTAAGTCTAGGGTTCGGTTCCACTAGTTTAATCGCATTCGTCAATAACCACGTTAATTTACATAAAGTGACAGGGTCTTCAGCCGTGGATGCAATGCTGATGTTATTCAAATGGTGTGTGAAACGGATCAGATCGTATACAAGTTTAATGGTCATTTTGAGAAGAGGTGGTGCTGGCACATGTTCACGGTTATCCACATACTCTTCGTTACGTACACTGTTCCTAATGTGATTATTATGACGACGAGGAGAAGTGTTCTTATGTTTTGTCGAATTGTTGTCATGTAGCCCATTGCTATCGTATGAGATGGTATTGATGTACAAGTCACCACCCCCATGATTGTCAAAAACGCTCCATCTGGGTCCCGTCCTGACTGAGGACCGGACAATGTCCCTATGATCGTCGCAGAACCCCGAATCAAGGGTTCAAGACAAGGGACCAATTACTCACATCGTGCTGTGTGACGCGGTTCCACACAGAAGAATCAGAACGTCTGATTTTGTGTCTGTGCGAGTGGGATTCTCTCATTTCATTGTTTCCAGTAAGCGTAGTTTTGTATTCGCTATTAATGAACTCCTTATTATGTGAGGGTGTCACAGTGTGTGTGAAATCTGCCTCACCAACGATCTCTTTGGGTTCTTATAATATGAGGGTCAGGCTTTGGTGGTCTGAAGTGTGATCGAAGAGCATCAGAATGAGTCATCGTTTCTCTCTTGTGTTCCATGTGTAAAGTACCATTTTGAGGTTGTCGTGCACGGAAACGTGCATTTGCTTTTCTTCTGTTCGCATGGGTGACTCCTGAGAAACCGACCATATCTGTCTGTTTGTCTACCAGCCGAAAGTCACCATGAATCAATGTTGCACGAAAACGTGCATTTGGTTCTCTTCTGTGTACATTTTGTTCTGGAAGATCAATACTGTCGTTGTTATAATCTTCAACCAGAATGTCCTCTTGAGCTTAATCCGTCGGTGCACAGGGAGAGCCTAGCAATCTTCAAACATTAAATAAATTTGTCTTTGAGTCAAATATGCTCCCATATTTGACTGACGAAGGAAATCAACGATCTGTCTATTTCCCTGTGGTAGGCCTCTCCGTGCGTGGTCAGGGTTACGGCCTGTTTGGTGAACCTGGCCACGCATGCGGTTATGGTCGCCAGAGGAATATCGATCGTTTTTTTAATTTTCACGTCGTGGATAAATAGTCCTCACGGCTTGAAAGCGTGGTTTTATTTGTTTATCTGTATAATTCAAGTTGTTTTTTTGGATGGAAGATAAGAAAGAGAGAATCTAGGCCGCAGTGTTTTCCGCTGAACAATCTGTCCTCCAGATCGATACATACCAACCTGACAAAGTTGTCGAAAAATCATTAAAATTAAAAAAGTAAAAGCGTTCGAGTCTCTCACGACGTTTCGGCACTCAATTGTGCCTTCTTCAAGCAGACCCAAACGTAACAAATATGTAAAAGGAGAGATTTACTAACCGGTTTTGAAATGAGCTCTGTGTAGCGTGCGTCAATGCTATCTGCTAATAAAGTGTCTTCCGGATACGCCACCGTAATCCAGGTACGCAGACACGCAAAGTGATCGAAAGCAATGGTCACACACTAGCATGAAAGGGGCTGAACAGATCGAACAGACAGAATAATTTATTAAATTATAAAGGGAGCAACAGAGAGTTATATTAATTTAAACTCAATTAAAAGGGCTATATGGGTTTACAACTTATGGTTTTTTTCCAGATACATCTAACATCCATGAGAAAAATGAAAGAAAAATGTAATTGTGTTCCTGGGACTCCATGAGACTACATCCTTCTGTTTCTATCCCCACATAGGTTATAATATATTCAATATACGTTTATTCATTATTCTCATCATGTCATAATCTTCATGAGAAGAAGTATTTCCATAATTTTCATTTGGCTACCCTTTACTTCATGAGGTGCAAAACATCCGTGAGTAGTGGTTGAAAAATGATGCAACATTGCCCTCTTGTAGACAGTCAAGAGAATACCAATAATAACGATACTTAAAAAAAGAATATAAAAAATAGGAAAAATTTTAAAACGAATGGATAATAAAATATACATAAAAATGTAACACATTCAAACAAAAGTCTAAAAAAATAAAATTATGTAAAAAAAAAATACATGCTATTGATGATAAGAAATAAATTGGCTTTACTGAAAAGAGGGTTATGAAGTTGTATGGTTGGAATCAAATGTGATTTGAATTCAAGCAAATTCTAGTCCTTAGGTTTGATAGCTGTGGGGGTTCCCACAAGTATACAAATTTTAGGTTTTGAAAAAGATGAGAATTAGGTGTGAAACTCAAGAGTACTGCTTCTAGGTTTAGGAGCCATACAGTGAGCCCATATATTTATCTCCAAGCCCAATAATCATGGGATATACCAATCTTAGGGTTTAGGGAAAATGAGAGGTGATCTTAGGTTTCAGAGAAGATGAGGGTTAATCTATAAAAGTCGTACCAATAAAACCTTGAGGACCTTAGGTTTTGGGCATGTGTGGTAAGGGCATACATTTGCTTACCAGTTGAACATTACAAGGCCCACTAACCTTAGGTGTCAGGAAGGATTGAGGTTAACTAATAGATAAAAGGCCCATAGAGCAAGGGGTGCTGATTTAAAACAGTGATTGTGTTTGTTAATAGCAGGTGTTCATCATTAATAACTCAATCATCACTTCCTTATCTCATTAACTTGTTCATGTGTTCAATAGAGAGACATCTAAAATATTCTGTCATGGGAGGCCCGTAGGACTGGATTGGGAAACACTGCTGTAAGGGTACAGATATGTACCCATGTGAACCATATTTGTACCTTTGAGGGACAAATTTTGCACCTTTTTTCTGACAGTGTAACAAGCTATAAATTCTCTTACCTCAACTGTCTTAACGTTACTTGTTCTTCAGCCAGGCCAACTGACAGCATCCGAATCCAAGTTCCAGCATTCTTTGGTTCCACTCAGGTCCATGGTTGTTTGTCTTAGTATTCTTCCGCCATTCAATTTAGTTCAAATAGTTTGCTGTAGTCTGCCTAATGTGCTTTGTTTGTGGCATTAGGGACATGGTCCACTTGCATCAAAATTTATATTTTTTGTATTTTGATTTATTATTTCTTAATTTAGAAGGACTTATTTGTTGAGTACTGACAAAATTAAACCCCCGTCATGGGACCAACCTGCCGGTTACAGTACAACTTAAATTGTTACGTCCATTCAATTTAATTAGGTCACATGAATTTAAATTATGTTAAACTGATTTTAAAAATCTAGTTGAATTTCTTATAAATTAGAAAATTAAGTTGAAATTGGTTAAATTATTTGAATGAGTTAAGTCAATGGAAAAACATGTGTTAACAACTTATTCAACATCAATTTTTACAGTGCAAGTATAGTTTCCATGTTTTAATCTTTGGTCCTTTAATAAAAGCACTCTTTTGTCTGTGGAATATGAGCAGTACTTACACAGTCAATAATGCCTGGTGCTCTTCTGAAAATGGCCAGCTGGTGGCGCTTAAAGGGATAGTTCACTCAAAAATACAAATTCTTTCATCATCGTTTGAGTTGCTCCAAATCTGTTTACATTACTTTTGTATAACACAGAGAAATATATTTGAAAGAATACTTGTGACCAAACAGTAGGTGGACCCCATTGACTACCATAGTAGGAAAACTTACTTTATAATTTATTTTGTTCTGTTGAACACAAAATGAAATATTTTGAAGAATGTAGAACAGCAAAATGTTCGGGAGCTCCTTTGTCTATCATTGTCATTTTCCCTACTATGGCAGTCAATGGGGTCCACCTACTGTTTGGTCACAAGCATTCTTTCAAATATATTTCTCTGTGTTTAACCAAACAAAGACATTTATACAGATTTGGAACAACTCAAGAGTGAGTACTTCATGACAGAATTTATATTTTTGGGTGAACTATCACTTTAAGCCTCGTCTGTGAAACGGGGCCTAAGACTTTTAACCCAAATAGTACAAATTATTTCATCTACATTATTAATATCAAAAAAGCAGTTGCACATTAAGTAAAGTCAACTCAAAAAAACAAGTTAGCACATTTATTACAATTTACAGTATCCTTCCCCACAGACTTTACCCTGATACATACAAGGTAACTATTTCATTATTATTGTGCTGAAAGGTAATTTAATTGTAAATAATGTTTTATAAACTTAATGACTTTGTTCAGGTACAATTCACCTGTAAAAAAATAAGCAAATGTAATAAGAATTGCTGTATGTTGAACTAACAAAAGCTTAAGACTTAATTACACCCATACATGTTACATGTTTGAATTTACTGTTTGGTTTTTGATTGTTACATTTAAAATGTACAATACATTTGAAAAGAAATCAAATTGTCAGTACATTGAAATGTTAAATATTTTGATTACTCGGACTGGGTCTAAATATTATACATTTCCAATAAGTCTGTCAGAAATCACTTGGACCTTCAGAATAATTTTTGATCATTTTTGTGCTCAAGAGTGAGTACTACAGGGTAGTGATTAGACAGTTTTCTGTATGGGTCCTTACCTATGTCACATTTTAACACGCTTAGGAAATCCCCCTGTAACATGAACACATAGTCTAATCTGGATATAGGCTTCTTACATGAAAACGTGTACTTTACATCTGTTGGGTGTTTTTCTCTCCAGACATCTGTCAGCTTCGCAATTTTCATAAATTCGATCAGTGACTTTCTTCGTTTGCTGTGTTTTGAGTTATTTTTCCTTAGATCCAATTTAGAATTAAGTGTTGTATTAAAATCTCCACCAATTACAAGCCTGCTTTGAGTCCATGCTTCTGGGCCATGTATTAGGAAGCTATAAAGAATCCTTAACATGAGATTAGAATTTTCTTTATGGTAATAAACATTTACAAAGGTGTACTTGTGACCATCAATAGTAATGTAAACCCAGGCAAAATCTCCACCCTCACTATATGCTTTTAGACAGTTGTGTGGTTTGTTGACAAGTATGGCAACACCTCTAGAGTTTGAATTGAGATATGTCATATAAATCTTGCGCCCTTTGCTGATTCCGGGGCTTGAACTAATTTGATCTTGAAGCAATTCTTGGCCATTATTCTCTGAGTCACTTTGCATGTTCCCGATGTCTTCATCCTCATAATCCTCTACCTCATGACTTTGTTCTGCTTTATCTGTACTCTCTGAGTCACTTTGCATGTTCCAGATGTCTTCATCCTCATGACTTTGTTCTGCTTTATCTGTACTCTCTGAGTCACTTTGCATGTTCCTGATGTCTTCATCCTCATAATTCTCTTCCTCATTTCTTTGTTCTTCTTTATCTGTACTCTCTGAGTCACTTTGCATGTTCCCAATGTCTTCATCCTCATACTCCTCTTCCTCATGACTTTGTTCTTCTTTATCTGTACTCTCTGAGTCACTTTGCATGTTCCCAATGTCTTCATCCTCATAATTCTCTTCCTCATTTCTTTGTTCTGCTTTATCTGTACTCTCTGAGTCACTTTGCATGTTCCCGATGTCTTCATCCTCATAATTCTCTTCCTCATTTCTTTGTTCTGCTTTATCTGTACTCTCTGAGTCACTTTGCATGTTCCCGATGTCTTCATCCTCATAATTCTCTTCCTCATGACTTTGTTCTGCTTTATCTGTACTCTCTGAGTCACTTTGCATGTTCCAGATGTCTTCTTCCTCATGACTTTGTTCTTCTTTATCTGTACTCTCTGAGTCACTTTGCATGTTCCAGATGTCTTCATCCCCATAATCCTCTTCCTCATGACTTTGTTCTTCTTTATCTGTACTCTCTGAGTCACTTTGCATGTTCCAGATGTCTTCTTCCTCATGACTTTGTTCTTCTTTATCTGTACTCTCTGAGTCACTTTGCATGTTTCCAATGTCTTCATCCTCATAATCCTCTTCCTCATGACTTTGTTCTGCTTTATCTGTACTCTCTGAGTCACTTTGCATGTTCCAAATGTCTTCATCCTCATAATCCTCTTCCTCATGACTTTGTTCTTCTTTATCTGTACTCTCCGAGTCACTTTGCATGTTTCCAATGTCTTCATCCTCATAATCCTCTTCCTCATGACTTTGTTCTGCTTTATCTGTACTCTCTGAGTCACTTTGCATGTTCCAGATGTCTTCATCCTCATAATCCTCTTCCTCATGACTTTGTTCTTCTTTATCTGTACTCTCTGAGTCACTTTGCATGTTTCCAATGTCTTCATCCTCATAATCCTCATCCTCATGACTTTGTTCTTCTTTATCTGTACTCTCTGAGTCACTTTGCATGTTCCAGATGTCTTCATCCTCATAATCCTCATCCTCATGACTTTGTTCTTCTTTATCTGTACTCTCTGAGTCACTTTGCATGTTCCAGATGTCTTCATCCTCATTACTTTGTTCTTTATCTGTACTCTCTGAGTCACTTTGCATGTTTCCAATGTCTTCATCCTCATAATCCTCATCCTCATGACTTTGTTCTTCTTTATCTGTACTCTCTGAGTCACTTTGCATGTTCCAGATGTCTTCATCCTCATTACTTTGTTCTGCTTTATCTGTACTTTCTGAGTCACTTTGCATGTTTCCAATGTCTTCATCCTCATAATCCTCATCCTCATGACTTTGTTCTTCTTTATCTGTACTCTCTGAGTCATTTTGCATTTTCCCAATGTCTTCATCGTCATGACTTTGTTCTTCTTTATCTGTACTCTCTGAGTCATTTTGCATGTTCCCAATGTCTTCATCCTCATAATCCTCTTCCTCATGACTTTGTTCTTCTTTATCTGTACTCTCTGAGTCCCTTTGCATGTTCCCAATGTCTTCATCCTCATTACTTTGTTCTGCTTTATCTGTACTCTCTGAGTCACTTTGCATGTTTCCAATGTCTTCATCCTCATAATCCTCTTCCTCATGACTTTGTTCTGCTTTATCTGTACTCTCTGAGTCACTTTGCATGTTCCCGATGTCTTCATCATCATAATCCTCTTCCTCATTTCTTTGTAAAAATGTATCCTTATCTTCTGAGACTGTTTGCATACACTCCCTTACCTTTTTCTCTGACTTCCACAGCTCATCCCAAAAGGTACATTTCCCCTCTAGCGTGTCTTTTGTAGCCTTTATTACCTTATTTTTGCTTTTTTCACCCAAGTGAGTCTCTTGCAGAAGAACTATATCAAAATCATTAAAGATTTTGATCAATAGTTTAGTCTTTTCCATATTTTTTAGTTTTTCTTTTAGTCCATTGATATTCCACGAGATAACTTTGAGCTCAGTTTCATTGTCACATGCAAACATGATGTCAAATTTAGTTTGTAGTTTCAGTAAACTAAGTATAAAATATTATTAATCAATTAGAGTTGAAGATATTTACGAAGAATAAATTCAGGGTAATAACGTACACGTGGAAAACCTGTAAAAAAGAGACGTATATGAGGTAAAAAATGCTTTATTAATATATGTAAATTCGTTTTGTACATGTTTTTTATTTACTTCATGTCTTCCCTATTTTCAGTTTCTTTTCAAGATGTTAAATTTAATGTGTAAAGGTGGTTCTGTTCCTTGCTATCCTAAGAATGACCATGGCACTTTTTTGCTCCCTTTTTTGTCAACAGTGTTGTCTTTCATTAATTAAGCCACATTGCCATGATAGTGGCAATAGCGGCCTCATAGGAAATACGCACCTCTGTACACTTTTTGCAGTGCCACAAAATATGTACCATCGGGTTAATATTGCTACAGTTTTGAGACACAAAAGTCCACTGGGGGCGCTAATGGTCCGTTAGAGAATGCGTATCATTTTCAGGATTTGGCTCTGAATATATTTAATAAATAGAGCACCTAACCCCACTTCTACCCTAAACCTAAAACTACCCACTTCCCAACCACATAAATACGCAACAAGGAAATACAAGTCAGACACTGACCAAAAACAGTATAAAAGCATTACAAACAGGTTGTGTTGCATTTCAAGTCTTCTAAAGCTGTACGATATTGTTGTGTGAGCACAGCAGGTTTTAATAGCTAACGATCATGCTCCAGGAATGCACACAGTCGTGTTTTATTAAGATGTAGTGCTTAAGGTTAGCGCGTGACGCAGTCGAAGTGGGTCCCAATGGCCAATGGTGTTTCTGTCATGGCAAAAACAGACGGAAGACTTAGATGCAGGGTTACAATGAGTTTATTAGACATGAGACAATGAAAACGGCAACAATAAAATTCCTCTGGGAATAACTCGACCCGGAAAACTCATGAGGCTATATAAACAGACTACACTATGGTCGCACGATTTCAATGTCAACTTTCTCAAACTTTATTAAAAACGTGTTCCCTGGTAAGTTATTTTTCTGTGAATTCATTCCCAACATTGATTTTAGCAATTTGTGCCCATGTTGCTATATTTGTGAGATTTATACTATGCAATAAAGACACAATAAAAGTTTTTAAAAAATCACAAGCGAGTTACAACTAGTGTGTTTTATGCCATAGATTAAAATATTTAGAGGTTTTGTTAGCCACAGACCTTATTTTCAGGCGATTTATCAAAAACTCATTCAAAAAACCCATAGACTTTGAGGCGATGTAACAGGAACTGTAAGGTTTAGGGGCGGGGGCGAATTACGTGCTAAAATGTCTAAATTGTGCGTACGAAATAATAAATTTACACAAAATACGACGTCTGATAAATTCAAAATCATTACACCCCAATATGATAGAATAGAATATAGAATATAATATAATATGGTGTTGCAGACCATTAGCAGCCCCAGTGGACTTTTGTGTCTCAAAACTAGCAATATGTACCTGATGGTATTTTGTGGTGCTGTACAGAGGTACGTATTTCCTATAAGAACAGGTTGCCAGAATTAGGTAGTCAACATTACATTTAAAATCAGTCCCATATACCATACATTTCTAGTAGGGATGGACGATATTTATCGGACAGATAAATTATCAGCCAATATTGCTCCGATAGATATATGAAATATGATAACTACATCCGAAATGTGATTTATCCGAGATTCACTCACTTTCTGAGTGGACGTGACAGCCTTAAAGCAGCACTATGTAGTTTTTTTTACCTTAAAATAATGTCTCTAAAATATTTGAGTGGTAGAACAACTCTTAAAAGTCCTGTGTGTAGTTTTGTAGCGGCATCTAGAGATGAGATTGCGAATTGCAACCAGTTTTAGTCCACCAAAAGTTCAGCTGCATCCTCTGGTGACCAGTGCTGGTATAGCACATTAAGAGCATGTTAAAAGCAAGACCGCTATCTTTAAAGACATATCGATTTTCAACCATATGTCAATATATAGGTAATTTCTGTGCAATGCAGCAGCTAGGCTATAATGTACAGTTACAGAAAGAATGGACAGGCGCGCGCGTCAGTGATTGTGTCAGAGCGATGCCTCTGACAGCACGGGAGGTTTAACCATAACCCCCATTTAAATTCGTAGTAAGAGAGGTTCGTTTTGCACTTTATTGTGATAAAAAAAGATGTATTCTTTTGTTTGCACTGTTCGTAAAAATATTAAACAGAACGCAAAACAGTTAAACTCTACATACTGTAGGAGGCCTAGGCGTGTTTATAAAAATAAGCTGTAGGCCTAATAAAAAATTAAAGTTACAAAAAAACTGTACTTTCATATTCCATTCTATTACATAGCAATAAAACTCTGCCCAAAATATTTAAAAAAGTTAATGGTTTCCATGCCATTATAAACCATTAGTTCTTTTGCATTAAACCTTTAAAACATCTCATTATAACTAATGAATCTATTACATTTTGCACTATTACATTAAACTATTACACATTGCAACGCAAACACCCTTTCAGTGCCCACCACGAGCACACATTTGCATTACGTTAATAAGAACCTCTTCAAGAAGCTAATTTCCTGACTTGTTGATTATAAAACTTTTTCCGCATTTTTTCATTCTCTTTCTTTTCCGTGTAGTGCAAGCTTTAGACAAAAAAAAGCCTTCGCTCTGGCGTGACGTTGGACGTTCAATAGGGGCCGTTAGTCTCAAAAGTTACATACACGGTTATAACTTCACGTTCAATAGCATTTAAAAGGAATGACTTACAGCACAAAACCAGTGGTACAGTCTGTACAGTACGTTTCAGCTATAATGGTTACTTTTCAGATTTGTTATATTAATTACAGTAAGCCATATGTGAATATTGCTGTGTTTTACTACTGTATGGGCTCACAATATTGAATCAATTATTTATTAATATATATTATTTATTTATATAATTATATATTATACAGAATATTATTCAATTATTATTTGGCTATTATTAAAGCCAAAACAAGAAGGAAAGGATTGCGGCAGTATCCGGGGGTGTGGTCAAGACATAAGACCGGAGAGCGCATGACGTAGACGAAACCCCGCCCTAGCCCCGCGTCTCCACACAAAACATAAACACGGAGACATGACACTGTCATGACCCCGCCCATAAGGCTCTAGGAATTTACCAGACAAGAAGAGCAGAACCATGACAATTAAGTAACTAAAGACATGATAAATTTGTAGCTTTTCTCGTAATCCATGTGTTAAGAAATGTAAATGTTTTTTTTTTACAGGGCTTTTGCCTTGAACAATATGGCGGCGCCGTTGACGTATCGCAGCAGCAGAGCAAAGCGGTTAATGCGCCGTCTAGGTATTTATTATGGCTGCGTCTGAAAGCTTACAGGCAGCCGACTTGTTGACTCGCTTCCTCATTTATTGCTAAATGTAAAATTGCTGTCTTTTAAGTACACTTTATTAACTTCAATGTTGCGGCTATAAATGATAATACAAATAATACTTACATTTATTGAGTTCTTGGTTGTTTGAATCTGAAAGCTTGTCAGTTGTAAGTGATTGTCTTCTTTGCAGAGCTCTAAATACTGTAGGTAGGATGGGCTTAACACGTTTTGCCTTAACTTTACATTATGCTGGTCTTTACTTTGGTAATATAGGCTAATGTAAATTAGATTAGATTAGATTCAACTTTATTGTCATTACACATGTACAAGTACAAGGCAACGAAATGCAGTTTGGGTCTAACCAGAAGTGCAATAGCAGCAAGTGCAGGATATACATTGGTTGCATAAGTTACATAAATAAATATACAGAAGAAATTTACAGATGGAAATGTACTATGACCATGATTTACAGATGTCTCTTACTATAAACAGAAATTTACAGATGGATATATACTATGATCATGATATACAGATGGCTATTACTATAAACAGAAATTAACAGATGGATATATACTATGCACATAATATACAGATGTCTATTGCTATAGACAGAGATTTACAGATGGATATATACTATGAACATGATATACAGATGGCTTTTACTATAAACAGAAATTTACAGATGGATATGTATTATGAACATAATGTACAGATGGCTTTTACTATAAACAGAAATTTACAGGTGGCTGTATACAATAAGTTAGGCTATGGTGAGCAGCAGTGCGATAAATATAGAGTAGTGCAAATAAATTATGGACAGAAGCTATCGAAGTAACAGTGCAATGGAAGAAGTTATTGCATATTTCAATTAAAGTGTAGGAGTGCAAGATGCATAGTAAACAGTAAACAGTCGGTACTGTAATGAACAGTTGGCAGTGCAAATGAGCAGTCTGGTAGTGCAAATGAACATAAATGTTATGTATAGACAGTCCATTAGTGCAAATAACAAGTGAAGACAGGTGTGCAATGAGGGGGGAGAGAAGAGTGTAGTAGTAAATGAGGGGCAGTGGGATCAGTGAGGGGCAGAGTTCAATAAAGAGACAGCTCTGGGAAAAAAGCTGTTCTTTAGTCTGCTGGTCCTGGTCCGGAGGCACCTGAAACGCCTGCCGGAGGGCAGGAGAGAAAACAGTCTGTGAGCGGGATGAGAGGAGTCCTTAAGAATGCTGCGAGCTCGACGCAGACAGCGTTTCCTCTGGATGTCCTCCATGGATGGAAGTGGAGTCCCTGTGATGCGCTGGGCGGTTTTCACCACCCGCTGCAGTGCCTTGCGCTCTGCAACAGAGCAGCTCCCATGCCAGACTGTGACACAGTTGGTCAGGACGCTTTCTATTGCACAGCGATAGAAGTTCACCAGGATAGCCGAGGACAGCCGATTCTTCTTTAGTGTCCTCAGGAAGAAGAGGCGCTGGTGAGCCTTCTTGACCAGGCTGGAGGTGTTGGTAGTCCAGGACAGGTCCTCCGAGATGTGGATCCCCAGGAACTTGAAACTGGAGACACGTTCAACAGCCATCCCATTGATGTGGATGGTGTCATGTGTGCCTCTTGACTCTTTCCTGAAGTCCACAATGAGCTCCTTTGTCTTGGAGGTGTTAAGGAGCAGGTTATTGTTGTTGCACCATGTGGCTAGGTGCTGGATCTCCTTCCTGTAGGCCGTCTCATCGTTGTTGCTGATGAGACCAATCACCGTAGTGTCGTCCGCAAACTTGATGATGGAGTTAGATCCGTTCACAGGCTTGCAGTCGGAGGTGAAGAGGGAGTAGAGGAAGGGGCTTAGCACACAGCCCTGTGGTACACCAGTGTTGAGTGTGATAGTGGTGGAGCAGATGGAGCCTGATCTCACCTGCTGTGGTCTGTTGGTCAGAAAGTCCATAATCCAATTGCATAGGGAGGTGTTAATGCCCAGGTCTTCAAGTTTGGCTATTAACTTGGATGGAATGATAGTGTTGAATGCTGAGCTGAAGTCAACAAACAACATACGTGCATAAGTGTTCTTATTGTCCAGATGTGTGAGCACAGAGTGCAGTGCCATGGAAACTGCATCTTCTGTGCTCCTATTGCTGCGGTAGGCAAACTGGTGTGGGTCCAATGTGGATGGCAGAAAGTCCTTCAGGTGTGCCAGGACCAGCCGCTCAAAGCACTTCATGACAATGGGTGTCAGTGCTACAGGACGGTAGTCGTTCAGGCACTTTGGGCTGGAGTGTTTTGGCACTGGCACAATGGAGGTGCATTTAAAGCATGTTGGCACAGCTGCTTGGGCAAGAGACAGGTTGAAGATGTCAGTGAAAACCCCAGCAAGCTGCTCAGCACATGCCCTGAGTACACGTCCAGGGATGTTGTCTGGTCCAGCGGCTTTGTGCGCACTGATCCGGCTCAGTGCATTACAGACGTCTATGGAGGAGAGAGTGATTGGAGGGTGATCAACTGAGGGTTTGAGCTTGGTGGCAGTTTCTCTATTGTCTCTCTCAAAGCGAGCATAAAAGTCATTGAGCTCGTTCAGGAAGAGGACATCAGTGGCTGCGGGGGTGGAGTGGGTGGGTTTGTAATCACTGATGGCCTGGATGCCTTGCCACATGCGTCGAGGGTCGGAGTTGGAAAAGTGCTCCTCTACCTTTAGCTTGTAGCAGTGCTTGGCCTCTTTGATGCCCCTCTTCAGGTTAGCTCTGGATGTGCTGTAGGCTTGTGCATCACCTGATCTGAAGGCAGTATTGCGTGCCTTCAACAGGAGGCGCACCTCCTTGTTCATCCATGGCTTCTGATTTGGGTATGTGATGATCTGTTTCTGAGTTGTGACACTGTCTATGGTGATGTTGATGTAATCCAGTACAGAGGAGGTGTAGCAGTCAATGGTTTAAGCAATCAAATAGGTTTTAAGTAAAATAAAAAATCTTACTTTAAATGTTTTAACGGTTATTTTTTCACGTCAGTTTGTGAAATTTTGCAGGAACATTGCTTAAATCATTCCCTCCCCATCCCTGCTTAGTTTTTGAAAACATTTCAATATTTTATCACTTTTTGTATATTTACCAATATACAGAAGCTGTAGCTGGAAGCGACTGCGAATCCAAGTGTCCAGCGCTCAGCTGTTTATTATTGATTTAGCCCTTCCGGTATTTTATGCTCGAAACGGATACATTTATTTAATAGCTAATAGCTATTAATATTTAGTGAAATATTCAGCATATGACTGTTAATGTGTATATAGGATTTTGGTTTTTGGCCTTTATATCTAAAAATATATTTTAAAAAAGGGTTTTCAGTTAAAAAACATGCAATGTAATGATTTTTTCTAGCACATTTTGGATGTTCTCATTTCAAAAGACGCCTTTGTTATCGTGAGATCTGGCAGTGATCCCTACTAACTTTCAAGTCTTGCGTTGCCAGAAGTCTCCGTAGGCCTACAGTTGCCATCTAGCGGTCAACAATTGTAATTGCATTTTTACTTTGTTAAAATTAAAGAAAAAATATCGTAGAATGTGTATGAATGTTATGTGACAGCAAATAGAATACAAACTATGTATAATTCAAATGTTTAATTGCATTTGATGATATGATGTCATAATTGTAACACTTGTTGGCTACATTCTTTGCTGGTTTAAATCACGGCTAAAGCCAAGCCGTTTAGATTAGACTTTAAATTGCCTCGATTTTGTGGACTAAAAGCACACTGCACGTAGCCCATCCAATTCAGAGCTAAATCGTGACTACAGATCAAACATGTAATAAAATAACACTTACATCTTGCTTATAGTATTTAGATATTGAACATGATGAGATATATCAACAATCTCTGTGCTGACTGGCTTGACTATAAGTGGGCTACACATAGCCGGTCTCAATAAGAGCTAAATCGTGGCTACGCACAGAACGTGTCAAAGAAATGAAAACAAACGCCTTTTAATCACTACTGACTTTGTTTACATGATGGAATATCATACATCATACAAGTTTTTCGGCAAAAACATGTAATCAATTCCGAAGATATTTCGGCTAGATGTGGGTTACTCATAGCCGGAATATCTGGTCTATAGTTAACCGAGATGGTGAAATGACGGCTATTGCTTGCTGGGATGGATCAACTCAAACCTAGTCTAAAGTCATTGGTGCAATCTTTTTTTTTGTTATTTAAAGAGCGCGTAGAAAATGCGCCTCTGTGCGGGTCCACAATGCGTGTTTACTTTGCTTATTACACAGAGGGATGCACAGCAGCACACAATCAAGCCAAATATTAAAAATAAAAGCTCTATAATGTAAAAGATTATTATTGTGTACCTAAAAATCAGACTCTAGATTGTCCTGTAGATGGTCTGCTTGTGCGCGACTTTAAGTGAATTAGGTTACTACATTGCATATAGTTTTCTATTATTGCTTTGTTTTCTATTATTCGTTTATTAGCTGTCTATTCGATAACTACACAAAAAAATGTCTGTGAAATTAACAGGGAAATTCAATATAAACCGTATAAAATACGGAATATCACTGTAAAACCTGTCACTGAAATTAATAGTGAAATTCTGTTATTTATTTGGAAAAAACCCGCCACATTCTGTAAAAATTGTCAGTGAAATTAGTTTTTAGCAATCAGGTTTTGTTTCTCTAAAAACTCGCCATTAAACAACTTCACAAACACTATTACCACCTTCACTTATTATTAATTGTCATTCTGTAGTAATTTGTTTTGAGATTCATACACAGGTTTAATCACTGATATTATTTTTTTTGTTATGCTCACTGATGTTGTGCTGTGAGACTAAATGATATTTTGCAAGACTTTACAACACATGATTTACAGGAAGAAATGAACTGGCAGACATCAATAATAAACCTATTTATCTCAACAATGGTGACCACAAAAACAACCTCTTAAGATAAACGCAATGCATTCTGGGTTCCATCAAAGTACAAAACTCATTAACGTGATTCAGGATGCATTGCGGTATGAAGCTTTTCATTTGATGGTCACCACTCTTGAGATTCATACATTGATTCTTGATGTCTGTGTTTAAAATCGATATAGCTTTTTTTTAAATTAAATTATTCAAAAACTTTTTTCAAAAGATTGTTGCTGTATATTAAGTTGAAAGTCATTCATACTTTTAATAAAAGTAAAATATTTAAAAGAAATAATCAAATATAATAATATCCAAACATCAGAAAACAAGCTTTCAGTTGAGACTTAATCAGTCAAAAATCTCCTAATCAAATCTTCTTTTAGTCTTTAGTTGTAATGACAATTATGTTTCATTAAAACAATGTCATAGCACCCAAAAAGTAAAAGAAGAAAATGTTGTTTATACAAATTCAAAGGTGAAAAACCCAACTAAAGTAAACACTGATCACAATAACGGTGACTTTAAACAACATTCATTGATGTTATGCTTAAGTCTCTGTGACGCAGAAGTTATGATCGTCTTCAGTATTCTTATGTTTTTCAAAGTTATATTGAATATTTAATGAGGAAGAATAGTGGGTGTGGCTCATGTTTTCCTCTGTGAATTGATTGGACGAATAAAAACAGGATGTTCCCATATTTTTATGGTAGTTTACTGGCAACCACAGCTGGCGGTATTTTTCCGTGCACTGTAAAAAAACCGGTCAAATGACTGGCAGCAGTGGCTGCCAGACAAAAAACGTAAAATTAAAGTCAAATATCTTAATTCTAATAAATGGGGTTTTTTGGTCACCGCTATGTTGAAGAGTGGAGTCTGTGTTTAGGTCAAAGTCAGGCAAGAAGTTGCTAATTTCATACTGCATGTTTTGTTTAAAAGAGACTGTTGTTTATTATAAAGAAATGTAATATTTTCACATTTATGTGTTAGGTGAATGTTTTAATCTTATGTAAAGAAATTCTCTCAACATAAAAGACTCAAAAGAAGTATATTTACTCACAGCTTAAAGTTTTTGCCCTGAAGGTTTTAAACTGCATCGCTGTTTATGTGCTTTTCCTGTATTTTTTACAGAAATTTACTGGCAACCACAGCTGCCGGTATTTTTCCGTAAAAGCTACGGAACATTTTTACAATGTAGTCTATTCTTGGTCTATGGTTAGACGTCTATTAGATTTTCACTGACAGCTCAAATTCAGCCTTGTTTTAGCCTAGACCAATATTTACTGTCTGACATGTAGTCGTTCAATAGCCGTAAATGATGACTAGTCTATTCTTGGTCTATGGTTAGACGTCTATGAGATTTTCACTGACAGCCCAAATTTGGCTTTTTTTTCTTTTAGATGAGAAATTGCTTGCTGGGAGGACACGTCGGATTTGTATCTTTATGTTTAACCAATTGTGCCATGTTGAAATCAAAAGCGAGGCAGAGGTGGGAAGAAAAACAGAAGGACAGATAGACTGCAATGGTTTGGACAACCATCTGTGACATGAATAAACAAATGATCCATTTTAAAACAACGTAAGAGTTTCTTAGTGTGCACCAATGACCGCCTACGGCAGCTTAAACATTCAGAAATATGTGATAGAACAGCTGAAGTGGCCAAGTAAAACAGCTTGTGTGACTTGTATCTTATGCTTATATTTTCATTGCATTTAAGCTCACAAATTGTTTTAATACATACAGGTTGGTTGTCCAAACCATTGCAGTCTGTTCTTCCGGTTTTCTTCCCACCTCTGCCTCGCAGTGAACTTAAATGCCATAGGATAATGTCATGCAATAAATTTGGCAAATGCTTTTATCAAAGTCCTTTATTGTCAAACAAACAAGCACCCTATACAAGCACATTGAACAACATTCTTAACAAACATATTGTTTGTGTTTCTCTTTTGTGTCTTACAATGAGACTGTCCTCTAAAAAAACAACCCTATACAGTAGGTTGTTTGTACAAGTACTTAACCTTAAGGATGAGTGACTTCTTTGAACAGGTACAGCACCTGTTCAATTACTGTGCTTTTACTTTTGTTTTTGCTTAGGTGAAAGTACATTACACCGTGAACTGCGTGAAGTATAGTTTGTATATTTTTGTTTTTTTAAGCATTTACATATTTTGTGCATTTCTGTTTTGCATCTTACTTTAAAAGGTTTTGCATTTGTCCTATAGGATAATAGATTATACACTCAAATGTCACAACAAATTGCTTTCGGTTTGCCATCCCCAATTATGTCTATAAGAAAGCACAACAGTTTGTATACATCCTGCATTTTTCTTTTTTTGCATCTGGGCCTGTATTCATGAAAAATCTTAGCGCAAAGAGTTGCTCCTGGTGTCAAAATTCTAAGAAAATTCTTAGAAATGTGGGCTTTTCCCCTTAAAATTACAGAAAATATCCTAGTAAAGAAAAACATTCATTAAGCATCTTAACCCTTAAAAGAGCTTTTAAGGTCCAAAATTTTAGGAGCAGTGAAAAGGACTTTTAAGAGGTTTAAAAGTTTCTTTAGCAGCAGAGAAAATGGATGAAACGTGAAAAGTAAGAAGAAATGTGTTGACAATTGATGACAATATCCATATTACATTTAAGGTTTATCATTTTTTTTTTTTTTCAACTTTTGTTTTTCTTGGGGTTGTTTTCTTTTCTTGTACAGCTGCTTTGATACAATGCAAATTGTAAAAAGCTGTAAAAAATTTAATGTAATCGAATTAAATGACAGTGAGTTAGTAAGCCACTTGTAACACATTAGATCATGCAGGGTTCATGTTTGTGACCGATCCTAACATCTCCAAGATGACGCAAAAATGCCATAGCATCAGAAATGGAAGTAATCACTATATTAACATATTTTGTAACTGGAGAAATGCAACTATGCAGCAGAGATGATTTGGCTCTATCACAACCTTCTATAGTGATCACACAAAAAATTACAGCACTTACACAAACTTACTGTGTCACTGTTCATTTCCTATCAAATACATTGACATTAACAGCACGCTAAATTGTGTGCAATCTCAAACTAATGACCCTATACTTAAAAGCACTCTTTTTTTACTTATTGGCCAACCAACCAATCACAATCTTTAGAAGACTGTGTCATACTTTGCAACGGGGTCAGCCCCGCCTCCTCACTAGGATAAAAGTTTTTGTCTTTTCCTTGCTCAGAGTTGCTTACAGATTGGTTGTGAATCACTTTTATGCTAAGACTCCTACATTGAAGTTTTTAAGCTAAATTAAGAGCTTTTCTAAGAGGATTCTGATCTTTAAAGAAAATTAGCTCAATAGCCAGTGGTCAATGGCTGGCACTATAAGCCACCCCATGCTTGCAGATACATCCTGTAGGGTTTGGATCTAGCCTCCCATAGTAAATGTAACCAAGTTCAACTTACCTAAAATCCCAGAATTAATCAGGTTAAATGATTAACTTAATAAAACCTAGGGAATAGTCAGAGGTTAAATGGTTAACATTATCAATCTAGCACCCGCTTAGGTGATATATTTGCTAAGTAGTGAGAATTATTTTGTTCTCTGATTTATTTTCCTTATAATTCTATGGTGCTTTGAAGTGTTGTTTGCAGATAGTTGATTTTAGATTACAGGAAAGCTTTTCACCTTTGGATAAATTAGCACTGAAGTCCGGAAGAGTGCAGCATTAGTTTCGATTTGAGCCATTGCGTGTTCATTTAGGCTTTGTCTTGCTAATTTGAAACGCACGGGCAGTTGTTCCCACTCACGACGTGATTAGCACGTGATTAGCAACCTATTTAATACAGATAGAGGCGCTGGCGCGGAAGCGTCAGCGGAAGCGTTCAGCCCTCCTCGCGTGAAGACCGACGAGGTAAGACCATTCGACTCGTCCTGCGCGACTCAACCGAGCAACGAAACCGGCAACGCACAGTAGTATCTTTTCTAATAATCCTTACTTTACTGTTTTTCTCTCCATTCTTTTCGCCTTTTCTATCCTTACTCGCACAGCATGTGTTTCCAATTCATTTCTGTGGTCTCTCGCCACACGACACTCTCTCACGAGAGGAAGGCGGAGCAATCCTGCCAACCTTCGCACTATCTGTACCTCTTCTACTCTTCCACTCTCTCTTTCCATTGGTCTCTGGAATTGTCAATCTGCTGTTAATAAATCTGACTTCATCCCTGCATTTGCATCCCACTCTGCTCTTAGTATTGTAGGATTAACTGGAGTACTTCTGAGAACACAGTGACCCCTGCAGCTCTCTCTAGTAATTTCTCTTTCTCTCACACTCCCCGCCAGCATGGGAGAGGTGGTGGCACCGGTCTTCTCATCTCCAAAGACTGGAAGTTCTCCACCTACCCCTCTGTAGTCAACACCAATTCTTTTGAATTCCATGCCGTAACTATTACTTCTCCATTAAAACTTCACATTGTAGTTATTTATCGCCCCCCAGGTCAACTGGGTGAATTTCTAGAAGAACTAGACATGCTGCTCTCGTCTATCCCTGAGGACGACTCGCCGCTTCTTGTCTTTGGGGATTTCAACATCCACCTAAAAAAGCCTTATGCCTCAAACTTCCACCTCAAACTTCCACTCACTGCTTACCTCCTTCAATCTCCAACTAGTCCCCACCACAGGTACACATAAGTCAGGTAACCAACTTGATCTTATCTACACACGCAGCTGTGATACAGAGAACACCTTGATTACACCTCTGACCTCGGTAAGTATCAAGCTTCACTCTCTATCTTCTTTGCAGACATTCACACTGCTAAATCTGCATTCTTCCATGACAAAATTAGCAGCGCCTCAGACTCCCACAAGCTTTTCAAAACTTTTAAAACTCTCCTCTGTCCCCCTCCACCACCTCCGTCCAACTCCCTAACGGCTAATGACTTTGCCAGCTACTTCACAGACAAAACTAGGTCTATCAGCAGACAATTTTCAGCTCCACCCATCCATGATCTCACACCGCACATACACACAGCAGACCATCTTCTCTCCTCTTTCTCTCCTCTTAAAGAGGATGATGTCTCTAAACTTCTGCTCTCTACTCACCCAACCACCTGCCCGTTAGACCCCATCCCCTCGCATCTACTACAAGCCATCTCACCCACACTCCTACCATCGCTCACTCATATCATCAACACATCTCTTAATACAGGAATTTTCCCCACTGCATTCAAGCAGGCCCGGGTAACCCCGCTGCTTAAGAAACCCACACATGACACTTCCCTACTGGAGAACTATAGACCCATTTCTCTCCTTCTGTTCATAGTGAAAGCACTTGAACGGGTTGTTTTCAATCAGGTGTCTACCTTCCTTACTCAAAACAACAGGCTGGACACCAACCAGTCAGGCTTTAAGAGCGGTCACTCAACCGAAACTGCCCTACTAACAGTTACAGAAGCCCTAAGGAGGGCAAGAACTGAGTCCAAATCATCTGTTCTCATTCTCTTAGACCTTTCTGCAGCCTTCGACATGGTTAACCATCACATTCTTCTGTCCGCCCTCTCTTCACTGGAACTTCACTCTCCTGGTTTAAATCCTACCTCGCAGATAGGTCCTTCAAGGTAGCTTGGGGAGGTGAAGTGTCCAAATCACACCAACTAGTCACCGGGGTCCCACAAGGATCGGTTCTTTGGCCTCTGCTCTTCTCCATATACACCACATCACTGGGTTCCATCATACAAGCACATGGATTCTCCTACCATTGTTATGCTGATGACACTCAACTTCACCTCTCGTTTCATCCAGACGATTCCACGGTAGCCACACAAGTCTCAGACTGCCTGGCTGACATCTCTTCTTGGATGAAAGATCATCACCTACAACTCAACCTGGCCAAGACTGAGCTTCTCGTCCTTCCTGCCACCCCGTCAGAACAGCACCAGCTTACCATCCAACTTGGTCCATCAAAGATAACCCCATCGACTTCAGTCAGGAATCTTGGGGTAATCATGGATGATCAGTTGACTTTTAAGGATCACGTTACTAAAACCACAGGTTTGCATTGTACAACATTAGAAAGATCAGACTGTTCTTAACAGAACATGCAACACAGCTTCTCGTCCAGGCACTTGTCATTTCTAGACTGGATTATTGTAATGCTCTTCTGGCCGGTCTCCCAGCCTGTACCTTCAAACCTCTGCAAATGATCCAGAATGCTGCTGCACGCCTGGTCTTCAATGAGCCCAAGAGAGCACATGTCACACCTCTGCTCATCTCTCTGCACTGGCTCCCAGTAGCGGCACACATTAAGTTCAAGGCACTGGTGCTTGCTTACAGAACAGCCACTAACACAGCACCCATCTACCTCAACTCTTTCTTACAGACCTACATCCCCTCCAGAAGTCTGCGGTCTGAAAACGAGCGGTGCCTCGTTGTTCCTTCACAGAGAGGCATGAGATCCATCTCAAGGACATTTTCTTTCACCATTCCCGGCTGGTGGAACGATCTTCCTGTTTCCATCAGGATGGCTGGATCAATTTCACAATTCAAAAAACAGCTGAAGACCCACCTCTTCCATGAGCACTTAACTGTCTCATAATATAACAAAAAAAAAAAATTCTACCTCTGTTTTTCCTTTTCTAATGTTCTCTATATACTTGCTTTTATACTATCTTAACGTTGTATTTGAAACTTTGTATTACTAGCACTTCTCGTGAATATTGCTTACATAGACGAATCGCTTGCTGTTTTCCTCAATTGTAAGTCGCTTTGGATAAAAGCGTCTGCCAAATGAGTAAATGTAGCACCCCTGTAGTTATCTATAACTAGGTACAACTTAATTAGATCATAGAAATAATTAGAGGTTAAATTGCTACAATTTTGACTGTAACCCCCTGTAGTTAGTCTCACGTAGCGAGAGGTCTGGGAACTTTGGCCGCTTTTTTTTTTGATCAAGGCCTGCCCAAGAGGCCATATGACCAACAGGTAAAGCAACCAATCACGTATCGTTTTGTGGCCGCGTCATGTTGAGAGGCGTGGAAATGTCCCCACAGTAACAGACCAGTGTACATTCACAAGCGTGTCAAAAGTTAACACCAACAACGTTTATGAGTTTATGCCAGAATTCAGCTTTAGTCGTTTTTGATGAGTTCTTATTGTAACCGAGTGTAATACGTTCGATAGTGTTGGAGGAAAGAGGCGGGGTCGACAGGGTAAATCCAAAGAATATTTATTTCAAAATAAAGGGTGGCTTCCAAAACGCCCAAACAAACAGAAAGTAACAAAGAGAAACTAGCTCTCTGCTAGCTCACACGCTGCTTCTCTAGCACGCCATCCGCGTGCACGTATCTGCTTCGTCTCCGTCTCTCTCTGACCCGCAGACGGCCCCGGCGGCGTCTCTTATGCCTCCTCTCCCCAATCACTGGAACAAGAGACAGCAGGTTAGAAGCCACGCATGACGGACTTGCTACCCTCCGTGCTCCGGACTGTAGTTCCGCCCTCCCAGACGGAGCGTGGCCACGCCCCCCTCGCCACAGTAACATCTGTTTTTCAAAGATAACAGACATTTAAACTTTAAACCTCTGTAGCACCGGTGCTATGTGCAAAAAAGTTAATTTACGCCCCTGTGGGCAGTTGTGGCCCAGTGGTTAGAGAGTTGGACTCATGATCAGAAGGTTGCTGGTTCGATTCTCAGGTCTGGCGGGTAACGGCTGAGGTGCCCTTGAGCAAGGCACCTAACCCCCACTTGCTTACTATACAAAATGTACAAATGTATAGTACAATGTAATGTAAGTCGCTTTGGATAAAAGCGTCTGCCAAATGCGTAAATGTAATGTAATGTAATACATTGCCTTACTGAAATTGAAAACATTATGTTGTTTACCATCATTTATCAACATCAACAGTAAGTCAGCTAGCAGTGTTTTTGGGGTGAAAAGTATATTTTCAGGACCTGACAAAAAGTGTATGTCTGGCAACTTTTGTTTAGGTGTTTATGGACAACACAGAAATTCTCAAGACTGTATTTGTTTCTTTATTTAACTTTTCAAAAAATCTATTTCCTATATGGTATTGTTATGCCAATGCAGCTTTGTGTGCCATTTATCGTATAATTATACTGGACATATTTGCATCTTGTTAACAAAATCTCTCTCAGTATGTCTTTTTGAACCAGATTACAAGAAGTATTAATAAATTACACTTTTAAAAATATTTAATGTGTCAGCTCTCACTCTTTACTACTCATTATATGGCTGTAGTGCTTTTATGGAATAGGAGTTGAAAGACATACTTAAGGGCACGCAAAGATGGGTGGTATTCATGATCGTACTGTATGTGGGCCGTTCTGAGCCAAAATGCCAGGGCCGATTTTTTTGTCTCAGTCCAGCCCTGGCGGACATGGATTTCTGCGCGAATGGACGGCACGAGTCGCCGCACGAATTTGTGTTCGTTAATTCGGTTAAAGTGCGCGACTGCTTCGCTTTTACAAGTGTGAATTAAGTTACTACATTGCATATAGATTTTTGACGCGATTATCAATGTAAATTAATACACTCACAGATAAAGTAAATTGTTCAAACTTAAACTTGAGATTTATACTGGGGCACAGCAGATTTATACTGGGGCACGTGCACCTGCTGGGAACGTTCCCGTTGGCCGGGTTTCATTCCAGGGAAGGTCAGGGATGAAACAGATAAGAGCATGCCAAAACTGTTCATTCTTTTATCAACACATTTTATTTTCTTTATTTGTATTTGCTTTTTCTTTTATGAAATATAGATGCAAAACGATACTCTTCAAAAGAAATGGTTGATGAATCTTCAAAAACGGCTGTAAGCCAGATATTTAATTTTCAATTGCAAGTATTGAGATGCATTCTATTCCATTATTAAAAACAACCTGAGAAAATCTTTTCTGTGATGTCTGATTATTTATGTGCGAAGTAGGCTTATATTATAAAATGTACGTAAAAATACAAAAATATTACTACACAACGCTCCTCGACTGCGCGTTTTTATTTGTTTCACTCCTCACCTCTTTCCTTGTCCATAAAACCACACTTCACATGTTACTTCATTTTTCGCTTGGGTTAAATAATTAATAAATTTTAGTAATGAATTATTTTAAGACTTGTTTATTTTTTGTGATTATTCCTTTATGAAAATTGATGTATTAATTAGGAAATTATAACGCGAGAAAATCCGTTAAAACCACTTAAAATGATCTTTTGAAAAATCCTTTTCAAATGCTCCCATGTGCCTGTAACAGCTGCAAGTTAAGAAACATTTAGGCAATGTTGTTAGGCCTATATATATATATATATATATTAGGGCTGTCAAACGATTAATCGCATCCAGAATAAAAGTTTGTGTTTACATAATACATGTCTGTGTACTGTGCATATTAATTTTGTATTTATAAAAATAAACCCATACATGTATATATTTAAGAAAAATATCAAATATATAGATTAATAAACATATAAATATAATTTCAATTATTGGTAAATATAAATAAATAAATCTAAATATTTCCTAAATATATATAGACCTACATGTATGTTTTCATAAATACAAAATGAATATGCACAGTAAATATAAATATATATATATATAAAAGGAAAAATAGGCTACATATAAAACGCACATTCCTGAGAGCGGCTATTCACATACTCAGCCTATAGCCTACCCCACGTCAGAAACAAAGGGATGTTGGAATGTTCAAAAACAGCATTGTCTCTCCGCATTTTTGACTTTCAATCTACACCCGAAAACAAGCAGAACCAAAACGCAATTCGCTTGGAATATGCCCCGCAATTAAAGGCTGCAGCATTGTTATCATAGCTCCACTGACCTTTTCTTCATCCATAATTCCACACAGCAGCACAAATATCACTTTTCTCTTTCGTTTTGCCACGTTTGAAAGCTGTACAGGGAAGTGCATCTGAGCTCCTACTGGCTGTGAAAGAACCTGTCGTGACCGACGAGGAACGATTTAAACATGCTAATCTTTCTGTCGGGTCGTTGTGCGACCTCGCAAGCACAATTTCGGTTGTCGTATACTATGACGAACTATTCGAGACGACACGATTGAATCTTGCGTCCCAACACCCCTCGCATTGCACAGCACGTTTGAGAGCGAAGCAGGAAGAGGCATATTTGTGTTGCGTAGTAGTGCGTTTTGTTATCGATTTCAAATAACAACAGCCATTTTCAGAATACCCCATCTTTAAATTAGGGGGAGATTCCGTGTTTCTGTGTTGTGTGTATATATATATATATATATATATATATATATATATATATAATCCAAGCAAACATTATAGCATATGTATGATGCATAGCCTTTAATGTCACACACAGCTGAATGTAGGGCACAAAAGAGAGAAATAAACAATATGTTTGTTCAGAATGTTGTTCAATGTACTTGTATAACGTGCTTGTACATGACATTATGACATTGATGAAAGCATCTGCAAAATGTATTGTGTGCCATTATGCCATTTAAGTTAATCTATGGAATCTTTGTTCCATCTCCAACCTGTTTTACAGGGTGTTGTTCATATGCAAGACTAATGTCACATGTCAAATTGTTTAACATTAAATGTAAGAAGTTTAATAGTTTTGCTATAACATATGTTGGGACAGATGATGAATTGTTGGTTATATCCTTCTTCACATATACATTATAAAATAAACTTTAAATGTTATTTTTCCTGAAAACATTATTTTTGTTTTTTGATAGCTATAAAGGCCAAAAGCCTTTAAACATAGTAATATACTAAAAATTTCACTAAATATCAATAACATATTTGTAAATAAATATATCAGTTTTGTCCATAAACTACTGGAAGGGCTAAATCAATAATAAACACCTGAGCACTGGACACTATACTTGGATTCACAGTTGCTTTCAGCTACAGATTCTGTATATTGTAATTGTTTGTCATGAACATTAAAAGTAACAATATATTTTGAAACCTAAGCAGGGGTGAGGAAGGGAGTGATTTAAGCAATGTCCCTGCAAAATGCCACAAACTGATGTTGAAAAAAACCTTTTAAAACATTTAAGGTAAGACTTTACTTAAAGGAGTGATCTTACGAGTTTTCAAGTTGTTCTGTATCTTACATGTGTTACAAGTTGCTCATGCATATATTAGACACATAAAATGGCAAAAATGTAAGTCTATGACCAAAAGAGATGTTTTATTTAAAAGTTGAGGCTCTCCAGGCTTCCCGAAAGTTACAATGTTTCTAGTTGCACTGAACTCACCCTTTTATAGAATTCTAATCGCAGTCACACACTGGCATTTTCACTGGCATTTTCTCGATACTATCGTGTATTCTCAGTCTAAAACTCAACTCAAGTTTATTTACATAGCGCTTTTTACAATTTGCATTGTTGCAAAGCAGCGGTACATGATACAAAATGACTACCCAGCAAGCAATAGCCGTCATTTTACCTTCTTGGTCAAGTATAGACCAGATTGTCCGGCTATGAGTAACCCACATCTAGTCGAAATATCCTTGAAATTGGTTACATGTCATTTTTGTCAAAAAAAAACCCTTGTATGATATCCCATCATGTAAACAAAGTCAACAGTGATTAAAAGGCGTTTGTTTTCTTTTCTTTGACACGTTCTGTGCGTAGCCACGATTTAGCTCTTATTGAGACCGGCTATGTGTAGCCCACTTATAGTCAAGCCAGTCAGCACAGAGATTGTTGATATATCTCATCATGTTCAATATCTAAATACTATAAGCAAGATGTAAGTGTCATTTCATTACATGTTCGATCTGTAGTTATGATTTAGCTCTGAATTGGATGGGCTACGTGCAGTCTGCTTTTAGTCCACCCGGCGAAATCGAGGCAATTTAAAGTCTAATTTAAATGGCTTTGCTTTAGCCGTGATTTAAACCAGCAAAGAATGTAGCCAACAAGTGTTACAATTATGACATCATATCATCAAATGCAATTAAACATTTGAATTATACATAGTTTGTATTCTATTTGCTGTCACATAACATTCATACACATTCTACAATATTTTTTCTTTAATTTTAACAAAGTAAAAATGCAATTACAATTATTGACCGCTAGATGGCAACTGTAGGCCTACGGAGACTTCTGGCAACGCAAGACTTGAAAGTTAGTAGGGATCACTGTTGCCAGGTCTCGCGATAACAAAGGCGTCTTTTGAAATGAGGAGAGAGCATTTCGTGGAGTCTTCTTGGAGATCATCGCACAAACAGCAATTGTTAAAGGATGCTCTGTCGTCTTGTAAGTATCTGTGTTGACATGTGTTCATCAGTTATCTACAATATTTATGTGTAGGAACCCAAACATTACACATTAGCTACATATGTAGGCTATAATGTGAAATGCAATGTAAGTCGCTTTGGATAAAAATTGCATAAAAAAACAATTTAGCAGCTAACAGTGTAAAGCCATGTTGTGGTTAGCTTAAACATGTTAACTTAAATCCTCTGTGTGCCCTTAAACTCAAATTATCAGAATACAACATGTGTAACATATTACAATTTGTTAAGAAAGTCATAAATATGTTTTATTCTTTAGCTCATTATGATATGACAATATGAGTTTTGATTTGGCAAGGTAAGTTTTAACAAGAAGACGATCTAAAGTGCTTTCCATTAGGGCTGCAACAAACGATTATTTAGATAATCGACTAATCTATCGATTATTAGAACGATTAATCATTGATTATTTCAACGACTTATCAGTAGGTTTTAAATGACTATTTAGCTTTTGCAAACAGTTAAAACATTGAGTTATACATATTTTAAATAATAAATAAACAAAGACAATTACTTTTTTGAAATAGTTGTTTTAATAAACTATGAACCAACAAAACAGGTACAACATTATCTTCAACTTTTCTGATTTTGTCCAACTTAAGTCATACACAAATGCTGTCTAAGCATGGACGATATATTTCTCTGAGCTGCTCTGAGAGTTTACTTAACATGCATTTCACTGTGTGCTTTGAGAAAAGCTGTCAAACGCACACTGTCTTTGCAGCGGTCCGCCAAAATAAAAGTCTGGTTAATTTAAACAAAATATAACCCAGACATAAAAAACACAGTAGTACACTTGTAACATAATCTGTATTAGTTACTATTAGTATACTATAGTTTATAATATAATATAATATAATATAACTATAGTATAAGTACTACTTGAAAACATCCAGAACAATTCAAATAATAAAATGGAATTTTAACAGGGCTCTGCAGGATTTATTTTTTGGGGCTTTTGGATAGATAAATGTATTGGCTTTATTAATAAATATTATGCAGCACCATACTATTTTCATCAAACATTAAGATGTTTAACAACATTTAAGTGGTTTGTTCATTTATTTACATAAATTACTTCATTCTTTTCAGTTTCCTAATGTTTACTTCAGGTATTTGATAACAGACTGATTGGAAAGACTATCATACAGTACTGCTGGTGGTTTTTACACCTGTTTTACTTATTATTAAATAATGTATTATTTTTTTATTAGTTTAAGTTTATATGCATTTATTTAAGACAATGTTTCCTATAACACTTATAAACATTGAACTTTTAAAAAAGGTTTTACAACAACATTGCCATATTCTGTTACATGTAAATACACTGTAAACCCTAATGTTGTATGTACTTAAACAATCAAGTAAGGTTGACTAAACATTACTTAACATTTTCAATTTTGGCCCTGTCACTTAAAAATATTGTTCATTAAAACTTCTGTACCTTCAAAATGCATAAACCTAAAATTTTGAGTGTTGTGAGCTCAAAATCAAAGGTTTATACTTAAAACGGCTCACTCATCCTTTAATGTGATTGACCATGCAAGGAGTTCTGTTCTGCCTAGCAACAAGAAAACTAATGGATTACAAAATTGGTCCTTGGCCTCATCTGTTTTGTTGCTGAAACCACATTTCAAGACGGAATATTTGCTATGTTCGGTAAGTACATTTAGCTATAAGTTATATTGTGTGATTTTTAAGTGTGGAATATGTTTATTTAAATACATTTCTATAATAATAGACAACGACAGACAATGAACTTTGCTAGCGTAGCCATCAAGTAAGTTAACGATATGTATTTGTGATGGTAACGCTATGATAACTGAGATATCAAATGATTCTTTGATTTGTAATACTGAAACATATTAGTTAATACACTTAATCATCGTGTATTTCTGTGGTAAGGAACATAGTTGCCACTTCTGAGATCAGTTAACGTTGTTTCTTTTCCCGCTCAAACTTTGCCAACCTCGCCATTATTTAACGATATTTTCTTAATTATTTTGTGATGGTATGATTAGTAAAATGACAACTTATTTCTTATTTTAACAGTGAGTTATACATATTTGATGAAGTCGTCTAACATTAATCGTTCTGTGAGAGAAAGAACATGGCAGCTATCGTTAATGTTACTGCTCAACTTTAAACCATGTGGGTTAGTTTTTTTCCGGGCAAACTTTGTCAGATTGAGAAGTCGACTTTTTACATATTCTGACTTGTACAGTGCATTTGTATTGTGTGTTACATGAATTCAAATGTATACATGTTAATATAATGTTGAATTAGGATTAGTGAATTTTTTTTTAATAAACTTTGTGTGCATTCTGATGAACATGCATTGATGATAAACATTTGATTTCTGATTACAATCATCTATTTCTTTTTTACTAGGTCATCGCAACACTATTCTTGATGTGCCAGTGGGAATCTTGTTCGAGGACACTGATCTTCAGCCCCCCAACTCCTTGCGTTTGACTTCTTTGATTTGAAATAATTCTTGAAAGCCAAGTGGTGATGGACAAAATGCAGGACCTCCCACAGGCAATCTGACTTCTCATCGATCTCATATACGCACTAGACCTGAATTATCCAAAATCACTCGCCAACACGTTTGATTTCATCCAGCTTGTACTAATGTCAATGGGACAAAATACTCTCAAGCCAGTATAGTTTGTACTGTAACGCTGTAATTTTGGTGAAAGAAAGATGTAGCATATTGTTTTACTCTTAAGTTCGCAATGTTTGCATAGCTTTAATGGTCAAATGTAATCGTTATGTTTACATTAACATAAATGTGATACTTACGTGAAGTATATATGTGCATAATTTTGTTGCTACCACCTTTACAGTGTGGCTGTGATCCATTTCCATTGTAGTGCTTACTGTATTTTTATTAATACAGTTTGTCAATAAAAATTCAAAGATTAAATATGCTGTTCATTGTTTTATTTCAATTTAATGTGCACAAAGCTTGCAGTCAAAAATAAGAACATAATTAACAAATTCAGTTAAGTGAACAAAATCATTGAAGTACATTAAATAAGCGGCAAGTTTGGTGAACTGAATAATTTAACCCTCTACCGCACGCATTATGATAGACCTAAAGAAAAATTATTTGACTCTTTTTCTTTTCTTAGAATGGCTTAACTTGAAGTGCTTTAAAAAAAAAATAGAAAAAAAAAATATTTTAAAGTACTTTATGATATGTTGCCATACGGCAACAACATACAATAGTGGAAATAACTAAGAGTGTAAGTTTACTTTTATTTAATATTTTTCCTAAGAAATGTTGTTTGTGTTGATTCAATTGGTGCTATTACAAGCTTTAACAGTACTTATAAATGACACCTTATACATACTTTTTTATTTTTTTTATTTATTCAAATTTTTTTTGCTGAATAAGGCTTTATATTCTTTAAATCTCATTACATTTTTCATGAATATTTTTTAAATTGCAAATTTATACAGTTAGAAACAAATATAATACTGTTCATCTTGTATCATAAAACATTGACATAAAACCAAAAACATTGCAGTTCAACATTACGCAGATGTATGCCCCCCAACCCATGAAAATTCAACATTCATGAAACTTCAACATTCATGAAAATTCAACATTACACAGATGTATGCCCCCCCCCCATCCTTGAAACTTCACCTTTTTATGTATGAAACTTCACAAAGCAGTTTTTTTCAGAGGTGAGGCACAGGTACATCTCACATTTGGTGCACTTCACCCGAACGATACCGTTACAGCCAGGATACTTGCACCTGCCTTTTTGAGACATCATTGTAGGCCAGTGGTTGGTCTGGTCAAGTCGTACTGGCTGTGGTGGCAGTGGGAAGGCAGGTCTCCGATGTTTTTTCCCATCCAGAGCCGATTCAGTGCTCTTTGAAGGCCTACCTTTGCGCTTCAGCCCACCCTTGTTTTCTTTGCAAAGGCAGTGTGCAATGTCAATTTTAAATTCAAGCAGACTGAGTTGTGCATTTTGTGTGATCCCCACATCCTTGCAGTCTCTGCGGTAGAGCAGCCAGCTTTCCACCGCGGTCATGTCCAACATATGGAACACAATGCGATGGTACCACTTCTTTGAGCGGATTTTGGTGCGGTACAGAGCAATGAGAGAATCCATGAGATCCACCCCACCCATGCTTTGGTTGTAGAGTTGAATGATGTTTGGACGTAATGACCTCCTTCTTCTTCTTATCCCACCGTTCTACAGTTGAGGTTGGAGTGGCTGCTGCAAATGTGCTTAGGAGGATAACTGGGCGGTTGTCGAACCATTTCACTGCTGTTAGTGCTGTACCGTCATGTGCGGTCTCTTTTTCTTCATATGTTCCACGTCTATAGGTCTTCATAACCTTGTCCTCTGTGAAGGTGCATCCAGCAAGACGATTTTGTCTCACAGTTCCCACACTGTGGATCCCTGCTTTTTCAAGCTGCACCTGAAGATCAACACCACAAAACCAGTTGTCATAAAACATTTTGTGGGACATATACATCAGCACAATTGAGGCCAACTTCAAAACAATATTTCCGCTGGCACCCAGGTCTGGAAAACCCTCCACTGAAGTGATTGGACCAGTGTAGAAATCAAAATTGTAGGCGATGCCATTCCTATCACAAAGCACAACCATCTTGTAGCCCCAGCGCTTAGGCTTCATTGGAATGTACTGCTTCAGCTGGCTTTTACCTTTGAATGGTATAATCTGCTCATCAACACATAGGTGCTCATCCATTGGGATGTGATTAAAACACTGCTGTAAAGCTGTTAGTAGCGGCCTCACTTTAAACAGCTTGTCATAGCCAGGCTGTCCAGCAGGTACCTGTTCGTTGTTGTTGGCAAAGTGTAGAAAGCGTTTGATAGATTAGATTAGATTAGATTAGATTCAACTTTATTGTCATTACACATGTACAAGTACAAGGCAACAAAATGCAGTTTAGGTCTAACCAGAAGTGCAATAGCAGCAAGTGCAGGATATACAGTGGTTGCATAAATTACATAAATAAATATTACAGAAGTAATTTACAGATGGAAATGTACTATGACCATGATTTACAGATGTCTCTAACTATAGACAGAGATTTACAGATGGATATGTACTATGAACATAATGTACAGATGGCTATTACTATAAACAGAAATTTACAGGTGGATGTATACAATAAGTTAGGCTATGGTGAGCAGCAGTGCGATGAATATAGAGTAGTGCAAATAAATTATGGACAGAAGCTATCTAAGTAACAGTGCAGTGGAAGAAGTTATTGCATATTTCAGTTAAAGTGTAGGAGTGCAAGATGCATAGTAAACAGTCGGTACTGTAAATGAACAGTTAGCAGTGCAAATGAGCAGTCTGGTAGTGCAAATGAACATAAATGTTATGTATAGACAGTCCATTAGTGCAAATAACAAGTGAAGTCAGGTGTGCAATGGGGGGGGGGGGGAGAAGAGTGTGGTAGTATATGAGGGGCAGTGGGATCAGTGAGGGGCAGAGTTCAATAAAGAGACAGCTCTGGGAAAAAAGCTGTTCTTTAATCTGCTAGTCCTGGTCCGGAGGCACCTGAAACGCCTGCCGGAGGGCAAGAGAGAAAACAGTCTGTGAGCCACTGGTGGCCTGAGAAGCAAATGTACTCCAGTCTGTGTGTAGAAACCTTTCCTGGAGTGTGAAATCTGCCCCCACAGGCCACACTTTGATGGTCTTCACTGATGGCTTCACACGATTGATGAGGGGTGAATACTTGGGGGTGAGGAACAAAGAAAGGTGATCGGACTGTCCCAGGTGGGGGAGGGGGGTCGCAACGTAAGCTTCAGCCATGTTTGTGTAAACATGGTCTAAGGTTTTGTTTCCTCTGGTGTGACAGGAAACATGCTGGTGAAATTTGGGGAGAACTGACTAAGTTTGAATGATTAAAATCTCCCGCAACAATAAACGCAGCTTCCGGGTGAGCAGTCTGTTGTTTACTGATGGCTGCATGAAGTTCTTTCATAGCAAGCTTGGCATCAGCATCCGGGGGAATGTAGGCTGCAGTTATAATGGTGGAAGTGAACTCCCGTGGCAGATAAAACGGTCTACATTTAACCATGAGAAACTCAAGGTTAGCTGAACAATGTTTTCCGACAATAACAGAGTTCGTGCACCAAGCTTTGTTAATGTAAATGCACAGTCCACCACCTCTGGTCTTACCGGAGCCATCTAACGTTCTATCCGCCCGGAGTGTGTGGCGTCCTGCTAAATCAATAGCATTGTCCGGTATGCCGCTGTGTAGCCATGTTTCCGTGAAGATCATAACATTACAGTTAAAAAGTCTCTTGCTGTAAGTGATGCTGAGTCGAATCTCCTCCATTTTGTTCACCAGTGACCGAACATTGGCGAGGAAAATGCTGGGTAAAGAGAGCCGGTGTGGTGTTAGCTTTAGCTTAGCTCTTAGTCCTCCGCGCTTCCCCCGCCTTTGTTTACGATCTCGACGCCGCCTGCGAGCACTTCCGCCCGGCCGGGTAGAGTGAGCGGCCTCGGTTGTTCTGGCGATCTCAGGAAGGAGTTGAAGGTTGTTGATAAAACTGTCAGGAAGTCGCAAACCAATATCCAAAAGCTCATGTCGGGTGTACGATGTAAAGGCACAGCTGTTCTGCACGAACAGACCCGAGATGAGCAAGAAAAATACCACAAAGTTGCAGAATCTGGAGAGAGCCTGAGCCTCGCGATGTGATCGCGCCGCCATCTTGGATCTTCAAAATAGCCTCCCATCTTTTCATTGACATTGTGTCAGCCACACAATCCACTCTTGTCTTTGTGCCCCAAAACATTCGGGTGTGTGGCAGGCCATATACAGACATGTGAAAGCACATCCCCAGGAACTGCTCCATCTCCTCAAAGGTGACATTCAAGGGTGTGGTTGGGTCACACTGGATGGCGTAGAGATTGCTCTGGAACACCATCTCTTCAATGATGTTTCTGCTCAGAAGACACCTGAAATATTCAATGGGCTCCTTTACATGGTCAGCATGAGGGAGACTGCCCTTCCATCCTGGAATGTCAGCAGTGCTCCTCTTTTTCCTCCATTTCAGGTTCTTCGTCTTTTGGAAGGGTGGGCACAGGGCAACTTTAACCTCTTTATCTAATAAAACATAACCAAACATACATTATTGTAATGTGGAAAACTTGTAGGAAAATGTGGATGATTCAATTTCAAGACCTCTACCTGACCCATAACTCTATCTCTTTTACCCCACCTTGTTCTGCTTTACTTCCTGCACAAGTATAAACCTACATGCACGCACACTCACGCACGCATGCACACAGTCACGCACTTTCGCTCGCACGCACGCACGCACACATTCATGCACTCTTAACACGCACGCACACAGTCGCGCACTCATGCACTCTAACACTCACGCACGCACACAGTCACGCACACACTCATGCACTCTTAACACTCACGCACGCACACACTCATGCACTCTCGCACGCACGCACACACACAATATGCTCTATAACAATAGACAGCCTTTCTGTACCTGTTCTGTTTCTAGCACGATTCCCTCTTCAGCCTGAAACTGCAGCTCTTCATCTGCTGAAATGATTAAAAAGTATTCAAAACAATACAGTGTTTGTGGTAGCAGACAAAATACAGTAGGTAAAATACATATTATAATCAATAAATAACAAGTCTAACTTATCCAGATGTATCAAAATAATGTAGCTAACACTGTTTACTAGACTATACCTGTCTTGTCTGCCTCTTAGCTAACTTACCTGAACTGTCTTCATCACTGCTTCCCTCAACTGTCCAATCCACATCATCCTCATGGTCACTAAATCCTATCTCATCCTCACTTTCATCTGCAGGAAGAGCCAGTTCTGCCCCTTTCTTCTTTACCTTGCCATAGAACATGGCCGTGCTCACTGATGTAATGTTACCTTTATTCATATCTAATCAAAAGTAAAATTTCCATTTAAATTTGATTTTATTCATAATTCAAATGTTATTAACAAATGACTAATCAACATTATATCACTAGCATTAATGTTGTTATTGTTACAATTTAACAGCTGACCTTGCTAGCTAGCTAAACTATTACAATAATGTAATTCCGCTATTGCACAGTGTTGCCGCTTGGCAACACACACATTTGATCGATTTACCAAAAACAAATTTTATAAAAACTTTTTTGAGTCGTGAATATGTCATTATAACTTACCTGAGGTGATGTTTCAGATTTTTCTCTGGATATGAAATGCGCTGGTCCTTGTTTTTCACAGACGTTTTAGCTAGCTTTCAGCAATTACAGACAAGAGACGGCAGTCTGTCAGAAATCGCGCCACAGAAAAAAAATGCATGTCATGTGACTTAACCAAAGCACATCATTGGCTAAACTAAGGTCTTCTCTTTCCAACAAAAAAACTAGAATGTTCTCTTAAAGAGACAGAGGCAAGGAAATGAACACAAAGAGTATGTTGCCATATGGCCACACCATGCGGTAGAGGGTTAAGCATAGTCTACAAAACCGCCAAGGTAAATAAACTTAAATATGGAAGTTTTGGTAGACTCCATTACTTAATTAAATTGAGACAACGAGTTTACTCAATTAATTTAGTTCAGTCAACTTATTAGGGTTTTCAGTGTAGACTATGCCAAAGTGATATAATATAAAACTGGATATAAAATGTCTCTCTATTAGGGCCTATTTACACCTGGTCACTTCATGCGTTTTCTCTAATTGGATAACTATCCGATTTGTTTAAACTGTTGCATTTACACTTGGCCACATAAATGGCCACACTCAGCTGAACGGATATGCAAATTTATAACTCTTTATTTATATGAAACGACAGGCACCGTTATTTTGCTTTACTTGGTTTTGCAAATGCAGTCGTGTCTAAAAAGGCACGAAAAACATGCATCGTAAAGTTTTCTCCTTAATTCTAAAGTATTTGGTAGCTTGTGCTCTCGTGGCATCATGCCGTTGCTTAATAACCACAAGTCGCGTTCTCCAGGATACCAAGATTTCAGCACTCTCGCCCTAAACCACAGCTACGATCACACAACATGTAAACAACCCCAGAGCTCCATCCCGGGCTGTTTTATTGCTTTATTTGCCTCAGGCGCAGCTAACTTGCGAGCAACACTCCGCTTGGGGGGAGTAAAGTGCTGACGTATGTGGTTTCAACAACCACATGCATTTACACTTGTTCAGTTTTGACTGGAATGTGTCCCAGACCACCTCCTGAAGTGGTTTGTGCAATCGGATTTAAATCTGTCTCAAAAGCGTTTCAAAGGGCATTTACACCAGGTCTTTTCACGATCGGATAGCTATCCGATCATAGAAAATGCATGAAGTGACCAGGTGTAAATAGGCGTTTAGTTGGAGGGCGGTGGGGGCCCACATCAATATTTATTCAGGGGGCTCTGAATTTTCTAGCTACGGCCCTGAGAGCGTGACTGGTGTTATAAACTGGTGTTCATGGGGTCAGTGCTGTAGGTCTTCATTGCTCTTCATTCTCTATTAGATGCGCACATTAAGTGTGTTGCGACTTTTTGTATTTAGGTTTGTTTATCCATGTGCTCTGGTGACTCTGCACGTGTCTCTGTGGCGTGTCACGTCAAAGCGCGCATGCGGCGATGATCATTGTACGTTTCAACATGCTTTTCTCCTCCGTTTGCCTAAAGTTGAACTTTATTAAACTATTAACAGCTTTACAAAGCGATCTGACTAAAATACGCGAGAATGAGCTTTTTATATGCATGCGCAGATCCCTACACGAGGACACCTGTTGGCAGAAATCCTCCACATTTCGTGGACCTCTGCCAACAGGTGAGTTGATGAATGGGATTAGATGATGACTCCCATCGGTGTCTGCCTCCCGAGTTCAGGAACAGACCCATGGTCGAGTTTATCGATCTCATCCGGGAGATGAATGGCTCTTGCCCTTGCGTGAGCGAGACCATCCTGGATAAGATCGATGATCATCTGATCCTGTCCGAACACGCGTTGAGCGCCCCAACTTTAGATCTCGATCCGGAGCCAGTCACCTTAGAGCCCGATCCGGAGCCAGTCAGTTTAGAGCCAGATCTGGAACCAGCCCCTTTAGATCCCGATCCGAAGCCAGTCACCTTAGAGCCCGATCCGAAGCCAGTCACCTTAGAGCTCGATCCGGAGCCAGTCAGTTTAGAGCCAGATCTGGAACCAGCCCCTTTAGATCCCGATCCGGAGCCAGTCACCTTAGAGCCCGATCCGAAGCCAGTCACCTTAGAGCCCGATCCGGAGCCAGTCACCTTAGAGGCCGATCCGAAAGCCAGTCCATTTAGATCCTGATCCGGAACCAGTCCCCAGGACCCACCTCAGAGTCAGCCCCCTCAGTCTCCTAGATACCCAACCCCCCTAGTAGTTCATTGGCGCGAACACTCCCGTTCTGCCCCTGTGTGTTTTTTTAATTCCCGTACCTTTAATTGAAAAAAGACTTCACTTCTCAGAATCCCTTGCACCGCACCTCCGCCATTTTTATTTGGACTCTCACCTGTTGCTCATTTGTTTCACACCTGTTCTGTGTTTGTACTTGTATTTAAGTTGTCTTTTGTGTTCAGTTCTTTGTGTATACCTGTTAATCTATATTACCTGAAATACGTACTTATGTTAGCTACCTGTTTGGAATATACTTACCTGAACCATCTACCTGTTTGAAGATACTCACCTTATTTCTGCACCTGTTTGGATTTTCTGTTTGTGCCCTCTCGCCAACTACATCATCTTGTAGCGTGCTCACCTGCCTGTACACCTGGACCATTACAGTCTGACCGATTTACGATATCGATTTTAAAAAAATGTTTAACTTGTCAACTTAAAAACATAACTACAACGTGTTTCAAGTAACATTCTGATATTAACAAACCATGCACACGTTTGTGTCAAATGTATTACACATGATTGTACCTTGACTTTTCGAAGTGATTAGAGAAATCAAAAGGTGATCTAACTTCTTACAAATAAGGGTTCCTGAAAATGAGTATGGCAGGTGCTTTACTGTACTGAACAGGTGCTAATACCTGTTAATAGACTTTCAAGAATATAAGTAGAAGAAGTCACCTACTGTAGCTCAGTAATGTATATCTTGTTCACAGCATGCTTTGCATAGGAGTGAATAATTAGAGTACATTATTATAAATGATCTTATATACTATTATAAAGAATACTGTATATTATTTTATGCATGACAGGGAAATAACCAGTGCACAAAATGACAATATGCTTTATTCAACTTTTTCTACTTCTCTTTTCTAATTGTTCTCTGTATACTTGCTCATACTATCTTAAATGTTATGTCTGAAACTTTGTATAACTAGCACTTCTTGTGAATATTGCTTCGCTTAACTTTACGCTTGCTGTTTTCCTCAATTGCCAAATGAATAAATGTAAATGTAAACTTTAAAGTATGTTGCCTCATCTTTTTTATTTTCAGGGTTTACAGTAAACATACTGTATATGGTTTTTATATATATATATATATATATATATATATATATAGATATAGTTCAGTTCTATATCAATAAATCATATATATTTAATGCATAGCCTGTATAGCCTGTCACACACAGCTTGTACTTTCATTTTTAAAGTTTTTTCCCCACTAGTTATTAATAAAGGGGATTGTGACATAAAATGCAGTTTGACAAGACTTTAAAACAGAATTTCCACCTAAAGACAAACCCAGACCTTTAGAATGTAAGTTACAAAGGAGAAAAACAAACAATATGTTTGTTAAGAATGTTGTCAATGTACTTGTATAACGTGCTTGTACATATGACATATAGGACTTTGATGAAAGCATCTACAAAATGTATTGTGTGCCATTATGCCATTTAAGTTCATCAATGGAATTTTTTTCCATCTCCAACCTGTTTTACAGGGTGTTGTTCATACGCAAAACTAACGTCACATGTCAAATTGTTTAAAAGTAAGAAGTCTAATTGCTTTGCTAAAAAAAACATATGTTGGTTTGACAGATGATGAATTGTTGGTTATATCTTTTTCACATATACAGCCAATGTATTAAAAGAGAATTTTATTTTTTTTAAACATTATTTCTGTCTTGATATATATCAAGGCCAAAAGCCTATTTACATTATGAACACAGTCATATACTGAACATTTCACTAAATATCAATAACATATTTGTAAATAAATGTATCTGTTTTGTCCATATAATACTTGAAGGCTAAATCAATAATGAACACCTGAGTGATGGACACTATACTTGGATTCACACACAGTTGCTTTCAGCTAAAGGTTCTGTATATTGCTAAACACAGTTGTGATTGTTTGTCATTAACATTAAAAGTAACAATATATTTGTAAACCTAAGCAGGGGTGAAGAAGGGAGTGATTTAAACGTCTTGTATCCTACTGCCCTCTAGCGGCAACACTCTGAACATCATAATTCCAGAACACAACACAATGTCCCTGCAAAAAGCCACAAACTGATATTGAAAAAAAACGTTTAAAACATTTAAGGTAAGATTTTATTTCAAACTTATTTACATTATATTAAGTAAAGACAAACACAATGCAAATACATGTCAAACCCTCTTAAGCCCATCCTACAGTATTTAAAACTGCAAAGATGACAATCACTCACCAGGATCACATAAATAAACAACTCCACAAATGTAACTATTTTTTGTAGTATAATTTATAGCTGCAACATTTAAGTTGAAAAAATGTAAAAACGTGTCTTCAAAAATATCAATTTTAAAAATAATTAATGTAAATATATAGACATTTTAATGATATTGACAAAAACATTATATTCATGGAGGTCATGTCAATATCCACTATCTAAAATAAAAACAGGTCAAAGCAATAAAATATTATTTTTGAGATAACATTTCCAACAATTTCAATGTTTCAATTCAATGTCCTTTATTTTCTTGTAGATTTTAAACATAGCTCTGTAATTATGGATACTACCGAGTTGTCTTTTATGACATGGAATACACATGGGCTCAAATCTAAGATCAAAGAGGTGAAGATAGAAATAGAGTGCCATGTTGCATTCATTCAGGAAACTAACATTGGGCCAAATGACAAATGTGTTTTTAAGAGACTTGACAACTGGAAATCAGTTTTTACAAAGTATAGCTCGCAAGAGAGAGGGGTGGCGATTTTAAGAGTGAACAGTGAATAGTCCTACACTCTTAAAAATAAAGGGGCTTAAAAGGTTCTTCACAGTGATGCCATGGAAGAACATTTCAGTCAAAGGTTCTTTAAAGAACCATCTCTCTCTTACTTTTTTATAATAAATATAAACCCTTTCTCCCAACAAAAGAACCTTTTGTGAAACAAACTTCTATGGCATCGAATAACCTTTTGAAGCACTTTCTTTAAGAGTGTATATTTATTATTAAATTGTATTATAAACACGAAATGAATGAGTAAAAGGTAATATTTGTTTTTACATAAAATGTCAAAATTCAACTTTACACTGAAAAAAAGGTTAGTTGGAATTACTCAATTTAATCATGTTCATCGGTTCAACATGATTTATTTAAGTTTTTTAACATAATTTTTCTTGCAATTTAAGATTTTTTTTTAAATGTTATGTTAAAAAAATTTAATTCAATTGTGTGGAACCGATATACATGATTAAATCGAGTAATTCCAAAGGAACCTTTTTTCAGCTCAAATTCTTAAAACGTGTATTTCCTTAAAAAAAATCAAGGTCATGGGGATTTTACATACTCAGAATGTAGAATGCAATTGTAAGTCGCTTTGGATAAAAGTGTCTGCCAAATGCATAAATGAAAATGTGTATATATACGTCTTCTACGTAGTTTCAGATGTTGATCAGAACAAAAATGTTTAAAGTACTATCTTTGTAATGTAACTGCTCTTTTAGCTTTAACTGTTTGGAGGTGTGGGCCTCAACATAATAAAACACAAGATCTGACAACTGAACAATGTATTCATTTATATCTGTTGTGGACACCTGCCATGGCAGGGAGGTGGAAACCTAAAAATAGACTTAAAGATCAAATATCTAAATATCTGTAGAATTACTGCAACTGTGTGTTTAACACTGTAAATCCATTTACATTTTTAGTAGTTGAAAAATCTGTTATTTACCAACTTTCCTCATCCTGATTTCAATGGCTTTATTTTTTGTTCTTGTGATTTTATAAACTTATATTGTTTTCAGTCTTCAATTAAAATATACAGGATAAAAAAACCAATAAAAAACACCAAAATGATTTTTCCCCACATTTTTATCTTAAGTACTGTATTTAATTACCCTTCTAATCTGTAAAGTTAAAGATAATGTTTATGGCATTTAAAAAAAATAGTGACTGACTTATAATGCAGACATCAGCTGGCTAAACTCAATGAAAAGCAGCTACAACAAAGCTAGGAACATTATTTTCATGTATTTTTTTTAAATAAATCTACAATAGTGAAAATAAATGTACATTACTGCAGTATGTGTGTACCTTAATGTATGAGTAAGATTTTTTTTATGTTAAGATTTGCTTAAAAATAAACATTGTTACCATTCTAACATAATTGGCAATTTTGTTTCCTTTCTATAACTTAAGCAAGAAAATATTTGTAAGAAATATGTTTGAAAATATATAGAATATACAGGTGAAAGCCTATCAGTAATGCAGAAGCAAGGAATTATGTTCAGGCTGTCATGTAAATGTAATAGACTGACCATCTTCTCTGATGTCTCCACCTTTATATAGGTGATAGTTGTTAGGAAAACATTAAAATATCAAAATAATTTCAGATATTCTCCTCCAGTAATGTTAGCTACATTAAATACAATAAAAACCAAACAGGGCTTAAGCCGAACAAGTTAAATGTTACAAGTGTCTTGATCAAAATTAAATTTCACTGTCATTTTAAAAACATATCAGTGCGATTGTTTTGTCTCAAGATGCACACAATAATGTTTTTTGTGACATATGTTTTTAAAGAGTAAATAGCTTCTGATTTTTAAGTGTCTACTTTGGTGTATGGAGTGTCCAACAACAGGTTTATGTACATACATGGTGTTAAAACACTATTATTTTGCAATAATAAGCCGTTTTTATTAACTTATTTCTTGACTGACTCTCAAATGATTCGTTCCGCGATTCATCGGTCTAATCCCCGCCTTTCCGCTAGCGTAGTCTGATGTGATTGGTCAGATGGTCTAGTCTGCTGTGATTGGTTAAAAGCTGCGCTGAACATTATCTAGTTGTGGTTGAAATCAGCATGTCTCAAGAAGACAGGTGAAACTAAAATGTTCGCTAGTTATGTTGTTTATTGGATTCATCTTCCAAATAAGAATTTCAGCCATATAATGCATGTTTTTCATTGTCACAAACAGCTTGTACTTTCTTTTTAAAAATTTCCACTGATAAATAATAAAGGTTGTGACAAACAGAAATGCAGTTTGACATGATGTGGACACATACAATCTCCACCCAACGACAAACATTTAGTTCAATTGCCTGGTCCGAACCCTCCCACTGAGCAAAAGTTCCTTCTTATAGACGTCTTATAGACGTCCCCTGAGGAGCCAGAATGAAAGTTTTTCTGACGTCTTTTTCTGACGTCTTCTGGACGTCCAATGTTGACATCCATATGACATCTATAGAAGGTACGAATGTAGTTGAAATGTGGTTGTTGTGGACGTATTTTCAACGTCTTATAACATCAACGCAGACTCATTTTAGACATTATTTTAACAAAAATAAGTGTTACACTATGCATTATATTAAAACATATTTATCAATATCACTTTTGCACCCGTTATTAATGTTGAAATTTCAACAAACCACCGTTTTTGTGATCAGTGTTTGCTTTAGTTGGGCTCTTGACTCTTGGTTTAACGTCATGTTTTTATTGGCTGCCAATTTGTGTTTGGCAAAGAAATATTGATAAATATGTTTTAATATAATGCATAGTGTAACACTTATTTTTGTTAAAATAATGTCTAAAATGAGTCTGCGTTGATGTTATAAGACGTTGAAAATACGTCCACAACGACCACATTTCAACTACATTCGTACCTTCTATAGATGTCATATGGATGTCAACATTGGACGTCCAGAAGACGTCAGAAAACGACGTCAGAAAAACTTTCATTCTGGCTCCTCAGGGGACGTCTATAAGACGTCTATAAGAAGGAGCTTTTGCTCAGTGGGCTAGTTCGATTGCTCCCCCTGCTCCCGCTGGACTGTGTTCATATTATTTTATTTGGGTCGTGTGCTTTTGTTGGAGTTTAACAAACATTGGAGTGGAAAGGCTGCAATACGTATACTGGTGCTGACTAAAATCAAATTTAAAGTGGTCTCCTATTTTTTTTTACTATTTATTTTATAATTGGTTGACATTTTTTACTTTCTTGTTTGCCATGTAATCATGTTTTATATCGGTGAAACTATGTTACTATTGGATATTATACACAAGCCGATTGAAGAACAGCTTTTACCCTCAGACTATTAGACTGCTTAACACTTAAAACTCAACACTTAAACTGACACACTCCACACACTCACTCTTCACCATACTATACACCACACACTCACTCTTCACCATACTATACACCACACACTCACTCTTCACCATACTATACACCACAGTATCACTCTTCACCATACTATACACCACAGTATCACTCTTCGCCATACTATACACCACACACTCACTCTTCACCATACTATACACCACACACTCACTCTTCACCATACTATACACCACACACTCACTCTTCACCATACTATACACCACAGTATCACTCTTCACCATACTATACACCACAGTATCACTCTTCGCCATACTATACACCACAGTATCACTCTTCGCCATACTATACACCACAGTATCATGGACTAATGCAATAACCATCCATTAACAATCTGCACTATGTGCTGAACCATCACACATACACTCCGTGTGCATATCTGTATATTCTGTTATATTTTTTATATTTAATGTTTATAGACACCGTCCAATGTGTATATCTTGTGTATATAATGTGCATATGTGTAAATGTATATTGTCTTTTTTGTACAGCCCATCTGTTATAATTTGCACTGCTTGCCTGCACTACATACTGTCTACTTACAAGGTTTTGTCATACAGTTGTTTGTCATACAGTTGTTTGTCATACAGTTGTTTGTCTGTTCAACTGCATTATGCTTTGTACTGAGCATGCACCCAAGACTTTCACTCACCACTCGTGGTGATGTGACAATAAAGGTGATTTGATTTGATTTATATATAATTATTAATAAAATATAGTAATGGGGTGTCTAATAATACCGAACTTGTTACAAAATATATCAAATACATGTATTGTATTGTAAATTCAAGGTATAGCCAGTATCATCAGTATCAATGTATTCTGATGTTGTACCATATCCTTTAATTGTGTTAGACAAAACACATGATGAAAATATTTGTAAAATATTTGTGATTTATCATTCATCAATACTTAAGATGATTTATTAAAGTTGATTTAATCTTTACTTTTATACGTTTATGGTGAAATTGTCTCTTACTCAACATAGTGGTTTTACTGGTTTGTGAAAGTGATCATACAGGCAATTGATCATCCGATTCCAAAAAGATGACCAATTGACTGAAATTCCAAATCGGTAGCCAGCCTCCAAAGGCAAGTTGCAATTCTTTGTTCGACAGGTAATGATTTGCGAAACCTGAAACAGATCAATTATACAGAGTAACCATAACATAAGCGTCTAACATTCATACCCACTGAGCAAAAGCTCCTTCTTATAGACGTCCCCTGAGGAGCCAGAATGAAAGTTTTTCTGACGTCTTCTTGACGTCCAATGTTGACATCCATATGACATCTATAGAAGGTACGAATTTAGTTGAAATGTGGTCGTTGTGGACGTATTTTCAACGTCTTATAACATCAACACAGACTCATTTCAGACATTTTAACAAAAATAAGTGTTACACTATGCATTATATTAAAACATATTTATGTCATTAAATCAATATCTCTTTTGCACTCGCTATTAATGTTGAAATTTCAACAAACCACCGTTTTTGTGATCAGTGTTTGCTTTAGTTGGGCTCTTGACGCTTAGTTTAATGTTAGTGTAATGTTTTTATTGGCCACCCATTTGTGTTCAAACACATTTGTTTTGGCAAAGAAAACAATGATCCAGTGGGATCAGAAAGTGTTGGTAATTTCATCACTATGAAGTCACTCAAACAACTCTTAAGTGTGTAGTTATTAATATGTGAACACTGTGTTATGATGCAGTTTAAAGAGATTAAAGAAGTTTTATAGATGACAAACAGAGCACGTGATTTAAAAACCTGTTACACTGCAGAATCAATTACACATGAAGAATCAGTTTATGAAACTCAACAATGGTGACAATCAACAAAATAAAACTTAATGCTGAAATGCATGCTGGGTAACATCATAGTACAAAAACTCATTGATGACTCCCAGCATGCATTGCAGTTGATCTGTTTATCTGAATTAGTTTGATGATTGTCACCATTGTTGAGGTTTGTATGATGAACATTGATGTCTAAGTTTGTCAGTAAACATTTTCTGATATTTTGTCTCTGTACTTATTTACTTGTAAACCTTAATGTCAACATCAGTCATGAAAGGATCAAATCTTAGTATAATTTAGAGAAGTTTCTTAAACTTATTATTGCTTAACACTTGTCATAGAGCAAACTACTCCTTCAAAACCTTTATTTCTTTATCAATGCACAAGTGTTCTTATTGAAACACAACTACAAACATTGAAAGAAAGAAAGTTAACTTAATGAATGTTAAGAGTCAAGAGCCCAACTAAAGCAAACACTGATCACAAAAACGGTGGTTTGTTGAAATTTCAACATTAATAGCGAATGCAAAAGTGATATTGATTCAATGACAGAAATATGTTTTAATATAATGCATAGTGTAACACTTATTTTTGTTAAAATAATGTCTAAAATGAGTCTGCGTTGATGTTATAAGACGTTGAAAATACGTCCACAACGACCACATTTCAACTAAATTCGTACCATCTATAGACGTCCTATCAACGTCAACATTGGACGTCCAGAAGACGTCAGAAAAAGATGTCTGAAAAACTTTCATTCTGGCTCCTCAGGGGACGTCTATAAGAAGGAGCTTTTGCTCAGTGGGCAGTGTTAATTTAACACTGGCCAATTTGTTGTGTACATCACTTTTGCCCAGCATTAGTCATATGCAGAGTTAAAGTTTCAGTAAAGAAGTTTTCAGTGAAATAACCAGAAACAGAAAGCACACAAATGAGAAGAGGAAACATTAAATATTAATGTCAATATTTACACAGAAGTCATTCTCTGGTGTGTTGTATCAAGACACACAGACTTGCCGGATCTGCCACGCCCCCTTGTTCCGGAATTTACAATTCAAGCACTGCACACAGGTTATATTGTCCTGATAGCAAGCAACCATTGAATCAATGTTAAAAACGGATTGATTTGTCAATGTTAATTGCATTGAATCAATATCACTTTCGCACCCGCTATTAATGTTGAAAAAGTGTTGAAATTTCAACAAATCACTATTATTATGATCAGAGTTTGATTTAGTTGGGCTCTCGACTTTCATTAAGTTAACTGTCTTTTAATGTTTGTAGTTGTGTTTCAATAGAAACACTTGTGCATTGATAAAGAAATGACGTTTTTCAAAAGGTTTAATAGGAGTTGTTTGCTTTTTCGGACAAGTTGTACGCAGTAATAAATTAAAGAAATTTCTTTAAGTTACATTGAGATTTGATTTATTCACGACTAGTATTAACATCCTGGTTCACAAATATGAAAGTACAGAGACAAAATGCTTCACTGATCATATACACATCTCAACAATGTTGATAATCATCAACCTAATTCAGATAACAGATCAACTGCAATGCATGCTGGGAGTCATGAACAAGTTTTGTACTATGTTACCCAGCATGCATTGCAGCATGAAGTTTTCGTTTGTTGATTGTCACTGTTGAGTTGTTGAGTTTCATACACTGATTCTTTAAGTCTAATTGATTCTGCAGTATTAGTATATATTGATTATGACATTATGATAAACTAGAATCAAGAGCTCAATTAAAGCAAACACTGATCACAATAATGGTGGTTTGTTGAAATTTCAACAATTTTTCAACATGAATAGCGGGTGTAAAAGTGATATTGATTCAATGCATTTAACATTGACAAATCAACAGTTTATAACATTGATTCAATGGTTTCTTGCTATCTGGGTGATGCTTTATTGAAGACAATACATTTATATTCTGTAACCTTGAAATTATCTTCACTATGTACATTCAACAATATGATCTCGAAGAAGTCTTACTCAAATAAGGAAACACTTTTCAAACAAACACAGAAAGTGCTGCAAAGCAGATAAAATCATATTGTATCTTCTTGTCGGTATAGTTTGTTATAAGAATGTTCCTTAGAGCAGTGGTTTCAACTCCAGTCCTCTGGGCTTTTTTTAATGAAAGCTCCAGATAATTGTGTTTAGCTTTTTACATGACAGCTTTAATATTAACTCTCGTATTCTGAATGAACATTTTCTAGCTTTTTTCAACTAAATTCTACTGCACATGTTTTTCAGTGTATGTAAAACATCTGATTCAACTCATCAGTTTGTTCATTAGAGAGACATTTCAATCATTCTGAGGGAGTCTGATGAGTTGAATCAGGTGTTTTATATACAAACAACATCTAAAACATTGTGTCAGGAATGATCCAGTAGGACTGGATTGGAAAAAACCAAACTAGAAAACTTCAAGGCAGGTGTGTTGGATCTGCTTGAAGCTAAACTCAGGGATGACTGCAGGGACAGAGACTCTGCAGGACTGAAAATGGCCATCTCTGGCAGAGGCTGTACACTGTACAGTAAGGCTAATAATATTAAGTCGTAGTCCAGTAGTTAGAGAGTTGGACTCATGATCAGAAGGTTGCTGGTTCGATTCTCAGGTCTGGTGGGTAACGGCTGAGGTGCCCTTGAGCAAGGCACCTAACCCCCACTTGCTTACTATACAAAATGTAGAAATGTATAGTTCAATGTAATGTAAGTCGCTTTGGATAAAAGCGTCTGCCAAATGCATAAATGTAATGTAAATGTATTAAAAATAACATTCTGTTTAATGAAAATATCCATCAATTCGCTTTACAAGACATCAACATGTCGCCAGTAGCCGCTTTTTTGGAATTATGTGCTTTAGAAGCGAACGAGTAGTAACTTGTTAAGAGCTCAATAATGGTGGTTTGATGAAATTTTCACTTTCTCCAACATTAATTTCTAGTGATCATCAAGACATTGATGAGCTTGTTCAGGTGTCTTTGATTTGGGTTGGACCTAAACTTTGTAGGACAGTGGCCCTCCAGGACCGAAGTTGCCAATCCCTGAGCTACATCTTGTAGCTTGCTTTACTGATTTATTTTGGGTTGTGTGCTGGTTATGGAAATCATCATATATGTTGTCAGGGTGTTTAATTGCATTTTGAGGGCAAAAAAACTGAAAACAATGCAAATAAAAATAAGAGTCAAGAGTCCAACTCAATAAAACACTGCTCACCATGATGGTGAGTTTCAACTACATTACTATCAACAAAACAAATATTAAGTGTTAACCCGCCCACGAGCCTTGTGCATGTTAAGGGTTAAGTATTTTTTATTTGAAATACTCTCCAGCTTTGAAGAAAAACAGGTTGTTTAGAGTTTACATTATCAGCTTAAATACACAAAATACACAAAACAACTGTGTATTTAAGCTGACGTGCTACGTTCTGTTATCACTGTCGTATGAAACATTTCAACTGGATCATGTTTCTGATTTTCCGGCTCACCTGCACTGCGCTGAGAGCTTTAAACGCTCAGGCAAAAGTGGTCACAACAGCTGATGATTTAAACAAATTTCAAAAAATTTTCTACAACAACAAGGAACCTCAAGGAATGGATCAGAATGCCAGGAGAATTTGTCAGAAGATGGAAAATAAACCTTTGTTTTTTGCTACTCTGTATTCGACTTATCACAAAATTCCTCTTTACAGTGCCTATATATTTGATTCTCAATGCTCACAAACAGAAGATGAAAAACCTAAGAGATGCAACAAATGGAACATCGAGCCACAGCTAACAGTAGGTTTTACTATTTAACAAAATGTATATAAATTTTTTTTAATTATATATGGTTTTGAGTTATTTACATTGTTATTGCAAATACATATGTAAAACATTGAGAGAAAATGAGTTAGGTTGATTAAACTCACTAATACAGCAACATCTCAAATGTTCTCTAAAAAAAGAAGCTTGTGCATATCAAGCAAACTGTGCTAAAGTAATATTTCTTTTGTAGATTTCATCTGAATCTGATCAAATGATCCCTGAGAGAAAAGCCAAAGTCTTTGTTAATAAATATAAAGTAAATCAAGCTCTCAGCTCTGATTATGAGCACACAGGATTTGATCGCGGACACCTGAACCCCAACGGTCTCCAATGTGCCGATGATGCTCGTATGGCAACATTTACTCTGAGCAACGTTGCACCGATGGATGCTTGCTTCAACCGCATTCACTGGAGGAACTGGGAGGGTTATTTACATGCTTTTTTAACAAAAACATTTAAAAGTGATAAAGAAGCAACAGCTTACATCATCACAGGTACTGTACCTGGTAATAAGAAAATACCACAAGAAAGCGACTGTGAGGACAGCCGAGAGTTAAGACGGGTCACAGTTCCGTCTCACATCTGGACAGCTGTCTGTTATAAACATCACAAAGATAACACAAAGTCTTTTTCCTTTGGCTATTTAGGAGAAAACGAGCCAGAATTCAGCATTGAGCTCATGAGTGTTTCAGACATGAATCAGAAGCTCAGTGAACTGTACAGCAAATACTCAAAACCTTCTATTAAGATCTTTCATGGTGACTGTTTTAGTGGCCAACAGTCATCTAAGGATGCTGAAGCCAATTTTTTAAAACTAATTAAATTGCCAGAGTACCGAAACCCTCGTAAAAGGGCCAGAAGTGACAGTGATGCCATATCTGCAAAGAAACAGAATTGACCGAGGCACAGTACACACATCATTTTAAGGCAAAATCATCCTTGTGCCACGTATGGATATTACTAATAAAGCTTTAAGAAATAATAATGCAGCCCTCCACTGTCAGTTAATAGTCTTAAAAGAGTTTGTTATCAATATTTAACATTTATTACTGATATATGCAGTTGGTTGGGTTACATGTGTTTGTATTATGACTAATGAAGATCAGCATGCTCTTCTGACAAATAAAGCATCTTAAAATGCCTTCTTATTATGTAATCTTTATTTAATCTTAAACCTAAACAAAGAACACAAAATACTTACAAGCCTCGGTATATAAAGCTTTTAAAGTAATGAATCATATGTGTTTTCTTTTGAATTTTTTGTAAACCTATATAAAATATTTAAATTCAGTTGATTCACTTGCATCGATATAGTCAGTAGTTGTGTTTTCAAACTTTAAACTGCAGCAGTGTTTATTCCTGCCTGCTCAATGTGTTTGAATTCATGAGATTTCTTTTATAAATTCTTCATCTCCAACAGAAAAAGTGAATTGTGCCGATACTCGTGAGAAGTCAAACTGATGATGTTTCTTTTTGATTATCTGTTTCCTGCACGTGTCACACTTTGCACTTCATGAACTTTATGAACGCGGATCAAACCTGAGTTGACAGAGAATGTTTATACCAAGCGTTGCTGAACCTGATTTAAACTAGGTGGGGTTTATCTGGTTTGTTCATTTCGCTTTGTGAAATAGGCCTCAGGTCAGGTGTGATGGGGAATGAAGCCTTAAGTTAAGCACCAAGACTTTCCCATGACTGTTTCGAAATAAGATTCAAAGCTTTGAGAGTGTTGTACAGTGCCATCTGTCGTCCACTTGACGTTCACACACTGATGTCTTTTCGACCTCCAAAACACACACACACAATTTTGCACTTCATCAAATCATTTTTCTGAATAATGTTTGTTTTAGTTGGGCTCTTGGTTCTTGTTCTATCATTAAATTACGTATCTTTACTTTTGCTTGCAATCGTGGTTTTAATAAGAACACTTTTGTTTTGCTATAGAAAGAGAAGATTTGGTTTACATTGAGCAGTTTGGTTTGATTGCCAAGTGTGAGCAAACAGTAATAAAATTAGGAAGCTTCTTTATGTAGTATTATTGCTGATTCTGTTAATGTTATGATTCCCAAATGTTAGTATTGAGACTTAACAAACAGACACGGACACGCTTGCATATCAACATATGTGAGCAGCAACTCATAAAATGCTAATTTTGCCTAAAAGTGAGAAACATGTGGTAAAACTCCACCTGCCGTTTATTGCAATGGGCTACACATATTAAATTGCTCTTTACCAAAATCAAGCATTTACATTTTTTTATAGGTTTTAAAAACCACATTGTTCATGTAGTACACTTTATTAGACACGCATGTGTTAGCAAAAGTGGATGTCCACCAACTTAATACACGTGGTCATTTCTTATAAAGTACAGATGGACTTTTCCCATACAGGAAGTGACCACATGCAAGTTGTCAGAAAGAACTTATTACAAAAAACACATTGGTTTAGATGGCAGGTGGAAGCCCTTCCGTAAGAAAACGAAAGGTCGCAGGATCTCAAAATTCGAGATTGTTGATTTCCTAGAAGCCCCGAGGTATCCCCCAAATGTGCAAAGCTCTAGAACAGTAGTTCTCAAACTGTGGTGTGCGTACCACTAGTGGTACTTAAAGAGACCCTTGGTGGTATGTGACACAACACAAAATTAAAAACTCTACCCACTGAGCAAAAGCTCCTTCTTATAGACGTCTTATAGACGTCCCCTAAGGAGCCAGAATGAAAGTTTTTCTGACGTCTTTTTCTGACGTCTTCTGGACGTCCAATGTTGTTGTTCATATGACATCTATAGAAGGTATGAATTTAGTTGAAATGTGGTCGTTGTGGACGTATTTTCATCGTTTTATAACATCAACGCAGACTCATTTTAGACATTATTTTAACAAAAATAAGTGTTACACGATGCATTATATTAAAACTAAAACCCGCTATTAATGTTGAAATTTCAACAAACCACCGTTTTTGTGATCAGTGTTTGCTTTAGTTGGGCTCTTGACTCTTAGTTTAATGTCATGTTTTATTGGCTGCCCATTTGTGTTTAAACACATTTGTTTTGGCAAAGAAAACAATGATCCAGTGGGATCAGAAAGTGTTGGTGATTTCATCACTATGAAGTCACTCAAACAACTCTTAAGTATAGTTATTAATATGTGAACATATAATGTCATAATGCAGTTTAAAGAGATTAAAGAAGTTTTATAGATGACAAACAGCACACATGATTAAAACCTGTGACACTGCAGAATTAATTAGACAAGAAGAATCAGTTTATGAAACTCAACAATGGTGACAATCAACAAAAGAAAACTTCATGCTGCAATGCATGCTGGGTAACATCATAGTAAAAAAACTCATTGATGACTCCCAGCATGCATTGCAGTTGATCTGTTTATCCGAATTAGTTTGATGATTGTCACCATTGTTGAGGTTTGTGTGATGAACATTGATGTCTAAGTGTGTCAGTAAACTTTTTATGTTTTGTTTTACTTTTTTTTTACTTGTGGACCTTAATGTCAACATCAATCATGAATGGATAAATCTTAGTATAATTTAAAGAAGTTTTTTAACTTACTACTGCTTAACACTTGTCATAAAGCAAACTATGGGCAGTCGTGACCCAGTGGTTAGAGAGTTGGACTCATGATCAGAAGGTTGCTGGTTTGATTCTCAGGGCTGGTGGGTAACGGCTGAGGTGCCCTTGAGCAAGACACCTAACCCACACTTGCTTACTATACAAAATGTACAAATGTATAGTACAATGTAATGTAAGTCGCTTTGGATAAAAGCGTCTGCCAAATGCAATATAAATGTAACTATTCCTTTCAAAACCTTTATTTCTTTAGCAATGCACAAGTGTTCTTATTGAAACACAACTACAAACATTGAAAGAAAGAAAATTAACTTAATGAATGTTAAGAGTCAAGAGCCCAACTAAAGCAAACACTGATCACATAAACGGTGGTTTGTTGAAATTTCAACATTAATAGCGAGTGCAAAAGTGATATTGATTCAATGACATAAATATGTTTTAATATAATGCATAGTGTAACATTTATTTTTGTTAAAATAATGTCTAAAATGAGTCTGCGTTGATGTTATAAGACGTTAAAAATACGTCCACAACGACCACATTTCAACTAAATTCGTACCTTCTATAGATGTCCTATGAACGTCAACATTGGACGTCCAGAAGACGTCAGAAAAAGACATCAGAAAAACTTATATTCTGGCTCCTCAGGGAACGTCTATAAGACGTCTATAAGAAGGAACTTTTGCTCAGTGTGTATATTCATTTACATTTCGTGTTTTAATTTCAAATGTTTAATTCATGATAGATAAATACAGAATACATCTCAGCCTATGTGCAAGTTTAATAAAGTTGTATGAATTGTCATTAACTTATTATTGGTCAATGTAACTCAGGTGCGTGACAGGCAGCTCAAACACTAGAGTGGGAGCAGACAGGTACCTGTATGGGTCTAATCCGAAGAGCACTCCACAGAGTCTGTAAAAAGGGTTTTAATAGGGACAACAAAAAATGGCATAAACAGGTGAAAAACAGGCGATCCAAAAATGGGTAAACAAAGGCAGGTAAGTGAGTTCCAACAGGTACATTCAAACAGGTAAGTTATTCCGACAGGTAAAAATGTCAGGTAAGCAAATCCAACAAATAACAGCTAAGTTAACAACAGACAATAACATCAAGACTAGACAAAGGGTAAGCCGAACAAAGTTGTGTATAAATAGTGTCCCAGTAATGATGTGCGGGTGTAATCAAACATGGTGGGGGGGCAAGGGATTCTGGGAAATGAAGTCCGTGATAAAAAATAATGGAACAAAATAAAAAAATAAAAAACGCTTTTATGAAATTCCTTTTTGTAGTGTGTATTGGGCATTAGTTGAATATGATTTAATGGTCTCATCAATAGAACTCAACCAATAAAATGTTCAACATAATCATTAAATCCAGTAGAATTTATGTAATGGTTTCTATTGCTTTTATAAAAAGTATAGTTTATTGCTTCTCATAATACACACTGAAGTTAAAGTAACTTGAAAACTCAAAATTCAAATTTACTTGAAAGAAGCTAGTAAAAGGTGAAATTTTGTTTACCATGAAAATGTGAGTAAATCTTAAAGGAGCTTTCATGTAAAATCTGTAGACAATTATTTGTAGCTTTTATTAGAAATTCTCAGGTAAAGTTTACATTGCAATTTCAAGTAACTTTTACTCACTCTTCACTTGTAACCCTGATAGTAAACAACAACACCATTATTGTGATCAGTGTTTCATTTAGTTGAGCTCTTGACTTTTGTATTTTAACATAAAGTTTTCTTTGACTGATTGAGAAAAACTCATCTTTTTTCTCTGGCTTTTTTTTGTAGATTTTAATTCAGTGATAGTCTATTTTTATCTATATCATATATATGCTGTGTGGCTAGATGTCTCTATGCTATATAGTATTGGTGTAAAATGTTTCTTCTTTGTTTAAAACTGTACAGCACATTGGTCAACTGTTGTTTTTAATGGCGCTTTATACATAAATTGCCTTGCCTTGCCTTAATTTAACACTGTCAAATTTGTTGTGTACATTCCCCAGTTACTTGAGTGTTTAATGTAAATTGATTTTTCATTTTCTATTAAGATAACAGGGAATAAACAATTCAGTATGGTTCCTTAATAAAATAAAATTTTAACAAAATTGGGTAATTTAAAAAAGAATGCTACCACAATTTAAAATATTTAATTGGGCTAAAAACATGGTTTCTTATTTTCAATTAGCTCAACCTGTTATTTCCCATTGGGCTAATGTTTACAGACTTTTGCCACAATTGATCAAATTAAATTCACAGAAAATCTATTGGCCTGGCCTATATGAAAATTTGATACCAGTCACAAGAAAATTTGAGTTAGGCAGGCAAAAAATTTGACTGATGGGTTGTTTCCATCCAGCAGCCCTGGGAACCTGGCCACACCATGGAAGGTAGCGCTTGAACGTTGCATCATGAAACCTCTCAGACTCCTCATCAGACTCCCTCTGTGGATGGGATAAACTGCAGCACATGCTCCCGTTATACACTGTTTAAAGGCACTTTTGGAGAAGCTTGCAACAGCAATCTAGCGTTGAGCGTAAAATGTCACCCTCCCTTCAGATCATTCTCTACATCCTAAAACAACACAGACACAATGATGACAGACGGTTGTCTTTGTAAGCAGGGTGTGCCAAGATATGCAAATATATAGTCAAGCAGGAAAAGTTGGAAAAAACAACAGTATATAAAAACAAGAAGGTATTCTGAAGGACATTCAAACACATTGAAAAACAACTACAGCACAGTTAAGACATACAGACATCAAGAATCACTGGAAGAATCAGTCTTAAGGCGAGACACGGCAGGCAAAAAAGTCATTTTTGTGCATACCGGTCAATTTTCAGATTTTGGTATATTTTGCTTCTATAACATGTCTTCTTTAACAGTGATACTATAAAAATGACAAAGATCACAATTTTTTTTTATTTGAGGTGTTTTGTTACTCCTATCCTCTATTTGTCCTCATCTAATTGCATCTTTAGCAGCCGTTTTCTCAAAATGAGTTTTTTTCAACATTCAGAACCAAACGTCAACTTGTGTAACACTTAAGCCATACTTTCCAAATTAATTCTTAGTTATATTCTGAAGGTTATTACAGAAGGATTTATTAACACAATGTTTTTTAGCTGATTTACATACCAATTTTTGGTAAAAATATGGTGATAATTACATTTTATTTATGTGTTCATAGTATTTTGATATTTTTAATATCAGTAACTGTTTTCAGTGTCTAGATTTTTGTTTTTTAAATAGATGTAAATGTGCACATTTTTTTGAGATATCAGCTAAATTGCATTTAAAAACATGTCTTGTCAGAAAACTTGCAATGCAAAAATTTGTACTAATAATGTATTTTATTTATTGGTAAAATTTCAAGCTAATATGTTTAAATTAACAATAAAATCCTATTCACCTGCAGTGTCTCCCCTTAAGCCGCCTTTTCACTGCACACGATGGCAGATAGGACCGGAAGTCATTGGGTCTCATTCACTAAGCATACGCACGCACAGATTTTCATCACTTTTAATTTAATACTGCATTCCCGCAACTCACCAACTCCGCTGCCAGTCTCATTTAGGCGGAATCTGCGCTCCCTTTCTCCTGTCCATCTTTCATCTGTCATAGAAACCTCCCTTCCATCCTTCACACACTTTGCATCACTTGATGTTAATTCTGCCACAGACACACTTCTCACAACACTAACCTCGTGTCTAGACACTATCTGTCCTATTTCCTCCAGGCCAGCACGTGCTACTCCTTCCAGTCCCTGGTTGTCCGATACCCTCCGGGAACACCGGGCTAAACTCAGAGCGACTGAAAGGAAATGGCGCAAAACAAAAGACATCGCTGACCTCTGTAAGTATCAAGCTTCACTCTCTATCTTCTCTGCAGACATTCACACTGCTAAATCTGAAAAAATTTAGCAGCGCCTCAGACTCCCACAAGCTTTTCAAAACATTTAAAACTCTCCTCTGTCCCCCTCCACCACCTCCGTCTAACTCCCTAACGGCTAATGACTTTGCCAGCTACTTCACAGACAAAACTAGGTCTATCAGCAGACAATTTTCAGCTCCACCCATCAATGATCTCACATCGCACATACACACAGCAGACCATCTTCTCTCCTCTTTCTCTCCTCTTAAAGAGGATGATGTCTCTAAACTTCTGCTCTCTACTCACCCAACCACCTGCCCGTTAGACCCCATCCCCTCACATCTACTACAAGCCATCTCACCCACACTCCTACCATCACTCACTCATATCATTAACACATCTATTAATACAGGAATTTTCCCCACTGCATTCAAGCAGGCCCGGGTAACCCCGCTGCTTAAGAAACCCACACATGACACTTCCCTACTGGAGAATTATAGACCCATTTCTCTCCTTCCGTTCATAGCTAAAGCACTTGAACGGGTTGTTTTCAATCAGGTGTCTACTTTCCTCACCCAAAACAACAGGCTGGACACCAACCAGTCAGGCTTTAAGAGCGGTCACTCAACCGAAACTGCCCTACTAACAGTTACAGAAGCCCTAAGGAGGGCAAGAGCTGAGTCCAAATCATCTGTTCTCATTCTCTTAGACCTTTCTGCAGCCTTCGACACGGTTAACCATCACATTCTTCTGTCTACCCTATCGTCACTGGGCATCACTGGAACTTCACTCTCCTGGTTTAAATCCTACCTCGCAGATAGGTCCTTCAAGGTAGCTTGGGGAGGTGAAGTGTCCAAATCACACCAACTAGTCACCGGGGTCCCACAAGGATCGGTTCTTGGACCTCTGCTCTTCTCCATATACACCACATCACTGGGTTCCATCATACAAGCACATGGATTCTCCTACCATTGTTATGCTGATGACACTCAACTTCACCTCTCATTTCATCCAGACGATTCCACGCTAGCCACACGAGTCTCCGACTGCCTGGCTGACATCTCTTCTTGGATGAAAGATCATCACCTGCAACTCAACCTGGCCAAGACTGAGCTTCTCGTCATTCCTGCCACCCCGTCAGAACAGCCCCAGCTTACCATCCAACTTGGTCCATCTAAGATAACCCCATCGACTTCAGTCAGGAATCTTGGGGTAATCATGGATGATCAGCTGACTTTTAAGGATCACGTTACTAAAACAACTCGGTCATGCAGGTTTGCATTGTACAACATTAGAAAGATCAGACCGTTCTTAACAGAACATGCAACACAGCTTCTCGTCCAGGCACTTGTCATTTCTAGACTGGATTATTGTAATGCTCTTCTGGCCGGTCTCCCAGCCTGTGCCTTCAAACCTCTGCAAATGATCCAGAATGCTGCTGCATGCCTGGTCTTCAATGAGCCCAAGAGAGCACATGTCACACCTCTGCTCATCTCTCTACACTGGCTCCCAGTAGCGGCACGCATTAAGTTCAAGGCACTGGTGCTTGCTTACAGAACAGCCACTAACACAGCACCCATCTACCTCAACTCTCTCTTACAGACCTACATCCCCTCCAGAAGTCTGCGGTCTGAAAACGAGCGGCGCCTCATTGTTCCTTCACAGAGAGGCATGAGATCCATCTCAAGGACATTTTCTTTCTCCGTTCCCGGCTGGTGGAATGATCTTCCTGTTTCCATCAGGACTGCTGGATCAATTTCACAATTCAAAAAACAGCTGAAGACCCACCTCTTCCATGAGCACTTAACTGTCTCATAAAAAAAAAAAAAAAACATTTCATTTTACCCCTATTTTTCCTTTTCTAATGTTCTCTATATACTTGCTTATACTATCTTGACGTTGTATTTGAAACTTTGTATTACTAGCACCTCTCGTGAATATTGCTTACTTAGACGAATCGCTTGCTGTTTTCCTCAATTGTAAGTCGCTTTGGATAAAAGCGTCTGCCAAATGAATAAATGTAAATGTAAATGTAAATGTGTGAAATGTGCGTAGGAACGATAAAAAAAAAAAATCATGATTCCACAAAAACGTTCGTAGTGAAATTTATTCTAAATGTACAAAAAAATTTAAGAACTGCAGAAACCACATGTACAACAATGTAACTCTTTGGAACAACACCTAAGACATACCACCAACCTATTGAAAAAGCTATTGTAAGGCTTATGCCTACTTGAGTAAAATGTCCTTATAACGTGGAACACCAGATGGTAGTTATGAGATGAGTGGCATACATAATAACATCGGTGCAATAGATTGTACTCATTTGCGCATCAACGCACCATCCGCAAACACAATAAATAATGTCAACAGAAAAAATGACCATTATCAATGTTCAGTTAGTCTGCGATGCTAGCTGCAACATATTAAATGTTGTTGTTCGCTGGCCCGGAGTTACACATGATTCCTTTATTTTACAAAACAGTTATTTGGGACAATGCTTAAATGCTGGAGCGGTTAGAGACGGATGGCGTCTGGGTGAGTAGAAGCACACATAATATTTTGATTAATTTATATACAGGTTCATTTTTATTATATGCTTATTGTAGGTGACAGGGAGGGTTATGGTCTAAAAACATGGTTCATGACACCCCTAGCCAACCCAATGACCTCCCAGGAAGTGCACTACAACCTGAAACATGCCCGTGCGCGCTCGACGATAGAACGAACATTTGGGTTACTCAAATCTTGTTGGATGTGCTTGGATACAGCTCTTATACAGTCCAGAGAAAGTCTGTCAGATTATTTTAGCCTGCTGTGTACTGCATAACATCTAACACCTATCCATTATGGACCGCATGCTCAGCCCGAACCGTTGGGTGACGAGATGCAGGTAAACGTTCCGGCCCAAGCAGCGCTTCAGGCATGCCTTCAGCTGATTTATAATGGTATGTAATGTCCATTATAGTTTTGCTACAGAATGATTAAGGTGAAATTTGTAAAAGTTTTAGAGGATATTGAAAAACTTCAAAGTAATCAATATTATTTGCTTCAATACATTTATGTATGCATTTATTTGACTGCTAAAAAATACTAACAATTTATTCAATGTGTCATTTATTTCTTGTAGACCAGCTTCCAAGTCCTTGACGGCAATGATGAGGGCATCTTGACTGGCGAGCCTGATGTGATTGGTCAGATGGTCTAGTCTGATGTGATTGGTCAGATGGTCTAGTCTGCTGTGATCGGTCAGATGGTCTAGTCTGATGTGATCGGTCAGATGGTCTGGTCTGATGTGATCGGTCAGATGGTCTAGTCTGATGTGATCGGTCAGATGGTCTAGTCTGATGTGATCGGTCAAATGGTCTAGTCTGATGTGATCGGTCAGATGGTCTAGTCTGATGTGATCGGTCAGATGGTCTAGTCTGATGTGATCGGTCAGATGGTCTAGTCTGCTGTGATCGGTCAGATGGTCTAGTCTGCTGTGATCGGTCAGATGGTCTAGTCTGCTGTGATCGGTCAGATGGTCTAGTCTGCTGTGATCGGTCAGATGGTCTAGTCTGCTGTGATCGGTCAGATGGTCTAGTCTGATGTGATCGGTCAGATGGTCTAGTCTGCTGTGATCGGTCAGATGGTCTAGTCTGATGTGATCGGTCAGATGGTCTAGTCTGCTGTGATCGGTCAGATGGTCTAGTCTGCTGTGATCGGTCAGATGGTCTAGTCTGATGTGATCGGTCAGATGGTCTAGTCTGATGTGATCGGTCAGATGGTCTAGTCTGATGTGATCGGTCAGATGGTTTAGTCTGATGTGATCGGTCAGATGGTCTAGTCTGATGTGATCGGTCAGATGGTCTAGTCTGATGTGATCGGTCAGATGGTCTAGTCTGATGTGATCGGTCAGATGGTCTAGTCTGATGTGATCGGTCAGATGGTCTAGTCTGATGTGATTGATACACTGCGGTTAGAGTGAAAAGACGGCTTTAGCCTCTGATTCACATGGCACACACTGGAAACACTTAAGGAGACATTTTGACTGCTTTAGATATTTTATAGCCTTTTAGTTCTTAGCCAGAGTTGAGATGTTCTGCAGTCAGTCTGAAAGTTTGCCTATGTGAGAAAAGGTGCTACATGCACATATCCATTACTCCCAGCATGCACTTTGGCATGAACACTTTTATTGTCATTACAAACAGCTGACTAAAGCAATCACTAATCTGCATAATGGTGGCTTTCAATTAAACTAACAACAAAGTACCTATATTAACTGTTAATTCTCAATAAAGGCTTTTGTACAAAAAATATATGGTATTTTACTATTTATAAAAGTTAGGGTTAGGGCCTTTTTCACACCAAAAGTCATCAATTTTAGAGATGTCAGCAATCAGGATTTTCAATATGTTGAGATTTTTTTAGGGATTCAAATGATACAATGTAATAGTGATTTCACATAAATCTAAATTAACTGTCTGTAGTGTTACGTACAAAACATGATCCAGAAGATGTGTGCGGTTCCTGGGCTGTTCTGCGATGCTACTTCAATATACAGATGTGTATTTAAATATACAATGTGAATGGAAATCAGCTTTTGCATAAAGATTTGTATATAATGAAATAAAATAAAACCCTAAACGTAGAAATTGGAAAATGTTTAGATCATTTTATCTTCAGCTCTGACGTTGACTGGTATGCATTTTATTCTTATTACTTTAGTGTATTTAGTTTGTATTTATCATTGCATTTTTTATCTTATTGTATTTTCATCTTATTGTATTTATCATTGTATTTTCAAGTTCATTGTCTTTATTTAAATGTTTGTCAATGTGTTCTTTTTACTGTTTCAGATTCCTTTCATACTTTAAATCCATCAGCAATGGAAGGGCTCTTTTATTTGCTGCTTTTCTCAGGTCAGTGTGATTATTTTACTGTGTATGTATGTATTTATGTATAGTTTTAACAGATTTTTTAGACCACCACCCAGTGTAATGTTTGTGTCAAAGCTGCCCTAAACTAACAGTAATGTTGGTAACCAAAATATTGTTTTGTTTTTGTAACGGAGGGTCCACCAGTATGTGTAAACTCTTTGGTCAAAGTAGTATTACTAATGCTAAAATATCATTGTTGTTCTCTTTATGATGACAGGTAGGTGGTCCAATACAATTGTTAATCACTGTATTACTGTAAATTTTACTGAACTGTACACTGTAAAAATGTCAGTTAAATTAACAGGGAAATTCTGTCGTTTTCACGGAGAAAAACTGTTGTCAGAAAACGTCCGACATATTATATATATATTATATACATTCCAGGGAAATTTGTCTTGGACACCACGACTAAAACATTTATAAAAAACATAAATAAAGCAGTTCTTCTGCTCCATCAGGGAACATTTTTTGAATCAGTTAGCTGGAACTTTAACCATACATATTTGATATCAGAAAATATTAGCTACTGAAAAGCATCTTGTGTTATATGTTTGCAGTGCAAAGATTTTTTTTATTCAATAATTTGAAAGTATGAAAAGTTAAAATATGAATTAATTTCCATTGACTTCCTGTGGGAAGAAGAAAACAAATAAAACTGCCTACTTAGCATTTGACCACTAATAGAATAGAATGCATCATTCTAAATAGTATATGTTTATTTACACCCCAGTACAGTCCCGAGTAAAGTCTTGTTGAATTCATCTTATTTTTTTCAACAGAACTTTGTCCGTTTACCCAAAGCACCTTGCGTGAGTATGTTCTGATCAATGAGCAGGAGAACTGGGATGATGCTCAAGCTTACTGCAGACAGAATTACATGGACCTGGCCACTGTTCAAAACATTCAAGACTGGACAAATCTGAAAACAGCAGTTCAATCTGCCTTATCTTTAGTGTGGATTGGACTGTACAATGACATTAATAGCTGGAGGTGGTCCAATCATGATGAGCCTCTGACATTTGAAAACTTTAATAACGCCGATCCAAGCAACAGTAATGGAAAACAAGAATGCGTAGGATCTTATTTTGACAATTGGAATGATCTGCCATGCGATTTTAATTTATACTGTTTATGCTACGATGGTAAGCAATAATACCAAGTCAATAATGTGAATATAAGTGAGTGATGTTTAAATCAAATGAATGTATATGCAAACCTACTCTGAATATTGACCAGTATGATTTGTGGACAGTGACCCCACAATGATTTTCTGGCTCTGGTCCACACAACCAGTTGTCTCATAAGTTAAAAATAACAAAATCCTTGATGTTAAATGAGCATTTCTTGGTGACTATATGTCAACACTACATAGTGTTAAAGTTATTTAGATAACTAAGTTACCATTGAGAATGAGTGATGAACACCTGCTGTTAAAAGCAGAATTACTGAAGAAAATGTCATGTATTTGCTTTAATCCACTGCCGTTTTCTGGATGGAAGTTGGTCTATTTAAGCCACACCCTGAGCTTTGGGAGAGAGGAAGGCCAGTTTATCGATAAGGCTGAACGGTTAAAATTTGTTTTAGGGAAATTCTTTGTAAACACAAACTTAGCATACACAGAGAGGGGTGTTTGTAAGTATTTCATTTTTTCCTCGTTTATCACATGATAGTGAATATTGCCCATATACTTATTATTACAAGACCAACAAACATCTAACAGTTCCAACCATAGGAAACTAATATACCTTATCACCAACAAATCTCTTCTATGAAATTGGTCAGTGTAAAAAAAGTAATGTAATATAACTTATTCACTCTCATTGTATTACAGAAACTAAAACAGGATCAAGCAGGTTTGTCTTCATGACAGATATCTTCAGGACCTGGCTAGAAGCTCAGGCCTACTGCAGACAGCATTACACAGACCTGGCCACCATTCGGACTACAGCTGAGAATGAGGTGCTGAATGTACCGGTTCCATCTGATGACTTCGTATGGATCGGTCTGTTCAGGGACTCGTGCAAGTGGTCAGATGGAGCAAATGTCAGCGCTTACCCTATTAACTGGAAAACTGGACAACCTGACAGATATGGGATGAGCCGACCTTGTGCTGCTGCAAGATCTGATGGTCTATTAAATGATCAGTTCTGCTCACGTACCCTTCCTTTCATCTGCATGTACTGTAAGTGTCATGTATAAACCTTAACTACTTATTTTACATTGCAGTGCAAAGTGGATATGAACCAATCAGGTGACGACTTTGAACTCGTTCGAAGTGTTTCCAGAAAAGTGTGCCTTATGCATCAGTCTCAACCTGAGACTAGTGTGAAGCTAACATGTTTTAACGTGATGTCAGCATGTTTTAACAGAAAGTTAACAGGTTTTAACATGTTATTTGCTAACATGATCAAACGTGATGCAAAATCATGCTAGTTTATTGCTAAATCGTTTACATACCTGTTGCATGTTTAGCACAATGCTAGCATGATTTAGAATGATGCTAAACCAGGGGTTCTCAACCTTTTTGACTCCAAGGCCCCCCATTGTATTCAACAATATTCAAAGGCCCCCTCCCACTCACAAAACACATTTTTTACCAAATAAAATAATTTTGAGCTTGTCATTAGCTAGAAAAACCATTATTCATTATAAAAATGGCCAAATAATAAGATATATATTATGTATTTCAATGCTAATTTTGTCTAATTTTAGTCATCTTGAGGCCCCCTTAAAAGTCAACTGGGGTCCCGTTGTGGCGTTGAGAACCACTGTGCTAGACAGAATTAGCATGACGTTAACACTTTTTCCATGAAGCTAACATTTTACGGTAGCAATAACATGTTCGCTAACATGTTTTAATATGATTTTGCATGATGCTAACACTTTAGTTTTCTGAATCTATCGTTTGTTATTTCCTAACGCTATACTTTTATCACTTAGCAGCTTTGCAGGATATATTAATAATTTTAAATTACATTACAGATCCAAAGAAACAGATTGTGAGAGTGGAGGTAAAATACAGTCAGAATGTGAATGATCCTGCAGTGATGGAGACCATCTTACAGTGGGTGAGTGGGAAACTATTTGAGTTGAAACTAAACACATGGAAAAGTCTCTGTTGTGTTGTTAATGCAGACAGAGTTTGTGTAACAGCAGTATTCAGTAATGAAAAATGTATTCTGTTTGTCAGATACAGCAGAAACTAAAGGATCATGGGATAAAAGACACAACATTGAGATGGAAACTGCAGCCAGATGAAAATGTTTTCTCACCAAAACTTTAAGAAAGAAGTCTCAACTAGTAAAAATACTTAGTTTTTCTTTCCGACATAAAGTCATGACATTTTCTTCTTTGTTTGCGAACAGCTTATATAGGGTTTTCAGATGATTCAGAAATGTTATGCTTTGATAAATATTTACACACAGTGTGGCTTTTTTTCAACTTTCAGTAATATTATGATGTTAAGTTTCGTATTTAGTAACTAAAAAATGATTAGAATTTTCTTTTAACAGCTTATTGGATGAGTAGCAGATGTGTTTTTGTGTAAAAGCTCAACAGAGACTTTGACTTGCCAGGTAAAGATGCAATGTGTCAAAATAAAGAAATAAAATGTTTTAAATTTGTTCTCAAAAACAAATTGGGTTTATAGTTTATTACTTTTATTACTAATCTATCTAAAGTCTTTGTTTTGCATACAATTGAAAATAAGTAAGTGTGTAAAGACAAGTGTAATGACTTAATATAAAAAGTAGTACATTTAACTCTGTCATGAACACTAAATCACACGCACACACACACACACACACACACACACACACACGTATATACATACATGGTAAACATATTCCTACAGGCTTTAGTAAAAATAAATAAAAAAATAAAACAATCATATCAACAGCAAATAAGGATTGAAAGGATTAAAATACTTTTGTTTTTAACGCTCTAACATTATTAAAAACTGTTGTTTTTTAACAATTTGTTTTTTAGCGTTTGTAATTTACACAATGCAAAATTTCAGTTAACATACATTTAAAGGAAAAAATAATGCAGCTATTTTGGATATTTGGAGAGTTGTTTTTTAAGAGAGAATTCTGTTTTAGGGACTATGAAATTGCAGTAATAAATGTTATTTATAGTCAAGTAAATTATTTTTTCTGTTTTTAAACATTAATGCAGAAATGAACGCACATCTTTCATTTTGTGTGGAATGATTTGTTTGACTTATTTTAATCTGATCTAAACCACAACCTGGTGTCTCAATTAATGACATACACTGGTGTAAAAAGCGTCCCAAATATACAGGTTAGATACATGTTCTAAAGGTATACAACTAGGGTAACCAAAAATTGTGTAGCTTGAAAATTCATCAGATTTTTACAAATGTTTCTTTATCGTGCTTTCAGCATAAGCACATATTTCATCACCACCTTTTCTTGCTGAGGTCTTTATAAAAATACTGAATGCTCTTTTTTCAGATTTCTAGTTCCGAAAGGACAAAAGAAAAACACTTTAGCTAACAAGGACACAGCTACCACCTCATCCATTTGCAGCAATAAGGTTGGAAATCATCAGCAGCTTCCGATGGTGTCAAAAACAGAGTCTCTTACACCCACTCAAATGCAGCAGTGCTGTCCCAAATGATTTAAATAGGGCACATCCTCACCAGCCGGTTCTGAAATCGTACACCCAAACTCTTTTTGGAGTTCCGTAGACCGTGATGCATGCTTTTGTTTTCCGTGTCGAGTGTTCAATGTTGCCTTCTCCGAAAAAATGACACTTTGGTTTCAAAACTGGAAAGCAGCATTAGAACGTGTCCGCAGTCCACAAGAGACTGTTGGAAATCCGCTGGACAAGTCATTATGAAGTGACAAAATGTGAAAGTGACAAAATATGTTGTGGAGAATGAGGAAGTCATTCTTGACATACTTTCCAAGGTTTCCAATGATGACAATGCATCAATAGACCTGGCAAAATAAGCCTCTGTGTTCTCTCTCAGCTGAAACGCTGCAATTTTTTAAAAAGTTGGCAAATTTCTGATACATCTTCTCGACATTTTAAAACCAGCAAATGCCATCCTACAGACTCAGCATGTTGATTTGTGCAGTGCAGCTGATGTTGTGTAGGGATCTCTTGATGCTTTAAGAAATCTCTGAGAAAATGACAGTGAAGTGAAGCAGTACTGCACTGGCATGTCGACTGTTGAGCCCCCACCAAAACGTCTAAAGACTATGTTGACTTTTTCATTTTTTCACCTTTAGGGCAAGAAGCACAGTCAGGTTCTGAATGTGCTACTGAACCTCTAAGGCGAAAAATGTTAAATATACTAGATACAGCGATATCAGAGATGGAAAACAGGTTTTCCACAAAGAATTTAGAGCTGATGCAAGCCTTCTCAGCTTTGATGGCAAAATCTAGCAATTTTCTTGACATTCTGTTGCTTGAGCCTCTCTGTAGTCTTGCAGAGGTGGCAAAAAACTTAGATTAGATTCAACTGTATTGTCATTACACATGTACAAGTACAAAGCAACGAAATGCAGTTTAGGTTTAACCAGAAGTGCAATAGCAGCAAGTGCAGGATATGCAGCGGTTGCATAAGTTACATAAATAAATATTATAGAAGTAATTACAGATGGATATGTACTATGAACATAATATACAGATGGTTATTACTATAAACAGAAATTAACAGATGGATATGTTGACCTCCAGAATGAAATTCTTGTTGCCAGACCAATGCTGTCTAAAAAGCTTCCAACTGAGTTTGTGATAGAATTCTCTAAAATAAGCAGAAAGCTGTAAATATAATAGTGATTTAAATAGTTATTTGCCCTTAGGCTTTGGATTTAATGAAATAGGGCAGTGCAGTCAGTACACAGCATGCAGAAAACAGAGCTAACATGTTTAAAATAATAGGGGTGAGATGTTCCTGGCAAGGCAGGGATTGGCCTTCAGTGGGCATAAACATAATCAAGGTAATCTTGACCATCTTTTAAAACACAAAGCTGAAGAAGATCCATCATTGGTTATCTGCAAAGAGAGGGGTGCACACATTTTGGGGATTGTCAGAATGAGCGTATACATTTTCATCAATTTTTAGGACAATTGCAGATGAGATCCGGTCTCTACCAGTGTTGCAGTATTTGATTATTATGGATGGGACAAGGAATATCTCAGGTGTTGAGCAGGAGGTGCTGTGCCTACGTTATGTTGACACTGATTTGCTGGTGCATGAAGAATTTATAGGGTTGTATGAAACTACAACAGGTGAAAACCTTGCCAGAATCATTTTGGATGTTCTGTTGAGACTGAATTTGCAAATATCGGACCTCAGAAGTCAGGCAGATGATGGGGCTTCAAATATGGCTGGAAGATACTCAGGTGCCCAGGCGAGCACAGCCACTAGCACTGTATATAAAGTCCAAGAGCTCAACTAAAGCAAACACTGATCACAATAATGGTCATTTGTTGAAATGTCAACATTTTTTGTTTACTTTAATAGCAGGTGCAAGTGATATTGTTTCAATAATAATACTACAAATGAACAAAACACAATGTAAAACCAGCATTTCATAATAAAAGTCAACCTACAGGATTTAGGGGGAAAATATTCTGTTCTGTTTTAATAGTTCACCCAAATACAGTCAACAATAAAGAGACCACTCCAGCTTTTCATTTCAAACCAGCATTTCTAGATGTATTGTGGTCATTCCAGTCCAATGTCTGTCACTTAAACTTATTTAGTGTTGAAATATTAGTGTTGTATTGCTTAAAAGTGAATATGAACTTGTATTTTTTCAGACCTCAAATACTGCAAATAAAACAAAGCTTCTTTTCTGTTCATTTCTCAGTCTAATTTTCTGCAAATAGAAACAATGTTTTAATTTGAAATTGTCGTTGACGAAAGAGTTCATGATGCCCATCGCTTTGGAAGAGATGCCGGTGTCCGGGTGAACCTGCTTGAGCACCTTGTACACGTAGATGGCGTAACTCTCCTTTCTGGCCCTCCTGCGCTTCTTTCCTCCCTTTACGGCGGTCTTGATGACAGCCTTCTTTGAGCCTTTCTTAGGCGCGGATTTCGCTGGTTCAGGCATTACGGTTCGGTTGAAAAATTCGACGGTGAAATACTGACGCGCATTGCACGCGAGATATTTATTCACTCACACATGCAAATATTTACAGTAACGGAAAGCGTGCTGCGATTCGTAGACCAACCACCTGAAATGTTTCTATTGGCCAGCTTAGAGTTTGACGTGTGGAAAGAGCCAATTAAAGAGTTTCCCGCCCACGGCCTCATGTTTTGAACTTCAACCTCATCCACGATTCAGCGCTGCTCGTTTTCATTACCCGCTCGTTTTATATTTCTTTATTTTGATAAAGTGCTGTAATATATTTGTAGTTTCCCATTTTAGCATTTGCTTTTATGGCGATAAAACAAGTTCTTGTTTAACTTTCAAAGTACTTTATTGGCATGATTGAATGTTCTTACAATATTGCATATAACAAAAGACATACAATAGGTACCATACAAACATTTAAGTGAAATTAAAATCAGGTTCTATAAAATGAAATATAAAATAAAGTATATGTAAATAAACACATTGGCTGAATATAAACGATTAGAATCTATCCACCTTATTCCGACGCCCCATGATTCCTTGCGAGAATTATGGGCGCGACTTCCGGCTGTCACTAAGCGGAACCGGCGTTTTCTATGGTAACGGCCATAAACAGTCTATTGGTACGCTAAACATGTGGGAACACAACCTGTTACACCTGAAACGGAATAATTTGATCATTCCCCTGCCTTCTACTATCGAGGGATGGGAGGATGACCTGAAGAAGTGGCCTCAGATAACGTACACGAGTATATTTAGCTACTTTATTAACTCCGTTGCTACGGACGGTGAAGCGATGAACAACCTGAAAAGCTCTGAAGCCTATCAGTATTTACACAGTAATAAAATCGGTCGCGTTTTGTTAAAGGAGATGGGACACAACCTTGTCTACCTGAAAGCAGACATAGAGCCAAGTCAGAGCCTTAAAGTCCAGCATCACCGGGCCTGGGTTTTAGTTTCAACGTCAGGTGAAATACAAACGGTTGGGTGCTCGTGTGTGGCTGGACCAGGGCGATCTTGCAGCCACGCAGCTGCAATACTTTGGAAGGTGATACTTTTAGAATGTTGAATTTTCTGATAGTTTTTTATTGTAAGTTTGTAATTGTAATATTAGTGTTGTGTATTGTGTGATGTATGTTGTTTTGGAATGCCTTTTTTGTATGGATGAACTGTAACTGTTATTATATGACAGATTTCCCCTGAGGAAACTAATAAAACAGATTAAATAAATAATATTCTTTTGTAGACATTTATTTATTTGGTAGATGCTTTTATCCAAAGAGACTTACAATGCACTATACAATACATTTTCTTTGTTTATGAGTATGTGCAATCCCTGGGACGAACCCATGACCTTTGTGTTGCTAAGTTGCAACTATTGAGTGTATTTTATAATGGGCAATTTTCTAATTCAGGTTGAGAATGCAGTCAGACAGGGAAAGACAGGGATATCTTGTACTGATGTGCAGAGAAAATGGAATGCAGGCACAAAGCAGAATGTAGAGCAGAAAAAGGTGAAGCACATTAATTTTAAACGTCATAAACCGAACCACATTCATCCAGGTGCATCAGCACCAGATCCCATAAGTGTGTCATCCACAGAAGGCTTCCCCAAACGTTTCAAGGATCACTCAGAATTTAAAACTTATGTCAGTTCCTCTGTGATGGCCCCACTATTTCTGCTACAGACAGATGGTCTACTTCAGAGGTGTTACAGATTAGATGTAGAGAATAATGTGTCTTCTCAGAGCCAGCGTGATCTACAGATACCACATACAGAACATGGCACAACACTAACCTGTAAGAAGTGTCTCACTTTTTATGAGAAATATGTTCAACTAAGCCCTGCTCAGGTGGAGAAGTTAACCGAAGAGACCCAGGTACAGAGTGCATCACAACTGTGGCATGATGCAAGGAAGCTGCGACTGACTGCGAGCATAGCAAAGAGAGTCCCCAAACGGAGCACTACGGACCCACAAAAATTCCTGAATGAACGCTTGCATCCCACCTTCACTGGCAATACTGCAACTAAATATGGAAAAGAAAATGAGGCCATAGCTATACAGTTTATAGAGGCTCAAGGGCACATCGTGGAGAGAAAAGGCCTGGTGGTGTGTCCTGACCATCACTGGTTTGGAGCCAGCCCAGATGGAATTTTGGACTCAGCACAGCTCCTTGAGATTAAGTGTCCCCTAAAGAGTGCCATGTCACTTGCACAGTTCTTTAGTCAGCCAAATAGTGACATCAGATGCTTAAGTGGTGGGAAGTATCTCATCCTTCCCAATGGTCAAAGTGGACACTACCTCCAGGTGGGTGAAAAATATGTATTGTTCAATATGTGAACTAAAGCAACAGATACTTATGAACCATCATTAAAACAAAACGTAAGCCATATTATTTTACATTTATTCTTCCAGATCCAGCTGACAATGATGTGCCTGGGGCTGCAGAGCTGCAAGCTGGTTATCTGGACACCAACTGAACACCTGGAGTTGGATGTTTTATATGACAAAGATTATACAGACGCACACATGAAACACCTCCAGAAATTTTATTTTACACACATGCTTCCAAGATTAGTGAATGATTTTGTTGCAAAGAAGCTGAAGCTCTGCCCTAAATACCTGAATCTTTTGAAAATACAGTAAGCAAATAACAAGTGTTACAACAATCACTGTGCACTGTACAAAAGTATTAATAGTAAAAATAATATTCTAAATAATTTAAATATAAAATATGTAAATACTATAATTTTTAAAAAAAAAGTACAACATTTACATTTACATTTATTCATTTGGCAGACGCTTTTATCCAAAGCGACTTACAATTGAGGAAAACAGCAAGCGATTCGTCTAAGTAAGCAATATTCACGAGAGGTGCTAGTAATACAAGGTTTCAAATACAACGTCAAGATAGTATAAGCAAGTATATAGAGAACATAAGAAAAGGAAAAATAGGGGTAAAAGAATTTTTTTTTTTTTTTTTTTTTTTTTTATGAGACAGTTAAGTGCTCATGGAAGAGGTGGGTCTTCAGCTGTTTTTTGAATTGTGAAATTGATCCAGCAGTCCTGATGGAAACAGGAAGATCATTCCACCAGCCGGGAACGGAGAAAGAAAATGTCCTTGAGATGGATCTCATGCCTCTCTGTGAAGGAACAATGAGGCGCCGCTCGTTTTCAGACCGCAGACTTCTGGAGGGGATGTAGGTCTGTAAGAGAGAGTTGAGGTAGATGGGTGCTGTGTTAGTGGCTGTTCTGTAAGCAAGCACCAGTGCCTTGAACTTAATGCGTGCCGCTACTGGGAGCCAGTGTAGAGAGATGAGCAGAGGTGTGACATGTGCTCTCTTGGGCTCATTGAAGACCAGGCGTGCAGCAGCATTCTGGATCATTTGCAGAGGTTTGAAGGCACAGGCTGGGAGACCGGCCAGAAGAGCATTACAATAATCCAGTCTAGAAATGACAAGTGCCTGGACGAGAAGCTGTGTTGCATGTTCTGTTAAGAACGGTCTGATCTTTCTAATGTTGTACAATGCAAACCTGCATGACCGAGTTGTTTTAGTAACGTGATCCTTAAAAGTCAGCTGATCATCCATGATTACCCCAAGATTCCTGACTGAAGTCGATGGGGTTATCTTAGATGGACCAAGTTGGATGGTAAGCTGGGGCTGTTCTGACGGGGTGGCAGGAATGACGAGGAGCTCAGTCTTGGCCAGGTTGAGTTGCAGGTGATGATCTTTCATCCAAGAAGAGATGTCAGCCAGGCAGTCGGAGACTCGTGTGGCTAGCATGGAATCGTCTGGATGAAATGAGAGGTGAAGTTGAGTGTCATCAGCATAACAATGGTAGGAGAATCCATGTGCTTGTATGATGGAACCCAGTGATGTGGTGTATATGGAGAAGAGCAGAGGTCCAAGAACCGATCCTTGTGGGACCCCGGTGACTAGTTGGTGTGATTTGGACACTTCACCTCCCCAAGCTACCTTGAAGGACCTATCTGCGAGGTAGGATTTAAACCAGGAGAGTGAAGTTCCAGTGATGCCCAGTGACGATAGGGTAGACAGAAGAATGTGATGGTTAACCGTGTCGAAGGCTGCAGAAAGGTCTAAGAGAATGAGAACAGATGATTTGGACTCAGCTCTTGCCCTCCTTAGGGCTTCTGTAACTGTTAGTAGGGCAGTTTCGGTTGAGTGACCGCTCTTAAAGCCTGACTGGTTGGTGTCCAGCCTGTTGTTTTGGGTGAGGAAGGTAGACACCTGATTGAAAACAACCCGTTCAAGTGCTTTAGCTATGAACGGAAGGAGAGAAATGGGTCTATAATTCTCCAGTAGGGAAGTGTCATGTGTGGGTTTCTTAAGCAGCGGGGTTACCCGGGCCTGCTTGAATGCAGTGGGGAAATTCCTGTATTAAGAGATGTGTTAATGATATGAGTGAGCGATGGTAGGAGTGTGGGTGAGATGGCTTGTAGTAGATGTGAGGGGATGGGGTCTAACGGGCAGGTGGTTGGGTGAGTAGAGAGCAGAAGTTTAGAGACATCATCCTCTTTAAGAGGAGAGAAAGAGGAGAGAAGATGGTCTGCTGTGTGTATGTGCGATGTGAGATCATTGATGGGTGGAGCTGAAAATTGTCTGCTGATAGACCTAGTTTTGTCTGTGAAGTAGCTGGCAAAGTCATTAGCCGTTAGGGAGTTAGACGGAGGTGGTGGAGGGGGACAGAGGAGAGTTTTAAATGTTTTGAAAAGCTTGTGGGAGTCTGAGGCGCTGCTAATTTTTTCATGGAAGAATGCAGATTTAGCAGTGTGAATGTCTGCAGAGAAGATAGAGAGTGAAGCTTGATACTTACAGAGGTCAGCGATGTCTTTTGTTTTGCGCCATTTCCTTTCAGTCGCTCTGAGTTTAGCCCGGTGTTCCCGGAGGGTATCGGACAACCAGGGACTGGAAGGAGTAGCACGTGCTGGCCTGGAGGAAATAGGACAGATAGTGTCTAGACACGAGGTTAGTGTTGTGAGAAGTGTGTCTGTGGCAGAATTAACATCTAGTGATGCAAAGTGTGTGAAGGATGGAAGGGAGGTTTCTATGACAGATGAAAGATGGACAGGAGAAAGGGAGCGCAGATTCCGCCTAAATGAGACTGGCAGCGGAGTTGGTGAGTTGCGGGAATGCAGTATTAAATTAAAAGTGATGAAAAAGTGATCAGAGACGTGCAGAGGTGTAATCAAGGTGTTCTCTGTATCACAGCTGCGTGTGTAGATAAGATCAAGTTGGTTACCTGACTTATGGGTACCTGTGGTGGGGACTAGTTGGAGATTGAAGGAGGTAAGCAGTGAGTGGAAGTCTGAGGCATAAGGCTTCTCTAGGTGGATGTTGAAATCCCCAAAGACAAGAAGCGGCGAGTCGTCCTCAGGGAAAGACGAGAGCAGCATGTCTAGGTCTTCTAGAAATTCGCCCAGTTGACCTGGAGGGCGATAAATAACTACAATGTGGAGTTTTAATGGAGAAGTAATAGTTACGGCATGGAATTCAAAAGAATTGGTGTTGACTACGGAGGGGTAGGTGGAGAACTTCCAGTCTTTGGAGATGAGAAGACCGGTGCCACCACCTCTCCCATGCTGGCGGGGAGTGTGAGAGAAAGAGAAATTACTAGAGAGAGCTGCAGGGGTTGCTGTGTTCTCAGAAGTAATCCAGGTTTCAGTTAATCCTACAATACTAAGAGCAGAGTGGGAAGCAAATGCAGGGATGAAGTCGGATTTATTTACAGCAGATTGACAATTCCAGAGACCAATGGAAAGAGAGAGTGGAAGAGTAGAAGAGGTACAGATAGTGCGAAGGTTGGCGGGATTGCTCCGCCTTCCTCTGGTGAGAGAGTGTCGTGGGCGGGAGACCACAGGAATGAATTGGAAACACATGCTGTGCGAGTGAGTATAGAAAAGGCGAAAAAGAAAGTGAGAGAAAACAGTAAAAAAGGATTTTTAGATAAGATACTACTGTGCGTTGTCGGTTTCGTTGCTCGGTTGAGTCGCGCAGGACGAGTCGAATGGTCTTTACCTCGTCGGTCTTCAAGCGAGGAGGGCTGAACGCTTCCGCTGACGCTTCCGCGCCAGCGCCTCTATCTGTATTAAATGGGTTGCTAATCACGTAGTGAGTGGGAACAGCTGCCCGTGCGTTTCAAATTAGCAAGACAAAGCCTAAATGAACACGCAATGGCTCAAGTCGAATCTAATGCTGGACTCTTCCGGACTTAAGTGCTAATTTATCCAAAGGTGAAAAGCTTTCCTGTAATCTAAAATCAACTAGCTGCAAACAACACTCCAAAGCACCATAGACTTATAAGGAAAATAGATCAGAGAACGAAATAATTCTCACTACTTAGCAAATATATCACCTATGCGTCATACAACAGAAACATATAATATACACCGAACACTTACGCGTGCGCTCTTGCCGTGACTACAGACTACTCGCTTATCCTGGCAATGAGCTGTGAGCCCGCAGTTTAAATAGCTACTCCTACAGTCGCTGCCCGTGCGTTTCAAATTAGCAAGACAAAGCCTAAATGAACACGCAATGGCTCAAGTCGAATCTAATGCTGGACTCTTCCGGACTTAAGTGCTAATTTATCCAAAGGTGAAAAGCTTTCCTGTAATCTAAAATCAACTAGCTGCAAACAACACTCCAAAGCACCATAGACTTATAAGGAAAATAGATCAGAGAACGAAATAATTCTCACTACTTAGCAAATATATCACCTATGCGTCATACAACAGAAACATATATATACACCGAACACTTACGCGTGCGCTCTTGCCGTGACTACAGACTACTCGCTTATCCTCATACAAAGTACAACATACAAAAAAAGGCATCAGAAAAATATATTACATGTGAAATGAATGACGTGTGTGTGTGTTTGTGTGCGTTCAATATTAAATGTCTTCTCACTTTTCACTTGAAATAAGCTCACCTCTTAAATTTACTAGACCAGCACAGATCTTGATAATTTTATCAATTTTTGGGACCAAGTTGATTGGGACTGTTTGAGAAAGAATCTTGTATACCTTTAGACGTCTTATTGCTCGTTCAACATGAATGCGAGCGTGGGCAATGCGCCTTGTGTAAGTGACCCCCTCATTGGTCAGCTGGCATCCTTTACGTGTGAATGCTGGAATGATTAAGTTTACTCTGCGCTCCTCCAGCAAATCCCTAACTGTGAAACCACGGTCACCCATCACCTCATCTCCAGCATGCAAACAGTCCAAGAACCCTGAGTTCTGTGTTATGTACCTATCACTGCACTTGCCACCATAAGCATCTGAAATAAACATGATTATTCCAGAGGGAGAAATTGCCACTAAATATTTCACAGTGTTGTTGGCATAGTAGTGACTGTATGATGCACTTCTAGAGTCCAGGTTTTTGGCTTTCTGTAAGACAGTCTCTGAGCAGTCAATTACACAGGTTGTGTTTGAAAAGTGTTCTTTAAATGCTTGGGGCAACATAGCTTTAATTGTTTCACGAGGCAACCACAGAACAAGATCCTTGGTGTGTTCAGACATTATGTCTATCCAGATTCCAACAATCTTGCTGACCTGACCTTGTGATGTTTGAAATCGTCGTGCTAAATCAGCCATGACAAAGTTTTGTCTTAGTTTCATTAAGGTCATCAGGATTTGGTCCACAACTGACATGAGTGGTGAAGTAGGGGCAAATGGTTGTAGGCAGGACACAAGGGTGTGAAACGCAGTGAGTGGAATTCCTGTATACAAAAGGGAGTCTGCATCACTCTTCAAAATACTATCTGCAACAGGGCATGATAATTCTAACGATGGTGTAGTAGTCATTCTGCAGGTGATGGTAGGCCCTTTTGAATAGGTATGGTCCTGCATCTGTGGGTCTGACCACTGTGTTTGGGCATCACAGGAAGGCTTTGATGTAGAGCATGGCTCCTCATCCTGATCCATCTCATCAAGTTCATCTGAAAAGATAAGAGTTTACAATTATTAGGGCATTAGAGATGTTATCACTTTATCATTATTGGATTGTGTTTCAAACACTATTTAGTTTTGATGACATGTATTTTAGTTTTAGTTTCTGAGAAGGATCATTCTGTGTCAAACTAACCAAATTTCAGAAATTCCCCTGCTTAAATTTATTATATTGTTAATATTTGAAGAAAGACAAACATAAATAGTGATAAAAGACAAAATATTACATTTCATGGATGAATATTAACTGAGTAATTCAATATTTTGTAGAGGAAGGTCAAAATGACCATTTTTACTTGAGATTTGGAGATTCAGAATGACCCAGAATATATGGGAAAGACCTGGGGAGATTTTTTAACTGCATGTAATTTTTCTGCACACAGATACTTTAGTTTAACGCATTAACACTCCGTGCCATAAACTAACTTTACCTTACACCTTAAACTGTAAACAATAAAACTAACTGGTTGCCATAAACATTACCGGACAGACAAACACTACAATGCTGTGTCCTTCCTACACCTGAAATCTTACCTGATGTTCTCCTCGCACTGCTGTCATTCCTTTGAGGACCCGACGTCTCTTTTCGGGTGGTTTTTCGTAGCCCAACCACAAAGTAGGATGCGGGTTTTCCTCCGTTGGTGTTTTGTTGACGAAATGAAACGAACACATACAGTGTTTTGGGGGGTCTCTTCAAGTTTAGGTTTTTCAACCACATTCGTTTGTGTTCCTCGTCTGTTGGTAGGCGATGGAACCTGTACCGATTTTCACAAGCGCAATCCCTTTTTGTTCTGGGTGCATGTTCAACACACTGTTGTTGAAGCCACATATTTAGCTTAGTCTGGTTGTTAGTACAGCCGCGAACAGCGCAACAGGTACCAGAGCTCCGCAATGACATTTTAGATATGGAAATATAAAATCTGTAGAATCACAACGCAGTATTCTTTTTTAATAACGAAGAAACGCTTACTAAATTATCCACGCAACTGTGACTAAATAGCTTGCTGCTACTTCCGCTAGCTCACCGGAAGTTACACCCATAATCATTTTACAGTAGCGCCCCCGAGAATAAGGTGGATATAAAATGTATATTTTAAACATAAACATTATTGGATATGGATGTGTATGCATTGATTCTAACGGATAAAGGCAGTAGTTTGTGCAGCTGAGAGATGAATTTAGCAGCAGCTGATGTGTTCTTCTCCAGTAACATCTGCATTTGCTCTGTTTCTGGAACACCTGTGAAACTCTGGCATGAGCTTTTACAATTTCTCAGTGTTTCTCTCTCACATCTTTAAATTGATCACAATGAAGGAGAAAGTGTGTCCACCAGTGTCAAAGACTCATGTTTGTCTGTGTCTGCCTTTCTCTATGGCCAGACTGTGATCACAGAGGATCCGTCTCTGTTTTAATCACAGTGTAGAGATTGTTTTTGGTTAGAACCTGATAACATTTTAGTTTACTTGGTTTTTACTCTCATTTTCCCAGTGGTCGAAGTATGATTTTTACTTTCCTTAGTAATTTGGTTTAATTCTGATTGGGTTTGTTTAGTAGTGCTGGTC